>ML777893.1:127527-238717 GCA_009831015.1 Picea engelmannii | reverse complement strand
GGCTTATTTGGTGTAGAAGTTCCCTTTTTGGGTGGCATGTTGGCCAAGTATCACTTTTGAACCTTGATTTTGAGGTGGTTCTGCTAGACAATATTTCTTTTGTTGTATCTCCCACTTTTTGGCCCTTCTGGGTATGAAACTTTCTCTTATGTATTTCTATGATATTTCTTCTCTGTAATTCCACAGGTCTGATCAAAATTGTATGTGCCAATTGGAATTTATGGTAGCTTCCCCACAACTTGCCGATTTTTGGCCTTTTCAGGAGATCTCACTTGTATAGTGCGCCCTGCACAAAATAATTGATATAAAATTATGAAACTCGCACACAAAATACTACAAACTGTCCACGATCCAATGCAACAAGTCCCATGCAATTTGGATACTCTAGGAAGAAGTTATGATTGTTTTACCTAGAACACCTTCTTGAGACTAGTCAATCAGACTAGTCTGATACCCTATCTTACACAGGGTGTATCTACAAATTTAAGATGACCCAGAAGATGAAATTTTTACCAAAGATACATTACCAATTTCTGTAAATGGACTCCAGATTTAAGGGTCTGAAACGTTACAGAAAATTGTTTATAGCAAAATTTCCTCAATGACTCATTTCAGGATGATTCCAGAACCCTATTTTTTACCGGCTGTATCTCCGAAAGTATAAGGCCTCAGGAGCTGAATTTTTAACCCAATGTACCTGGATACGTCTTATAAATATCCTCCAAGCAGTTCCTTCTAAAACGTTTTAGAAAAAAAGTTATAGCGAAAATTCCACGGTGTCTCAGATGTAGCAGCGAAACCCCAAGACCTTGAGCTCTGATACCATATGTTAAGAACTAAACATCAATATAGCATATAAAAACCTCAGGAAAAGTAATCAACGCTCTGAAAAAAAGATAATTTCAGATAATAATCCTCTTCGAGGGGGCAACCTCCTTTTACCCCACTTAAATGTCAAGTACAAGATGATTCAAAATGAAAATGTCTCCTTGGTATATATAGGAGACTAGGAGGTATAATTACAAATAATGGCCTAAAGCCGACATAAATAAAATAACATTACTAATCTAAATTAAAACTAATGGCCTAAAGCTGACATAAATAAAATAGCATTACTAATCTAATATGCCCCAATTAAGGGGTAATGAGCCAATATTAGGGCTTAACAAGTTACATCCTTTGGGGTAGGCCATTTCATAATAGATTTGATCTTGTCAGGGTCTACTACCACCCCTTCTTCAGAGATGACATGGCCCAAGTAATGCACTTGCTTATGGAAAATGTCACCCTTGCTAATCTTAGCGTAGAGATGATGATCTCTTAGTACTTGAAGTACAAGTCTAATATGTTCTTCATGCTCTTCTTTATTCTTGGTGTAGATTAAGATATCATCAATGAAAACCAATAAAAATCTGTCTAGGAATTTGCTAAGTACATTGTTCATCAAGCACATAAAAGTTGCAGGGGCATTGGTTAGTCCAAATGGCACCACCACAAATTCATAGTGAACATACCTTGTCTGAAAGGTCATTTTGTGGATGTCTTCATCCTTGATTCAGACTCGATGGTATCCATACCTCAAGTCAATCTTTCAGAAAATGGAAGCACCCCCTAATTGGTCAAACAAGTTGTCTATCCTTGGTAAGGGGTACTTGTTCTTTATGGTGGTATTATTGAGTTGTCTATAATCTATGCACAATCGGAGCATTCCATCTTTATTTTTCACAAACAAGGATGGTGCTCCCCATGGAGACAAACTAGACCAGATGAATCCTTTTTCCATCATTTTCTTTAGCTATAGCTTGAGCTCAACTAGCTCAGGTGTACTCATCCTATAAGGTGTCCTAGGCACTAGCACTTCTCCTAGTGCAAGTTCTATCGAGAAGTCAATGTCTCTTCTCGGAGGTAGACCTGGTACCTCTTCTAGAAACACATCTCGATACTCTCTTAATATGGGGTGGTCCTCTAAGTTCGGCTTGTCATCGGCCACAAATTCCAACACCTATATTGCATATAGGGGGCATCCCTTTCTGCAATACTTTTTCAATTGAAGGGCTAATATTTGTCTCACTGAGAGAGGTTTCTGAATCCCTTGGAGGTTCATCTTTCCCCTTTCTTAATTTACACATTCTAAATTTTTATGGTAACATTCCAACTTAGTTTTATAAGAAGCCAACCAATCCATACCAATCAATAAGTCATAAGATCCTAGGGGAAGTATGTTAAGGGTCGCTTGGGTGGGCAACCTATCCATGATGAATTGGAAAGCTGGTAAGACCTCTGTTACTTTTCTCTTGGTTCCAGTGGCTAGTTGTACCAACCATGGCTTAACATGTCTAACTAGTTGCAGTTTACACTTATCAATAGTCTAAGGGGCCACATAACTCAAATTGGAACCAGGGTCAATTAAAATAGAAAATAGATGGTTAACGATCATACCTTCCATATCCACCACTGAAGCTTGGTGGTGGGCTTGTTTATTATCCAAAGCTGCATAAATCCATGGCATGTTCCTAGCCACATCATTGATTGTGGTAGCTTCTTGAATGTTATAAAATGTCCTACTATTCTATTGTTTGTCTGGGAAATCCCTTAGTGTATGTTCTTCTCTGCAACCCCAACATTTCAACGGTTCTCTCTTTGGGTTATCATTCTTTCCTAGGGCTGATACAAAATGTTTTTTTCCACTCTAGGAGGGGAAATTTTGTTGGTACACACTTTCGATAGGAAGGCTCATCCTCGAATCCTTCCTATAGTTCTTAAATCTTGAGGATTTAAATCCCTTCTTATTGAACCCCGAACTATTCTTCTTCTTCCACTCCTCGCAAGGTTTTTTCTGACGCTCGAACTATTCATAACAATACCTTGCCTTCCAAATAGTTTCATCTAAGGTCTTTGGCTCGTCAAACTCAATCCTGTTCTGGTAGGTCTAAGGTAACCCACTGATAAATCATTGGACTTTTAACTTTTCATATTTTATGTAGGGTACATACCTTAGCAACTCAAGGAATTTATTGATGTATTCCTCTATGCTGAGTTGTCCCAACTTGAGTTCATAGAACTCCTTAGTCTTCTCGTCGAAGTATTTCTCTAACAAATACTTCTTCTTGAAGTGTTTCTCAAACTGTTTCCATGATAATCCCTTTTCATGGATTCCTTTCACATTCTTAAGATCTTCCCACCAAATGGAAGCATTTCCATTTAGGTTGAAGATGGATATTCGAACCTTCAAGTTTTCACAATAGTCATGAACTCTGAAGTACCTTTTTAAACCAAGAAGCCAAGCTTCATCCTTTTCCCCTTATTGAATCTCTCCATTGAAAGAGGGTGGAACTCTTTAGGGTCATGACTTTTGGAATGCTTTATCTTCTTTCCTTTCTTCTGAGAATGTGAGCTAGTTTTGCTACTAGAAAATCCCTCGGAGTGGCTCGTTCCCTTTCCATAGGACTCTCCCAATGAAATTCCACTAACCCTAGGTTAGTATTTCCTCGAGGTACTTCTCCCTATGTGGCCACTTATGGGACCACGTTTTCGTATTTCAGGTGGACTTTGAATTCTCTCTGTATGTCGTCGGTCCACATGGATGGTTGCAGGTCCATGTTGTAGTTGCCTATGTATATCGGATAAGCTCTGCAACAAGACACCATTGATTTATGTTTGTTTCTCTTTCTCCTTTACCAATCTCTCGTTGTTAGCATTGCAACTCTGTAATTCGGTCATAAGGATCCTTACAATTTCAGCTAGATCTGGAGGGGTCTCCACTGCTCTCCTCTCGTCAGAATCCTCATATCTATTGTGGGAGTCCTCCCCCACTTGATGGTGAAGTTCCACCCTTTATTATTGTGATTTCTCGTGATTCACTCATTGTTGTAGTGTTGACAAAACACTTACTGTTAGTTAATATTCTAGTAGTTCATGAGCAACACATAGTTCAGTTTTTTCTTAAATACACACATACAGTAGAAAGTCTTCATTCTTTTCTTTAGTAATAGTTTAAACAATTTATTTAGGAAAGAGGTAAGGTAGGGTGTCACCCATAGGATTTGCTTCAAACACGATTTTTAAGTGACTCCGCATCCATGAGCCCAAGCAGGCCAAGTGTTGGAACCATGCTCTGATACCAATTTGTAACACACCCATGGTGGGGCGTAAAAATTTCATTCTTCTTAAGAAAAAAAATACCCTCATTATCGGTCTCTATTCCATTCTTCTCTTCGAGGGATTTCCAGCCACAGTCTCCATGCTCTAAACCGAGCTTAGAGCTAGCAAATATCCTCTCCAAAGTTCTTCGGGTTCTTCCATCCATCTATACTTGCATATGACTGTGGGCTATGAACAGACGCCAAAACAACATGTGCCAAGACAACCACCACGCAAATCCTCTAGAATGGAAAATCTTCGAAGTTCACAATCCTACACTGCATGTCCTCGGGGATTTTGACGACCTAGATTCACTTCAGGACTTCAGCATTCATTATTCCCAGACGCTCACACAAACTTTTCTCCCGAGGTACTTTGTACTCGGAGTTCCAAATCAAGCGTCACACATCCTTTTTAAATCAACGACTTAGGTTCATTTCGGGACTTCGACATTCAAGAGATTCATATGTTTCTGTAGCCTTTTCTTATGGAATTAAGGATTGTGCGCCACACATCTTTCTCGATCAACGGTCCTGGTTTACTTAGGGACTTCGACGTTCAGGAGTTCCAAACGTTCCAACAATATGCTCTCCTGAATTACTTTCTTCCAGAGTCAAGGATCATGCGCCATGCATCCTTCTTATTTGACCGTGGGGATCCACTTTGGTGACCCTCTACTCTGTATTACTTTCTCCTCACTTCCGAAGTATGCGATCTGTTAATGCATGCCTCTCGCAGATTGATGACTATGAATCACTTCATCTATTTGGGCTTCGAGAGTTTCAACCTCTCCACACTCGCTTTCTCCTAGACTGATTTCATCCGAAGTCAACGTTCTGGCGACGCGTGTATCCCACAGATCGACGACTACAAATCACTTCGGCTCTTTGGGCTTCATGAGTTTCAACCTCTCAACACTCGCTTTCTCCCAGATTTCTTTCACCCAAGGTCAACGATCTATCGATGCGTGTATCCCACAGATCGACGACTATAAATCACTTCAGATCTTCAGGCTTCAGGAATTTCAACCTCTCCACACTCGCTTTCTCCTGGACTTATTTCACCTGAATTTAACAATATGTTGATGCGTGTCTCCCACGTATCGATGGCTATAAATCACTTTGGATCTTTGGGCTTCAGGAGTTTCAACCTCCCTCAGGTTTTCACGGTCATGATTGGCCAATACCAATTTTTTCACCGATCAATGGTTCACAATGATTGTGGGGCCCCAACGTGTTCGCTCTTTATCAGAGATCTCAATCTCTACAATTTGAAAAGTACTCACCCAACTTGGTCTAATCATGGGTGTTGATCCTCCACCTCGACGAGATCAACAATGTTGGTGAATTGCAGGCTATGAACTAGCATGTCTTCTAATTTCACCTTCGCGCTCCGTAATGATCCCCACCATCAATATCCTTTTGTAGATTGACAATCCACAATGATTGTGGGGCCCAATATCCGCAATCTGGGAAGTGCTCACCTGAATTTGTCTAATTGTGATCGTTGATCTTCCATCCCCAATGAGATCAACGTCATTTGTTGATTGCGGGCCGTGAACTACCATGTCCGCTAATTTCACCTTCGCGCTCTGCAATGATTCCTAACCATCGATCTAATCGAGTGAATGGTGTTTGAGAAGTTAACTCTAGTGTCTCTTTAAGTCAATATGATGTCCGAGATAGGTTTTCTTCCTGATGAACAATTCACATTCATCTCCTTAGTCAGGTTCTTAATTCATCTATGGCTTTTGTTACTTAGGGAGTTCGCATAACTTTGACTATCGTGAAGTTTTACATTCCAGGCATCGAACTCCCAAAACTTCGAAACCATTTTGAGCTAGCTCCTTTTGGGCTTAGCGCAGGTTTCCTAGACCCGGGTCACATGGACCTTTAGAGGAATCTTGGGCTATGATTTCTACTCTTAGCTGGGTTTTAGTTAAGACCCTGGGCATGAGTTCAAGGTCTCTCCGACTACTGGTTTGAAGGAAATGCCTTCCTAATTCACAGAACCTTAAATTCTGAAACAGGGCAGTGTAAACTCGTGAGGTTACCAAGATGGTAGCAGTTCCAATAGGATTTCTCTGATTCCAGAATTGTGAGGTATCTCTTTGGGGAAAATACCTTTGAGATTTAAACTAGAGCATACGGGAAGAGCAAAATCATAAGTTCTCAAAGAAGCCAACGTATATACATAATTTAACCTTTTCAACACATAAAACATTTGCAAAAATGTAAATACATGCATGAAACCATTAATTATCAATTCAACGTATAAAGTATGGAAACACTTATCAGAACTAGATAACATGAAGAAACTCCTAGAAGGTGTGATGGGTGTTCTATATGCACTAAAAGAACACTAAAAACTATCAATTAAATTGTCAACCCGGGCTAAGTAAACTTAGAGTTGTAGAAATATATATGCCAAGGAAGAAAGGCTAGAGGTAGTATAGTCTAACTAAGGAAATGCAATATCTATCTGATTCTAAGGGCTAATCTATTCAAGCAAAGACTATTAATAACCAAACCTTACTAAGAAACTCAAACTATGTACCCTAGGTAACCTTTGAACAAAGGATCGATGGATAGTCCTAAGAAATCAATTGGAAACCCTACTTAAAGCATACTAACTAAATCATGACAATAAGCAAAAGAAAACTATCTACCTAATAAGCAATAACAACAACAAACTACTTTAATTAACCTACTCAAATTCAATAAGCAACTATCCTATGAAAGAAAATAAATAGACAAGCAACTACCCTATCAAAGAAAAATAGACAAGGAAGCAACTACCCTATTAAAGCAAGTAAACAAGCAACAAACAACTAACTAACCTATGATAACTTCTATAGAAAGTAAACTAATCAAGATTATTCAATAAACAACTAATAAAACTAAGAGGCAAATGAACTCTATTCTTAAATTAAATTTCACAATAACTTCTAATTTACAAAAGGAAATCTTAATCTACGAAATTAAAAGCATTATGACAAAAAAATTAATTAACAACTAATCTTTAATCTATGATAAGAAAACTATTCTTTAATCTACTAAAGCAAGAAGACTATCTAATCTACAAAAGCAAGGAAACTATCTTCTAATCTATGAAAGCAAGGGAACTCAAATATTGTGTTGATGGTTATGTGAATGTCTACGGTGTCTTATAATATTACGATGACATTTTACAATGAGCGATAATTCAAGAGGGATGAAAATAGTAGTCTTTACACAGTTTTAGCAAAATGAAAATAGTAAAACAACGCTGAATTGTCTTTTTACTTCTAACTCTCTACTTCTTCACAATTGTCTGACCACTCAGGTGGTATTTATAAGTTTATATACTAAGAGGTTGACCACTGGAAGGGTCAACCCTCTCTAAAAACAACAAATCACATTTAATATGCCCTAACTGCCAGTGGCTTCTAGAAATAAGGCGAGCCAATAATCACCCAACCTAACAACCCAAATCAAGTTGTCAAAATCTCAGTAGTTGGAGGCCACGAGCATAAGAAAAACCCATGTCTCTGATTCTCCCATCGCTGGCCGCTGATACCATAACTGCCAAATCACCCATGGTGTTTTTGCGGGATGGAGTGCAAAACGAAGTTACAGATGGAGTAACGGACTGAGTTTCGGATGGAGTGACGGATGCAAAAACAAGCTTTGATTTTGTCCTATGACACACAAAACGCGAATTAGTTTCCTGGAAACATAAAAACATACTAAATTACACTCAAAATCATCATAAAACATGAGTTATGCATACCTAGTGTGAATCATAGAGATTTGACACAAAAGCTCTTCAAAACAAGAAAACACATATACATATTCGTCCAAATAGGATCTAATTACCGTCATCAAATTGATCATATCACGGGCCCAACATTACTCCCACACCTAAGAATTTTCAGGTCCCACTGCAAACAAAAATAAATTTCCCCTCATGACTAAGCTTGTTGAGGAGGATCAACTTTAGAAGCTTCTCCTTCTTGTTGTGAAGATTTTTTCATATGCCTTTTGTGCTGCTTCAGTTGTGCTCTGAGGTTGCGGTTGGATTTGGTCATCTTGTCAACCAACCTTTGAAGGGAATTCACCTTTGCTTGGAGGACTGCATTATCATGGTGAAGATGTGTTTCCATAGTCTTCCTATCCTCCAACTATTACAACAGACGAAAATTCTCTTTTTGTAGCTTCTCAATGGTTGGAGCAGGATCAGTTATCTCAGAGGAAGGCTTAGATCCTTTGAAATATGTAGAGTGTCTATCATTCTTCGGATCTAGGGTAGGAATTGGTGAGGTAGGAGTAATAGGGGGTTGATGAGGAGAAGTAGGTTCAGATTTTGTCTTCCTTTGAGGCTTTAATTCATCTATGGACACTTCCTTAAGTCTTTTTTGAGGACTCTCGAGATCGGAGGATACTTGGATAGGGTCAAAAGTAGTTAGGGGTTTTTCATAAGGGTTTCCTCTTGTGCTCTGGGTACTCTTTTGAAAGGTTCCTCTATCAAATCGATTACCTCCTCTCCTATTGGTGGGAACTGTAGGAAAGTCTTGTTGAATTACTTATTGGATCTTTTTGGGTGTGGGATCAAGAGATATTGAAGGCATATGAAGATTAGCAATAGGATTTCTTCGATCTTTACTCTTGGTATTTTTACTCGATGAGGATGCAGGGCTTTCAACATTCTTCTTGGATTTTTGTTCTGGTAAGAAAATGGTTTGAGCAGGAGGGTTTGGAGTCCTTGGAGAGTGGGGCTTGGATGGATAAATAGTCCTTAGACCAAGTTTCTTTTTTCTAGTCTTAATTGTTAAGTGAGCGTTTGCAAATTGATAAATGAATTCATCCCAAGTTTGCCCCTGTTTTTCTAATTCAAATAAAACAAGGAGTTTGATCAAGCCAAGGTGAAAGAGGCTATTGTGGGGGTTGTTTACATTCATCCTCACTTGAGAGGACATATTCTCCAAGCTCTTTAGAAAGTAGAAGGGAAAATTCAATGGTTTATTGAACTGAAAATGAGCTAACAATCTAAAGTGACAGGTTTTAATGGTGGAATATCTACCTTCACATGTGATCAAAATGGTGATGACTATGAGAGGGTTGATCAACTCATCTTTTATCCATTCCTTGGAGTATCCTTTAGCTCCTGAGATGTTCTGGAATTCTGGTTTAAAAACCATGCTATAACTTGATCGCAGTAGCTGGTGGTTTTTAAACCATCTATCTCCCACTCTTGGAAGCTTCATGGCTATGGCTATGGATTCCTCTAAGACCTCAAAGATGAGATTCCCCACGCGCGCTGTCTTCCCATCGAAACTGAGGGAAAATTGCATTGAGATTCCATCTTCGTGGCCCTACAAGTGGGATAAAAATGACCCCCAGCCTGCACGCAAAAATACCTCCCTGCACTGTGCAAACTCAGAAATGGCAAAAAGGTCTGCGTAGGAAGAGGGCTCGTACCTTTTGGGCATCGTGATGATGTGAAGGTATGAATAGAGGAGAAAGTCATTGAGAGAGGGTGCGATCAAGCCAAGAAATGGCATGATTTGAATAGAGGTCGAGCACGGCTTGAATAGAGGAACAAATAAACAGAGGATGAGCGCATTTTAAAACAGGGGAAAATGAAAATGGCAGAGGTGAATTGGAATAATAGGTAACCCAATCCAATTTTTGAATGCGCCTAGGGTGGAATTGGTTACACACATGCACGCACGAGTTTCCATGTGTGAGAAAATTCAAATTTGAAGGCTCTTTTTTGGGGGAAATCTTAATGATGCGAAGTTAGATCAATGTCCAAGTCTTTTGACTTGGACATTTGATCATGAAAATGTCTAAAGTTTGCATCCTCAATCTTGATTGCCCTAAACCAATTCAATTAAATGCCATTGATTCTTGGTTACCTAAAATTGTGGGCAATTACTGGTGTGTATATTCATTAGGCACTTCGATCAACAACTCATACGACACTTCATCCGACACCTCATACGGTACCTCTATGTTAAATACATTTTTACCTCCTGTAATGGATATCCTACAATATTGAAATGGTTTTGACAGTTGTTAGCGATCAAATAAAAACTGATCTGAAAAGAACCTTTGAAAAATGACGCTTAATATTGTGGGGGACTTTTGACTACCTTCTGAAGATCTAAATGCAGATTTGAAAGTACCATTGGAAATATTAGGATTTCTAGATGTCAATCAACTATTCAAGCATGTAAAACAGACTCTCCACGGCTCAGAAATTCGATTTTTCCCAAGGCAGTTTTCATTAAAACATTTGCGCTTTCACCAGCTCATTGGTTTTGAAATCTGCTAGTTAACTGTTGAAAGATTTCCTTTTCACCAGCTAAAGGGGTGGATTCAGGACAAAAGAGCTGGTGAAAGTGCAAAAGAGTCCAGAAATGTCTTCTTTCTGCCTAGATCGCGAATTTTTAATTCCTGAACACGTGGGAAAGATGTCAAATGATGGATAATAATTAGGAGAAGCTAGAATATCTTTCTCATCAAGTTTTAAAGACATATGGTAAGGAACTAACACCAAATGGCATTGATTTCTCTTGACAGAAAGCACCCAGTCATCAAAGACAGATTTTTGAATCTATGATTTTCATCAGCAAATTGCCAAATAATGCTTCAGCTGTCAATTTCGATTTGTAATGATCAGATTAGATCTATTTGGTTAAATATTATGTCTATTTTAGGTATTTCAGATCCATTAAAATAGGATCTGAAATCTTGATGTAAAGGCTATAAAGCCACAAACTGTTGATGAACAAGGGGGTTTGATTTTGGATGCAGAAATACTTATTGTAAACAGACTTTTTAGTATGACAATACAAATCACAGTTTTCTCTTTCTATTGATGTCAGATTCTCACCTTTCCTTCTGTACTCTTATTCAAGTTGTTTTAGCTACAGATGAATGTCATCCCATTGGTTATATCATAGCTTGATTAATAGTTTCCTATCATTGTTGATTAAACCCTACATTTGTATTTGGTTTATAAGCATTGTTTTCTCACCCACTTAAAAGATATCATCTGATTATTGATCCTTGAGAGAACTGGTTCATTTGATTCTCTTTTTTACTTTCTGAATAACATCTGTAATTGAGTTATCCCATTGATCCACACATACAAAAACACAAAAACAAGTTTACCTTAAGTTACCAAGCATCTTTGACCCACAACCTCAAAGAGTTTCTTGGAGTGATAACACATTGGCGCCATTGTTGGGGAACAAAAGATTGAAGTTGAAGATAACTTCCTTGGGACATGACAAAGATCCAACTTTGATGATAGACAAAGCCTGGACATTTTCTTGGTTGTAATCATCTATCTAGCGACTCCATGAAAGACAGATTCAATGGTGACTCCACAATATTCATATGTCAAAAGAATTTGTTGCTCTTTTGGCTCGGAGGTTTGCACCTCTGGACTTCTCTTCAGTTCCTGGTTTCCCACATCTAGTACCTCATATGTCAGAATGGGGAGATTTTCTACCTGTCTTCAAAGAGGAGAAAGAAGATAATCTTCCAGAACACCTCAAAAAGTTTCATGAGTGCATGGATCTACTAGATCTACAACATGAAGATGTTCGCATGAAAATGTTCATGCATTCACTAGAGGGTCGTGCATGTAAGTGGTATTTTTATTTACCTCCTTCAAGCATTTCATATTTGAAAATTTTTCACATAGCCTTCAATGAAATTTGCAAAAGGTTCTTTTCAGATCAGTTTTTATTTGGTAATTGTTGTGAAGAATATGGATTGGTGATGTAGGAGCATCGCAAGGGTGTGCAAACATAGCTAGCAGCGAGACAACGCAGAGATAAGAGACAACTGGAAAATCACCGAGCACGTTTTTTTGAAAATGTTTTGAAATATTAATGAAGTCATTAAGTGGAGGCATGCTTGTATTATTGTAAAAGGACCTTGAGTGATCCACTCTCGTCCATAGTAGATAGGAGCCTTTATGTGTAATGAATGTAGGTAGATATAATTTAATGCCTAGATTAGATAGTTTTAGAGCACAAGAGGGAAACGGAATATAGACACCCTCATTGTATAGTTGTAAGATTATTATGTCAATAGAGCATAGAGCATAGAGAAGAGAGTAGAGAGCTGTAGTTGAAAACACCCATGTACAAAGATTTGAATTAATAGAAAGAGATTCGATTCAAATTCATGGTGTGGCATTTGTTCTCTGTGTATGCATGTTGAATGTTATGCTCATGGATGTTTGCTTTTTGTTATACATTTTATTTATATGCTATGTATATGATTTCATGCTTTGTGTTTGAAGTCTGAGAGAGAGTAAGGAATGAGTTTCAATTGTTTCTCTATCTGAGCAAGATTTCCTGCAAGTAGTGCAGTGAAGTTGTCTGCAATGAGTGCGTTGACAAGAGTTCAGGGTTTTATCTCTTAAAGCTCAGGAGAGTTAACATTGTTTTCATTCTCGCAGAAGTGCAAGTTGAGAACAGGATCCGTGCAAGGAGTGCATAGGCTAAGTAAAGTCTCAGAGTTTGTGAACCTGAGAAATTGTTGAAGGATTACTGATGAAAGGAGTGCGCAGAGTCGAAGGACTTCAATTCTTTGAAGTAATTGAAGGATTCGCCGCAAGGAGTGCATGCGGGAGTCTTCTTTAAGACTCGGAGTTGGAGAAAGCTTACGAGGGATAGGGTATTCACAGTTGTCAAAGAAAAGCATAGAAGGTTGGTGCCTTGAGGTGGTGAAAGGAGGCATAGCAAGTTTGTTTTTCAGGTGAGTAAGTTCCACGGAGAAATACTTGGTTAAATTCGCAGGAGTTGTCCAAGAAGAAACGGACGGTCGGAATTCTTTGAGAAGAATTCATGAAGTCACAAGAGTTGTCAGATCTTGCAGAGAAGCAGGAACGTTATGATGAGCTTTCCTCAAGTGTAAGCATAGAAGAAATCAGGGTTGTAGGATCCAAGTCAGCCAGGGCCATTGGATCGCTCATAAAATCTCATTTCGAGGTTTCGTGAGTTGAAGGGTCGAAGGTTTTGAATTAAGGTTCGCGAAGTCACGAGAGGTGAGTAGCAAGTGGCGAGTGGATCAGAGTTGTCCATATGGGGAGGACAGGTGGCATATATCTAGAGATCTCGTGAACTCAGAGGTTTGTGAGGTGAGAACCCAAAGGTTGGGTACTCTAGGTTTCGAAAGGTGAAGTGCGAAGTGGAGCGTAAGGAACACGTGGTAGAATCACAAGGTGGGCCTGTGGAATAGACATGCAGACATGCATTTTTCATTGAAGGGAGTCAAAACACCATTGACTTTTCATGTCTCAGGGGTTCATAAGATAAGGGGACAAAAGTCCAACCTTTCGACTTGCGAAGTGGCGAAAGGTGAGAAGCGCTAGTGGGAAGCCTAGCCAGTGGTCATGCGTGGAGGGTGTTGACAAGAGAAGGAGTTATACCCATCTCGGGATCTCAGATATCGTGGGATTGGACAGGAAGAGTCGAGAGTCTCAACTCATGAACTCGTGAGAGGGGAGTTATGACAAGTGCCTTTCAGTTTAGGCCTTGGTCATAATCGGTGGTCACGCAGAGAAGGGGGAGCTTGCACCTAGTGTTGTTTGCGCTAGGGAAGCTTCCGAAAGGACCTTTGGATCAAAATAAAGAAGATTCAAGCAGGGAATTGAAAGAGATGATCCAGCTCAAAGGGAAATGAAGAATGATCCTGTAAGTAGATCCTCGACCTGAGGGTCGAGTGGGTCTACACCATCTGGTATCAGAGCCTGATTCTTGTTTGTATATTTTAGGCAGGAAAAGCGAGAAGGAATTTTAGCCATGCCGCCAAGGAGAATTGACAGGCAAACACCCGATCTACCAGAGGATAGGGAAATTCCAGAAGGAAGGGGCAGGCAGGTGCAGAATCCAGAAGTGGAAAGCAATCTGCATGACATTTGCGCCAGAATCGTGGATGTGGAAATAAAGCAAAGGCACACAGCTGATATTGGATATGTCAGTGAGTTCGAAAGCGAAGATGACACTGGACATGAAGAAGAAGAAATTTCAGCAGAAGATGCAGCACACGAATGCTTGATTAGAAATGTTGCAAGAATGAGTGCAAGAACCAAAATGGACATTCCAGTTTATGAGGGAAACTTGGATGCTGAAGAGATTCTAGACTGGATTAGAGATCTGGACACATATTTTGACTATGAAGATGTCGAAGAAGACAAGAAGGTCAAACATGCTGTCACGAGACTTAAAGGACATGCAACATAGTGGTGGGATGAACTGCAAGCTGACAGACGCTACCAAGGTAAGCAAAAAATCAAGAGTTGGGATAGGATGATTGCAAAGATGAAAGAGAAATTCATTCCCAAGTATTATCAAATTTCTCTGTTTTGAAGAATGCAGAATTTGAGACAGAAGCTGATGACGGTGAAGGAGTACACTGAAGAGTTCTACAGGCTGAATATCAGAGCAGATCATCCTGAAAGTAATGATGAAAAGGTTGCCAGGTATATGAATGGCCTGAGGTATGAAATTCAGGATGAGATGACCATGATGACCATCTGAACGGTGGAAGATGCTTATCAAATGGCTCTAAAGGCAGAAGAGAATCTGAGCCAAAAACAAGGTCAAAGAGGTTGAGGCAGAAGTCAAGCCAGGGGAAAATCAGTCGTCCAAGATAGAAATCAGAAGCCTAAGGAAGAATGGAAGAAACCTGAGACTGAGAGAGGTGGAAGATCACAGAAAGGGCAATATGCTGGACAGAGAAGGCAATATGATGATTAGAAAGGAGAGTATGCTGATAACAACATTTTTCCTCGTAGTAGAGGTAGAGGAAGGGGAAGAGGTGGAGTGATAAAATGATTCACGTGCGGAAAAGTCAGGCACAAGTCTTATGAATGTCCAAACAAGAAGAAAGAGGAAGGAGAGACTCACATTGCCTAAGAACAAAGGAGAAATGTTGAGGCAGAGGATGTTGAAGGCGGAAGATCATTGATGATGCGAAAAGTTCTCTTAACACCGGAGAAGGAGGTGGAGAGTTCAGTCCAAAGAAATAGACTTTTTCGGACTGCTTGCAAAACCAAGGACAGGGTATGCAAAGTCATTATGGACAGTGGTAGCACAAATAATCTTGTTTTTACAGAGATGGTAGAAAAGATGGATTTGGAAATGATTGAACATCCAAGCCCATACAGAGTTTCGTGGTTGCAAAAAGGACATCAGGTAAATGTCACTAAACAATGTTTAGTTGAGTTTTAAATAGGAGGGTATAATGATGAAATACTCTGTGATGTTATTCCTATGGATGTTTGTCATCTATTGTTGGGTAGACTGTGGCAATATGACAAAAATGTGATTCATGACAGGAGAATGAACACATACACCCTAGAGAAAAATGGGAGAACTCACATGCTGTTGTTGATCAAAGATAAAGAAATAAAACCAGAGGTAAGCAACAATGTACTTCTCATGAGTGGGAAGGAACTTCTTACAAAGGTTAAGAAGAAGGAGGAACCACAATTCATTATGGTCAGGAAGCCAAAGATTTTTTTAACCAACACAAGGGTAGATGATTTACCAGAAGAGGTTCAGGAACTGCTGGAAGAGTTCACTGACATAGTAGTGGACAAAATACCTTGTTCGTTGCCACCGATCAGAAGTGTGAGTCATCACATTGATCTCATACCTGGATCTAGTTTTCCAAACAAAGAAGCATACATATTGATGCCACAGGAGAATGAAGAGGTCAAAAGACAAGTCCAGGATTTGTTGGACAAAGGTTTGGTCAGATAAATCTTGAGTCCGTGTGTTGTTCCAATAGTACTCAGTTCGAAGAAAGATGGAGGCTGGAGGATGTGTACTGACTCGAGGGAAATCAACAAGATAACCATCAGGTACAAATTTCCATTGCCAAGGATGGATGATTTGATGGATTGCTTGAGTGGGGCCAAATGTTTTTCAAAGATTGATTTGAAAAGTGGTTATCACCAAATCCACATGAGGGAAGGTGATGAATGGAAGACAACATTCAAAACTAACGAAGGGTTGTATGAATGGCTTGTTATGCCATTTGGTTTAACAAACGTGTCGAGTACTTTCATGAGATTGATGAATGAAGTCCTGAAGGATTTCATCGGAAAATTTGTCATTGTGTATCTTGATGACATACTGATTTTTAGTAAAACAAAGGCAGAGCATCTGAAACATTTGGCTACAATGATGAAGAGGTTACAGCAAGAGAAGTTGCTGATAAACATGAAGAAATCCTCATTCATGAAGACAGATCTCATTTATTTGGGGTTTGTTATTTCTGCAGATAAGTTGAGGATGGATCCAGATAAGGTGGAGGTGATTAAGAATTGGCCATCACCAAAGAGTATATTTGAGGTGAGAAGTTTTCACAGATTGGCTAGTTTCTACCGGAAGTTCATCAAGAATTTCAGTGGAATTAGTGCATCGATGATGGAAACAGTGAAGAAGAGACACACATCTTTTCACTGGATGGAAGAGGCTGAGAAAAGTTTCAATCTGTTGAAAAGGAAAATTACAGAACAACCAATTCTGGTGTTGCCTGATTTCCAAAAGACATTTCAAGTAAAATGTGATGCAAGTGGATTTGAAATAGGGGTAGTCTTGAGTCAAGAAGACAGGCCGATAGCATATTTCAGCGAGAAGCTGAATGAAGCCAACATAAAATACTCCACGTATGATAAGGAATTCTATGCTATTATTTAGGGATTGAAAAAATGGAGACATTACTTAATCCCGAAGGAGTTTGTCTTGTATAGTGATAATCATGCATTACAATTTGTGACTCAACAGGAGAAGTTGAATGTTAAATGGGTTGAATACAAGCAGAACTTTACTTTTGTAACTAAGCATATTTCTGGAAATGCTAACAAAGTTGTTGATGCTTTGAGCAGGAAATGTTTGCTATTGTAGGAGTTCAGAGTCAAAACATTGGGTTTTGATGATCTCAGGGATATGTACAGAGATGATCTAGATTTTAAAGAGGTGTATGAAGCAGCTGAGAGTCCAATTCTTAGGGATAGAAGCCAATGGGCAGAATACATGATCCAGGAATGATTACTGTTTAAAGGTAATCAACTTTGTATTCCAAAATGCTCCATGAGGGAGAATTTTTTGAAGGAGAAACATAGTGGAGGATTGGCCAGACATTTCGGTCATGACAAGTTGTTCACAAAGTTGAATGAGTCATATTTTTTTCCAGGGATGCGAGCAGACGTCAAAAGATTCGTGGACAGATGTAGAATTTGTCAACATTCAAAAGGAAAGAGGCAGAATGCAGGTTTTTATCAACCATTACCCACACCTGAGAGGCCGTGGGATGCAGTCAGCATGGAATTCATATTGGAGTTGCCAAGAACACAAAGAGGGTTTGACTCAATCTTTGTGGTAGTGGATAGATTTTCCAAAATGGCACATTTCATTCCATGTCAGAAAACCAGTGATGCAACTCACATTACGAACCTATTTTTCAAAGAAGTCATTCGACTTCACGGCTTACCAAGGAGCATAGTTTCGGATCGGGACACTAAGTTCATAGGACACTTCTGGAGAACCTTATGGAAAAAGCTGGGAACAATCTTGTCGTTTAGTTCAGCTTATAATCCTTAGATGGATGGGCAGATAGAAGTCGTGAACAAGAGTTTAGGAGACTTGCTGAGGAGCTTGGTGACAGAAAACCATAGCCAGTGGGACAACATATTACCACAGGCGGAGTTTTCTTATAATGACTCGCTTAATAGGAGCACAGGACAAATTCCATTTCAAATTGTTTATGGCATGCAACCGAGAGGAATTTCTGAGCTAAGGGATTCAGAACAGATTGCAACTAGGAGCATTAGTGCAGAAGAGTTCGCAAAGGCGATGAAGGAACTTCACAGCCAGGTGAAGGAACGATTGCAGAGTTTGAGACAAGAATATAAGCGAAGAGCAGATCAACATAGGAGACAACTTTAGTTTGAAGTTGGTGATTTGATCCTTGCACATTTGATAAAGGAAAGGTTCCCGAGTGGAACATATAATAAACTGAAGATGAAGAAAATTGGACCATGTAAGGTCTTGAAGAAATTTGGGGAAAATGCATATGAGATTGAATTACCTGATGGGATCGGAATTTCTTCGATATTCAATGTCTCAGATTTGTACCCTTACAAAGTTGAGGAAGTAGAAGCAGGTAGTGAATATCCATAGATTCAGTGGACAAAATAAATGCCAGTTGTAGAAAATCCGCAGATGGAGCGCATACTCGATAAAAGAGTTGGTAAGAGGACCAGGTGAAAGTAATACTTTGAATACTTGGTCAAGTGTAAGGGCCATCCAGTTGAGGATGCTAGCTGGGAGAACAAACCAGAAATCCAGAAGCATGGATAGACCATGTGCGAGCTCATGGATAGGAGCCCATGAAAATTTTCAAGCGAGGGAGTATGATGCAAGAGCATGGAAAGGGAGTGCAAGCATAGCTAGCAGCGAGACAACACGGAGATAAGAGACAGCTGGAAAAGCACCGAGCACATTTTTTTGAAAATGTTTTGAAATATTAATAAAGTCATTAAGTGGAGGCATGCTTGTATTATTGTAAAAGGACCTTGAGCGATCCTCTCTCATCCATAGTAGATAGGAGACTTTATGTGTAATGAATGTAGGTAGATAGAATTTAATGCTTAGATTGGACAGTTTTAGAGCGCAAGAAGGAAACGGGATATAGACACCCTCATTGTATAGTTGTAAGATTATTATGTCAATAGAGCATAGAGCATAGAGAAGAGAGCATAGAGATGTAGTTGAAAACACCCATGTTCAAAGATTTGAATTAATAGAAAGAGCTTCGATTCAAATTCATGGAGTCGTATTTTTTCTCTATGTATGCATGTTGAATGTTATGCTCATGGGTGTTTACTTTCTGTTATACATTTGCTTTATATGTTGTGTATATGATTTCATGCTTTGTGTTTGAAGTCTGAGAGAGAGTAAGGAATGAGTTTCAATTGTTTCTCTATCTAAGCAAGAGTTCCTGCAAGGAGTGCAATGAAGTTGTCCGCAAGGAGTGCGTTGACAAGAGTTCAGGGTTTTATCTCTGATAGCTTAGGAGGGTTAACGTTGTTCTCATTCTCATAGAAGTGCAAGTTGAGCACAGGAGCCGTGCAAGGAGTGCGCAGGCTGAGTAAATTCTCAGAGTTTGTGAACCTGAGAAATTGTTGAAGGACTACTACGGCAGGGAGTGCACAGAGTCGAAGGACTTCAATTCTTTGAAGTAATTGAAGGATTCACCGCAAGGAGTGCGTGCGAGAGTGTTCTTTAAGACTCAGAGTTGGAGAAATCTCAGGAGGGATAGGGTATTTGCAGTTGTTGAAGAAAATCACAGAAGGTTGGTGCCTTGAGGCATTGAAAGGAGGCGTAGCAAGTTTGCATTGCAAGCAAGTAAGTTCCACGGATAAATACTTGGTTAAATTCGCAGGAGTTGTCTAGGAAGAAATGGACGGTCGAAATTATTTGAGAAGAATTCACAAAGTCACAAGATTCGTTAGATCTTGCAGAGAAGAAGGAACGTTACGACGAGCTTTCCTCAAGCATAAGCTCAGAAGAAATCAGGGCCATAGGATCCAAGTCAGCCAGGGCCGTTGGATTTCTCACGAAATCCCATTTCGGGGTTTCGTGAGTTGAAGTGTTGAAGGTTTTGCATTAAGGTTCGCGAAGTTGTGAGAGGCGAGTAGTGAGTGGCGAGTGGATCAGAGACGTCCATCCCAGGAGGACAGGTGGCAGATATCTAGAGATCTCGTGAACTCGGAGGTTCGCGAGGTGAGAGCCCAAAGGTTGGGTACTCTAGGTTGCGAAAGGTGAAGTGCAAAGTGGAGCGTAAGGAACACGTGGAAGAATCACAAGGTGGGCTCGTGGAATAGACAAGCAGACACACGTTGTTCATTGAAGGGAGTCAACACCCCATTGACTTTTTGTGTCTCGAGGGTTCATAAGATAAGGGGACATAAGTCCAACCTTTCGACTTGCAAAGTGGTGAAAGGTGAGAAGTTCTAGTGGGAAGCCTAGCCGGTGGTCACGCACGGAGGGCGTTGACAAGAGGAGGAGTTATACCCATCTCGCGATCTTGGATATCATGGGATTGGAAAGGAAGAGTCAAGAGTCTCAACTCGCGAACTCGTGAGAGGTGAGTTGTGACAAGCGCCTTTCAGTTTAGGCATTGGTCGTAGACGATGGTCATGCGGAGAAGGGGAAGCTTGCACCTAGTTCCGTTCGTGCCAGGGAAGCTTCCGAAAGGACCTTTGGATCAAAAGAAAGAAGATTCAAGAAGGGAATTGAAAGAGTCGATCCGGCTCAAAGGGAAATGAGGAACGATCCTGTAAGAGGATCCTCGACCCGAGGGTCAAGTGGGTCTGCACCAATTGGATAATAAAGTCTAAAATGAAAATAGAGAATAATTTCTCCCTCATATCCTGCAACAACTCCCAAATGATCTTCATGATGATGTGCTTTCCCATCAAAACGAACTAGAAATGGATAATAAAGTAGCTGAAGATTCTCCCATTAACATTATCTATGATTTACATCAATCTGAAGAATTAATTTCTTTAGTTAAGAATCATGAGAATCATTTTTTTGTTGGTCATACATCCATTGAAATCAGTAAAGGTAGTTCACAGTTTTCAGATTTGTGTATCAAGGGAAGATGCAGTTATGATGAGGAACAAGGTGATATTTTTCAAAATCTATCTCAAAATCCTATTGCTTATAACTCTATGCCACAATTTTCATCTCTGTCATTAGAAATGTTTCCTGATCTTCCTATATTTGATAAATATAATGATGGGGAGGAAGTTGTTGATGTTTCTAAAGGTTTGGTTATTTCTAGAATTTCATTTAGTTCTATTGTTTAGCACAGAGATGATAAAAAATGTATGCACACTGTGGTTAATGATAACTATAAAGAGTATGTTGCTATAGAGGATATTTTTATTTATGATCGAGAGATTGGAAATCCACACTATGATAACCATAGTGATGCTTTGAACATTCTATTAAATGCATCTATTAAATATGTTTTTCATGAAGATGAGATTGTCCCCTTTGAAAACCCCAAAGATGATTATCAGATCGATACATTAGCAGGTGACAGTTTCATATTTGTAGCAGATTCTAAAGATAACCCTCAGCTTTCTGATTTGCAGATAGAGGGAGATTGTAGCAAGAAGGAGGAAGACAATGAGAAGAAAGCATCTCAAGAACAAAATACTGACATCATTTATGAATTAGATATCAAACAAGAAGCGATTAGCAGTCAAATCAACTCACTGCTATTTTCATAATTGCAGAAACCTGCTTATGAGCAGATCCATATATCAGAAGGAGAAGAAAGGCTTAAGTAGAAAACAGAGTTGGTTTCTTTCTATGATCCGCTAGCCATTTATATGGAGTTATGTTTTTCAGAAGTCTTCAATTCTACAATTTTTGGAATCAAAGCAAATGATGATTTTAAGTATGCTCTGGAAGTTGAAATTTTGTTGCACAACATGAAGTGTTCTCTGAAATTTATCTGCATGCAAAGAGATTTTGTAAATAGTTCCATGTTATCATGGCTTCATTGGAAGTATGATGTCACATGATAAGCATGTTTTTACTGGTTAAAGTTAGCAATAGGCAGTTGAATAAGCTCTTCATATGAGCAAATAGATTGCTTTCAATTTTCTTGAAAAAGAAGGCTACAACAAAGTATAGAGAATTTTCAATTTAGCAGAGGATTAGGTGAAAAAGCCAATTTGTTTCAATTTTAGTGATAACATGGTCATAAATAGAGTTCCATACATTTTTTTAGAAATTCAAATGTCAGAATATAGGTTATAATTTATTATTTCCTATTGTTATTTCTCAATAATAAATTAATTGTCAAAGGTCTGCTCAAAAAATTCAAAGAAAAGATTTTCAATAACTAACATCTGTTTTCAAGCTGAAGTTAGTTGGTGAAAGTTCAAATTTTCAATGGCTAAATGGAACTCTCGGTAGCAAGTGAGCCGGTGAAAGTGCTGATATTGGTTTTTTCTCCAACGCCTTAAAAACCCAAAGAGACATGTTGTACACATGTCATATAATCATGATGGCATTTTAAATAGAGGCACATGAACAGTTACACATTTTCACCATGTCTTAGTGGAATATGATGATGGATTTGGTCATATGGTAGATGGAGGAAATTTTTAAAAGTGGTGAATGATATGATCATCATTACATCCATACATTCAAGATCGTTTTAACCAGCACCAAAATTTTCCTCATTTTGGAAAAGGCTACTGTGTCAACTGTGTGCAGATAAACTAGTAATTATTTGCAGATGGCAAGGAAGTGAGGAGGACCACCTCTACAGAAAGCATTAAGACAACATAAATTATTTGCAGTCACACCCATAAGTTTATCAATTTTTCTCAAACGTATGGTGTATAACCTATGTTGAAAGATTGCAGGAGGGTTATCACCAGGCGATAGCAGATATTTTTGCAAAATCATATGATGGAAAGAAAGCTATAGTAGGCTCTTTGGAACTGATAGTTGATGAAGTTGCCATTTCTTCATCTATTGTCTTACCCAGAACAAGTCAGAGTTGGTTTAAAACAACAGTAACCAAGATCCTGGATTGTAGATCATATTTGAAAACATAATTCCAAAGTATAATCTGGAAGAAGAGTATTCTTGTTTCCTAACTGGAAGATGAATGGCAAGTTCTGTTCAAAACCATTCAGCGGTATGTAACCTCAGAGGGCAGGTATGATAAGTTGGTGTTATATCATTTTAGAATTCTAGACCACTTCACAGGGAAAGTCCTTTTGAATCTACCCTTCTTTCTTCATAGAAGTATAACAAAGGTATGCAAAAAAATTAGAGCCAAGTCTTTCAGCATCGAAAATAGCCTTTGTCATTATGGTTTGATTAAAATGATTATTTTGGAGAAATTAAGACAAGGAGACAGAACCTGGAAACATTTTGTTTTTTGGAAAGGATTTGAAAATCTACCACAGCCTGGAAGTGAAAAGAAGAAAAGGGGTAAGAAATGGCCTACTCCTCACAGCGGCTCAAGAAAAAGGAGAGCTCTCTCACCTATACCACCAAGAGAAACATCCAACAAAAGAAAGCTAGATGACCACAAGCTTAATAAGAAATTGAAAAGGAAAATCAAGCAACAGGAGGTTCTAGAGAGAGTCATAAAGGAAAGATATGAAATTCTGTCAAAAAATTTCACTAAAACTGATGAAACTTTAAAGAAACTGGCATTGAAGAGAGTCAAGTAAAAGAAACAGAAAATAAGATTGTGAAAGATAACAACAAGATTTGGAGAATAGCCAAATGATAAATTGTAAAGGATGAATGACTCCATGCCCAATACTAAAGGCACAAGGTCTGTCAGTTTCTTGGAAACCTCACAGGGATGTCTCCATCCCAGTTGGAGCCAGATGTTAGCGATCAAATAAAAACTGATCTGAAAAGAACCTTTAAAAAATGATTCCTAATCTTGCAGGGGACTTTTGACTGCCTTCCCGATATCTAAATTCATATTTAAAAGTACCATTGGAAAGCTTAGGATCTCTATATGTCAATTGACTATTCAAGCATGTAAAACAGACTCTCCACGACTCAGAAATTCAATTTTTCCCAAGGCAGTTTTCATTAAAACATTTGCGCTTTCACCAGCTCATTGGTTTTGAAATCTACTAGTTATCTATTGAAAGATTTCCTTTTCACCAGCTAAAGGGGCGGATTCATGACAAAAGAGCTGGTGAAAGTGTAGAAGAGTCCAGAAACGTCTTCTTTCTGCCTAGATCGTGAATTTTTAATTCCTAAACACGTGGGAAATGTGTCAAATGATGGATAATAATTAGGAGAAGCTAGAATATATTTCTCATCAAGTTTTAAAGACACATGGTAAGAAAATAACACTAAATGGAAAGATTTCTCTTGACAAAAGCGCCTAGTCATTAAAGACAGATGTTTGAATCTATGATTTTCATCTGCAAATTGCCAAATAATGCTTCAACTGTCAATTTCGATTTGTAATGAACATATTAGATCTATTTGGTTAAATAGTATGTCTATTTTAGGTATTTCAGATCCATTAAAATAGGATCTGAAATCTTGATGTAAAGGCTATAAAGCCACAAACTGTTGATGAACAAGGGGGTTCGATTTTGGATACAAAAATACTTATTGTAAACAGACTTTCCAGTATGATAATACAAATCACAGTTTTCTCTCTCTATTGATGTCAGATTCTCACCTTTCCTTCTATACTCTTATTTAATTTGTTTTAGCTGCAGATGGTTGTCATCTCATTGGTTAGCTCATAGCTTGATTAATAGTTTCTTGCCATTGTTTATTAAATCCTACATTTGTATTTGGTTTATAAGCATTGTTTTCTCACCCACTTAAAAGTTATCCTTTGATTATTGATCCTTGAGAGCACTGGTTCATTTGATTCTCTTTTTGACTGTCTGAATACCATCTGTAATTGAGTTATCCCATTGATCCACACATACAAAAACACAAAAATGAGTTTACCTTAAGTTACCAAGCATCTTTGACCCACAACCTCAAAGAGTTTCTTGGAGTGATAACAACAGTCACAGTTATTAAGAGCAGAGGCAGAGTGTTCCATTGTTATTGATTTTTCCACCATGATTACTCAATCCACTTGCATAGAACATGTAATGTCAATCCTATAATGATCATCATGTAATGAAAGTAAACCAATAATGTGATATGTTAAGGATATGTACAACAATTTATAGCACACATGAGTTTAGCATTTCAAACAAATGACAACTGATGTAATAACCTGTATCATGAAAACAATACATAAATTTTTACAAAGATTTACTTCTCTAGGCAATGATCATTTGTCAACTCATGAACCCATCCCCCACACCTAAGTATTGTGACACCTCACAATAAAAAGTATAGGAAACCGATCAGTTCTCCCAATAGCTGAAGATTTACAGTTTGTGAAGTGTAAAGATAAATTTCATAGATTGGTCTAGTGAGATGGTTAGAATATGGCCCTACCTATAAGATAATAAATCCTATATATAGATAAGAAGAGGTAGGAAAGAGAGTTTCAAGATAGTCTCAGAGTTAGTTCCCAATGGTAAGTTTATGGAGTTCATTAACCTTATCTTGACCATACATACTTCATGTCAGCTTTGTCTACAAGTAATGTCATACATCAGGACAAGTTTAAATTTATTTTAGTTTTTGTCATATTACCATCCTCACTAGGTAGAATGCCCCACTGCCAACAAGCCTGCTCAGTACTCTAGTGGGTTTACCTAGTCATACCACATGATGGTACCCACTACCAGCAGACCTGTTCAGTATCCCGACGGGTTAGCCTCTTACACACTCGGAGACTAGCCCTCCATATTTTAAGATTTTAGTATAAGATTTCTTTATGCAAGAATATGGGGGGACAACTCTGAAAACAAATTTTTCTTTCCTTTTTTTTTTTTTTCAATTGGGATGGTATTTATGTTAGAGGATGACTTTCCGTTATATTCCTTAGTGATTTTCCTAATGTAAGGGGTACTTAAGCGGACATGGTATATCTAAAGATATGATATAATCAAGTTATTTAGTGTGTAGTGGATGGTACCATTGAGAAAGAATAGAAAGGTATCTCTATGCTCAACTCACTTTCTTCTTTTGTAGTTATTGTGATGTTTCCATGACTAACTGCTAATCAGACCTCCCTGTTACTTTTTAATAAATATACTTTACTCACTTACTCAGGTTTCTTGGGAAAACTGTATGAGAGACCTCTAAGCTTGATGGTTATGGTATCACTTCCTTATATAGTGGTGAAGATTTTCAAGAGAAATTGCTTTTAAAATGCCTTAAGAAAAAGAGAAGATGAACATCTTTGCAAAAATATGGCTAATTACAACAATCCAATATTCATTTGATGCTTAGGAGACAACAAGGTTCAAGTGTAACAATGTTTTGAAGAAAAAACCTTCTTTTATATTTCCTTGAAACTGTCTACTCCTGGTGAGATAAAACCTACACAAATTTCTAGAATTGCTTATCAACAAAATTCAAAATTATTTACATATGTACAGTAAAAAATTTAGAAAACATTCAAGAACAAGGAGGGACTTCCCCATCTACTAAGGCCAATGCCTTGTCAGTTGACATAACCTATAGAAAGTCTTCCTTGGAAATGGGCTTATGATAACATTTGAGTCGGTGTCCATTTACTACAAAGGAGACTTGTCCATCGTCAATTGTTTTGATTTTCATAGCTCCATTGTCATATACAGTGACTACCTCGTATGGACCCAACCACCGGGTGGTGAGTTTTCCTTTGAAGGTTTTAAATCGGGAGTCAAACAACAAAGCCCAATCACCAGGTTGGAAGTGTTTCTTCTTAATAAACTTGTCATGCCACTTGCTCCTCTGGTTTTGGACTAATATTGTTCATTGGATGGCATCTTTCCCGATCTCATCCAACATATTCAATTGTAGGGCTCATTGTTTCTGAGCCTCATCTAAGTTTAATCCCAATTTTGTGGCAATACGGAAGGTCCTTACTTGGAATTCTATTGGTAGAAGTACTTGTTTCCCGTACACTATCTCATAAGGGGTATGCCCAGTGGTGTTCCTCCAGGTGGTCTGATATGCCCACAAAGCCTCTGGAAGTCTATCAGCCCAATCCCAGTGATGTAATTGAACAGTCTTGGTTAAGATAGCTTCGAAAACTTTGTTTGTAGATTCTACCTGACCATTGGCTTGAGGGTGGTATGGAGAATATTATAGTGTTTAATCCCATATTTCTTTGTTATCTCTCTCATCAGCTTGGAAGTGAATTAAGTGCCTTGGTCTGTAAAAATTTCACAAGGGACACCGAAGTGGGTAAATATGTCTTCATAGATGAATTCGACAACAAAGTTTTATGTAGCCCTGAATAGGGATTTTTCCTCTACCCACTTGGTGACATAGTCAGTACAAACCAAAATATAGTTCTTCTTATGGGACATAGGTGAAATTGGTCCTACGAAGTCAAGGTCCCATTTTTCAAAAGGTTCAATCATAACTTGGGCACACAAGGGAATTTCGTCAGTTGACGTAGGTCTTCCTATACTTTGGAAACTATCACAACTCCTCACATACTTGGCAACATCTTTGAAAATTATAGGCCAATAGTAACCTGAATGTAACACCTTATATGTTGTATGTTTGTCAGAAACATGGCCACCACATGGTCCATCATGAAAACTTCCTAGTATTTCTGGTACCTTGTCTTCTCGGACACATCTACGAATAATCAAATTAGGACCTGTGAAAAAAAGGTCGTGGCCAACCCAAGAGTAATTAGCACTCTGTGTAATAATTTTATGATTTTCATGAGGTCACAAATGAGACGGTAACTTACTAGTAGCCAGATAGTTTTCCATATTTGAAAACCACAGGGTATTTACAGAGAGGGAGAAAAGGTGCTCATCTGGGAAACTATCATCTACATGGATATCATCATCCTCGTTTTTTATTCGTGAAATAAAATCAGCTACCAAATTATCCTTCCCGGGTCGGTCAAGCATGATGATATTGAACTCTTGCAATATTAGGAGCCACCTAGTCACTCAACCATTAGTTATGGGTTTATTCATGAGAAATCTAATGGAAGAATGATCTATATGTACAAATACTTGGTAACCTATAATGTAATGATGAAACTTAATGATAGCATGAACTACTGCCAAGAATTCCTTCTCGATAACTGTGCAGTTTAACTCTGTAGGGGACAAGTTCTTTCTCACAAAATAAATGGCATAGGACTGTTGGTCCTCTTTCTTCCCTAATACTTCTCCTATTGCGGTGTCAGAGACATCAACAAATATGTGAAATGGGAGATTCCAATTGGGCCCTCTAAGAAATGGTGCCACAGACAACTTAGCTTTCAGGGTTTCAAAGGTAGTTTGACACTGCTAAGTCCAAACAAAATCAACATCTTTTATTAGCAATCCAAACATGGGTGCAACAATCTTTGTAAAATTTTCATTAAACCACCGGTAGTATCTGACATGTCCAAGAAATCTTCTCACCTCTTTCTGAGTTTTGGGGGGTGGAAGTCTGATGACCTCAATCTTTACAGGATCGAATCTTATCCCTTCTAATGAAACATGATGTTCTATAACCACTCCTTCAGTTAACAACATTTTACATTTTTCATGACTTAGAGACAGGTTCATTTCTTGGCATCTGATAAGGACTTTTTCTAAGTTATCTAAGGCTTCCTGGTAAGTGTTTCCATAAACTGTGAAGTCATCCATGCAGACCTCCACACAATTATGAATAATATCAACAAATATCCCAAGTACTGCTCGTTGAAATGTGGCAGGAGCATTACACAATCCAAATGGTAAGAACCTATAGGCATAGGTGCCCCAAGGACAAGTAAAGGTAGTTTTGTTCTAATCCTTGGGTGCTATGAGAATTTGATTGTACCCACTATATCCATCTAAAAAGGAGAAATACTTCTTTCTAGACAGGGTATCCAAAACTTGGTCAATGAAAGGAAGAGGAAAGTAATCCTTCAGAGTGGCTTTGTTGAGATCCAGGAAATCAACACAAATTCTCCATTTCCCGGTCACTTTTTTTTGAACCACTACAAGTGGGGATACCCACTTACTGTTGAATATAGGATAAATAAATCCAACATTTAATAACTTTTGGATATCCTCCTTTACTATTTTTTTAAGTGTTGGGTTCATCCTTCTATGGGGTTTCCTAACAGGTGTTACTTCCCCCTGGGTATATATGTGATGGATACATGTGTCAGGGTGTATACCCTTCATGTTAGTGTATTCCTAGGAGAATGCTCCTGATTGTTCTTTAAGAATACTTACTAACTATTTTTGTTGGTCTGCATCTAGCCCGAAGTTTATATGTAAAAAATTCCCTGGACTAATCTCGTAGGGCATAGTATAAGATGTGGCAGACTCGTCTATCTCAAAGATAAAATATGTTGAAGACAAAATGGATGGGTCTAATTGTTCCTGAAATTCTTCCCCAAACATGTACTCAATTTGGGGAAACGATTGTGGAAAATCAACACTTGTGGTAGCATAAATGAATTGGTTTAGCACATTTTTTGTTGTGTGTTCCTGAAGTGCCCAGGCATGGTCACTTAGCAACACGGGTTCTTCCTAGTCCTAATTCTCATATGGACATTCAAGCCACCATATATTCTCCATGATAGGTTGGGTCGGAGGGTATATGGTGAGATTTTGGTTAGAAAGTCCATTTGAGATGGTCATTTCTCCCTCTCTGTAGCCAATAAATGCATTGGTTGTGGCTAACCAAGGTATTCCTAAAATGATGGGATGGCCTTTAGTAGAATCTTTTGAGTGGATGAAAATAAAATCTACTGGGTCCTCCCATGAGGCTAAAGTAACTATGATATCATCTAAAATTCCTTCAGGTATAACCCTGGTCTTATCTGCTAATTCCAAAATGGTTGGGGTAGGTCTAAGAAGAGGTTTTAACTATAAATTCTCCAAGGTAGTAGCGGTCATAACATTGATGGTTGTCCCTAGGTCTATGAGAGTGTTCCCAATGGAAACATCATTAATGGTTATGGTCACTACGAGGTTTCCGTTGTTCCCATATTTTCCTATCTTAGGCTTCTCCTATATGTACTCAAAATGTTCTCCTATCAAATGTACTGTAGGAGGGTCCTTCTGCTTCCTACGTAGCTTCTTAATACACAATTCTTTGACTACCTGACTGTATACAGGAATGTATTTAATGGCTTGTAACAAAAGAATCTTGAAACAAATATTCTTCAATTCATTCAAGATGTCAAATTCCAGTCAGGTGGTAGGTTTCTCGATTACCAATCTTTCTAGATAAGGAGAGGCCTTCCTAATTTGTGAAGTTTCATTTTGGGGAAGCTTGGGTTCTTGGTCCTTAGTAAGAATAACATCTTCCCACCTAGTGTCATCCGTGGGTTGTTTGGTGGTTTCTTCTTCTTCTTCTTCCTCCTGGATGACTATCGAAGGCCTCTGCCTCTCCAGAACTTTTCCCGATCTTATTTGAATCTCCTGTAATGGAACATGAGTAATAAGATATGTCGGGAAGGCCTGCATCTCAACATTGTGAAGAAGTTGAGGGGGTTTATTATTGGGATTGGGCACTGGTTGTGCCGACAATAATTTTGGTATCGGGGATCTTACATTATGATATTGTTGTGGTTGTTGTTGTGGGATAGGAGGTAAAGGTGGTGGAACAAAACCTGGCAGAAGTTGCAGAGTCTTTGGTGGAAACTGAGGATAAGGATGGTTGGACATAGGAACAAGTGGAGCTTAAGGGTTTCCTTGGTTATGTCCTCCTCTCCATCCTTGAAGACAAGGATGTTGATACTGATTAGACCATTTTTTCCAACTTGGTGAGTTCCACTGTTGTTGTTGTTGTTGATGATAATAGGGTGGAACTTGAGACTGTGGATCTGGGTATGTAGGTTGGTTCCTAGGCTACCATGGCCTCCTAGGTGCATAAGAGGAATCCCTAGGATCCCCACTCCTATAGATGTCTAATAAACTGGGAAATGATGGACATTTCTCAGTTGAATGGTCTTTTGTGCAGAAGCCACAAACAGAAATGTTATCTAATGGGCATTCCCTTGAGGAATGCTTCCTCCTGTATCTTGGGAAATATATGCTCATTACTGCATTTTCCTCTTCATGTTTCCTTTTAATTTTAAGGTTGTCCAACTGGGAACCTATTTTTCTTACGATATATGTCTTGAAGTTCTCTAAAAGGTTCCCTATCTCTTCTCTTGTTATACCACCTGAACTAACTGGTTTTAAGTTTCTATTAAAAGGGTCTCGAACATTCTTTCATGTTTTAGCTCTTCTCCTTGAGTAATTCTTACACATTTCACATATTTTGGCAAATGGTTTATGAGATATGTCACCTGATGCCATTAGGTTAAGCATATCTAGGTATTCTTCTGAAATTTCTTTAAGTAAAAGAGCCCTAACTGAATCCTCTGGGAGGTCATGTGATTTTGACTTCTGGGAGATGTATGCAAACCATTCCATATAGTCCTTGAGATTCTCATCTTTTAACTATTGAACTTTAAAGATGTCATTACGAGATTATTTGGTCTTGTAGTAGTCTTGGTACTTCTTAAGAAATATATCTTTCATGGCTTCCAAAGACCTAATGCTAGATTCTCCCAACCCCATGAACCATCTTAGTGTAGAGCCCTTGAGGGTGGCAGGAAAGATTTTTAGTTTCTGGGCATCTTGTAGGTAGTTGTATCTTCTACACAAGATGTCGAACTTAAATAGGAAGGTATCTAGATATTCACTTCTTTTACCATAAAAGGTAGGTAGTGCTGAGAGGGGAATGCATTTCATATTGACATTTGGGGTGGTGTCCAAAATTGGAAACCCGAAGGTAGTTTCAGTTTGGTTTCCAGCTTCTTCTTCCTCCCCATGTCTTACATTGTTATGATCCTCCTAATCATCCATATTGGTTTGGTTTCCAAGAAGAGAGTACTTAAGTGGTTTTATTTTTGAAGAGAACAAGGAATCCCTCTGATGGGAAAGTCTTCCTATTGTTTGGGTGTCTGAGACTCTACTTGAGTTGGTTGAGATTATTGGTGCCAAAGTTTCTGTGTCAACTTGAGATACAATTATGCTGGCTGAATTACCAAACAAGGTGTTCACCTGTTCAGGGTTTATGATGTCTTCAAAGTTAGGATCTCTTGATGGTGGTAAGAAAACAAAGGTTGTATTGTTTGGTTTTGTGGAAGGCTCGAGTGGTCTTGTCTGTTGTACCAATATTATTGATGCTTCAATTTTCTGCTCTATAGTGCTCCCTGTATTAGTGTCTTCAGAGACTACTTTATCTCTTTGGGTTGATCTAGCTCTTGTTTTTTAGTATCGTTCTATGGAATTTATGAGTGGAACGTTCCTTCCCCCAAAAAAGTCAGAAGGAACCTTGGTTGAAATATCTTATTTAGATTTAATGTATCTACCTTTTGGGTCTCTAGGTCTATTCATGAAAGTAAACAAAAACAAAGAAGAAAAACTACCATTGGGTTTGGGGGAACCTGCTATAGCAAACGCGTAGGTTCTTACCTCTCGTCTTAAAGTTCCCCTGCCACCAAACTAATGCTAAAGTTTAGAAGTGATCTATTTCCTAACTATTTCCTACCTTGAGACAACTCCCTGACAATGGTGCCAAAAATGATGGGTGTTCTATATGCACTAAAAAAACACTAAAAACCCTCAATTAAATTATCAACCTGGGGTAAGTAAACTTAGAGTTGTAGCAATATATATGCCAAGGCAGAAAGGCTATAGGTAGTATAGTCTAACTAAGGAAAGGGGCTATCTAAGGGCTCATATATTCAAGCAAAGACTATTAATAACCAAACCTTACTAAGAAACTCAAACTATGTACCCGAGGTAACCTTTGAACAAAGGATCGATGGATAGTCCTAAGAAGAAATTGGAAACCCTACTTAAAGAAAACTAATTGAATCATGGAAATAAACAAAAAAAAACTATCTACCTAATAAGCAATAACATCAACAAACTACTTTAATTAACTTACTCAAATTCTATAAGAAACTATCCTATGAAAGTAAATAAATAGACAAGCAACTACCATATCAAAGCAAAATAGACAAGCAAGCAACTACCCTATTAAAGCAAGTAAACAAGAAGCAAACAACTAACTAACCTATGATAACTTCTACAACAAGTAAACTAATCAAGATTATTCAATAAACAACTAATCAAGCTAAAAGGCAAGTGAACTCTATTCTTAAATTAAATTTCGCAATAACTTCTAATTTACAAAAGGAAATCTTAATCTACGAAATTGAAAGCATTATGACAATAAAAGTAATTAACAACTAATCTTTAATCTATGATAAGAAAACTATTCTTTAATCTACTAAAGCAAGAAGACTATCTAATCTACAGAAGCAAGGAAACTATCTTCTAATCTATGAAAGCAAGGGAACTCAAATATAGTGTTGATGGTTATGTGAATGTCTCCGGTGTCTTATAATATCATGATGGCATTTTATAATGAAAGATAATTCAAGAGGGATGAAGTTGATATTGACTTCGATAGAAAAGTGAAAAGTGTGAATTAGGCAGTCTAGTGAGAACTTAGCCATTATAGAAACAACATCAACTATCCTGCATATCCATGTGATTAATCATGCATTAGTCATCAACAGTATAAGGACACTATTCTAGTAAATTCAATTGCATTCTATGCTACTCAAGCAAGCTCATACTACTTAGATTCATAACTGGAAACTAAGCTCAATAATCTACTATGAATTAAAATTGCAACCTAAATCTAGAAAAGGAAATTGCATGAAATAAACTAGACTAATTTGATTTAATAATTCAAATTGCAAAAAGAGGAAATACTCATAAACATAAATTTAAATATTATTTCAGCATATGGCAAGAAAGAAAATGAGAAAACTAAATGACAATTTAAATAAGAAAATCTAAATAGAAACTAGATAAACAAACTAGAATTGAAAACTAAAGACTAATAACTATCCATCCACCGAATCCCTGTCAAAGAAATCATGAATTAAAAACTCTGTTTTAAACTCTGTTTCAGCATAAAGAAAATCTAATCTATCATCTAATTACACACAGGGTTAATATCTAATCTTACAAGCTTATTTTCTAACAAATAACAGATCATTGCATATTAACAATAACCTTCATGGTCACCTGCAAAACTGAACTAAACTAAATAAATTATGAACAACAATTTATAAAGTAAAGAAGCATAAAAACTAATATACAAGAAATAAAATAAAATGACAACTACATTATGCAATTCATAAGAAAACTAATTGGATATTCACCCAGACTATTGGTGGGCCCCCCAACAAGTCATGTTTACTCTTAAAAGGTGAACCAGGAGCTCAAGAACACAAATTCACCATTAAAGCCAAAAACACAGTCTTTACACAGTTTTGGAAAAATGAAAATAGTAAAACATAGTTGAATTGTCTTTTTACTTCTAACTCTCTACTTCTTCACAATTGTCTGACCACTGAGGTGGTATTTATAAGTTTACAGACTGAGAGGTCGACCACTGGAAGGGTCGACCCTCTCTAAAAACAACAAATCACATTTAATATGCCCTAACTATTGGAGGCTTCTAGAAATAAGGTGATCCAATATTCACCCAACCTAACAACCCAAATCGAGTTGTCAAATGCTCAGTAGTTGGAGGCCATGAGCACAAGAAAAACCCATGTCTTTGATTCACCCATCCCTCGCCGTTGATACCATAACCACCAAATTGCCCATGGTTTTTGTGCAAGACGGAGTGTCGGATGGAGTACCGGACTGAGTGTCGGATGGAGTACTGGACGTAGTGTCAGATGCAAAAAAAGATGTGATTTTTTCCTGTGACACACAAAACACAAATTAGTTTCTTGGAAACATAAAAAACATACTGAATTACACTCCAAATCATCATAAAACATGAGTTATGCATACCTTGTGTGAATGATAGCGATTTGACACAAAAGCTCTTCAAAAACTCTTCAAAACAGGAAAACGCATATACATATTCAGCCAAAAAGGATCTAATTACCGTCATTAAATTGAGCATATCATGGGCCCAACAAGGGGTGCATGTTTCCACCCAACCATAGGCTTAGTCACTTCTAATGGGTTTAACACTAGCCATTCCCAAGCTATACCACGATGATTTTAGATTCCATCTCTTCTTCCAGGACATAAATAGATAGGGATGAAGGTTACTCTCCTTCTCCTGACTCAGTTTTTGTTTCCCGCAATCAAAACACACTCTTTCCACGGTTCTTCCTCAAACCCGAGAGCTCAGTCTCTCGTCTCTACACTCGTCGAAGGTCCTCCTTCCCTAACCCCCACACTTTTCTTTCTTTCCTTTCTTAGCAAGATTGTGTGTGGCCTGAATTCCTAGTTCGTGGTTAGGTCTGGAAGCCTTACATATGGGCGTTCTTACCCATCCCCTCATTAACTCTTGAGTAGGTATTCCCACCTACCAACCTGACTGTAATTCATTCCTGGGTCAGAGGGTTGTTCTGATCCTTGGCAATTTAAATCCAACAAAGTACTAGTTCGGTGGAGGTTAACGCAACCATTCCTGGTCCCCTCCACCATCTATTTCATAGCATTTGTGGTCTCTCTTAACACATCCCCTTTCCAACATTCATGCAACACATATCCATTTTCTATTAAAATAACAAAATTTACATTCATCAACCTTTTATACAAAGGTCCATCAAATCAAACATTCACACCTTTGAGTTCTCCATAGTTTCTTGGCCAATATAGTTATATTTACAAACTGGGGAAAACAGGGTGTTACACTTTCTCATAGAGATGACTCACCCATCCCATGAGACACACATCACCTCATGAGATCCTTGTTATTTTTTTTCCTTGGTATATTTTCTATTCTGACCTCCCTCATTTTCTTCATTTCCACCATGCATTGCAAAAATCATTATCACTTAGTTTCCTTTCCCGATATTTAGGGGTTAAGGAAACTTACCTTATTTTCCTATGCATACTGATGGAATTATCCACCTACTAATTTTTTCTATGCTTCTTACTCTTGTCATTGTTACTTGGATGTACACAATAGCTAGTTGCATTGGTCATGGTCCTCATAGATCTTATCTTCATGTAGGCATCTTCCATACCCTAGGAAAATATTCTCCCATAACATAGAATATTCAAAACTGATTATGAAGAGCTCATATGGATCTTCATACATGTCATCATTTACTTGTTTCATACTTTATTCATCTCCCATAACTAGGTCCTTTCCAAGTTCTTCCTCTATAATATGAATTACACATGTTATTTAGAAGAAATGTTCTATAAGCATTATCATTGAAGACATAATATTCTAGTTCCTTTATTATTCATGACTGAACCTAGAATTAAATTTGTAACATACCTTAACAATATTAATTAATGGAATTTGATCACCTTGTTATCATACCATGACATAACACCCTCTCCTTGAACATTCCTATTCACTAAAAACACTACCTCATTGGTAAGTACTCGTCCATTTTTTTATTGCCATGCTTTGGCACCTCTAATTGTGCCTCCACATCAGTGCCTAGGCACCATCATGAGTGTATGTGGCCTTCCTTTCTCAGTATTCACATCTGTCATGTACCACTATCATATAGAATTATTTTTCCAAAAGTGAAATTGTTTTGTAAATCTTCCACACATGACAATTGGATTTCTTACTTAGGCCTAGATGTCATATTTGAGAAAATTCATGCATCTTTTGGAAACTTAAACCTTATATAATGTTCCTCTCTTAATTTTATTTACAAAAACTATACTCATGCCTAAATTTGAGTTATGAGATGAAAGTAATGGCTCTCTAGTGCTATAACCCTAATTTGCACCAGACATGCTTACTTGGCATCATGCCATCTCAGATTCCTTCTTTTCCAAAACACTATTGAACAAGTCTTCTTAAAAACACCCTTTATAAAGGCCCATGTGCCCTACTCCATTATTGCATGCGTGTACACGTTATCTGCCTCAATACAACCCGCGTGTACCTACAAAAGCACGAAAAACGGAAAGTTGTTGACGGAACACACAGCTTTGGGTAAGTTAACTAAACCTTTTGGCCATGCATGACCGGTCATTCGACCAATACCTAGCTCCTTCTAGCCTATAAAAGAAGGGGTAGGGGTCCCATTTGAAAGGGAGGAAAATCATAGTAAAGAAACTATACCCAATTGAGCATTCCCCGTGTCCCAACCTTTAGCCATCCTTGTGCAAAGAGAAGTATAAAGTAAAGCAGTTGGAAGACAATTGAAGAGGAGCCCAGGACCAGTTTCGAGGAGTAGTGCCGACCACATATTGTCAGATTTGGGAGGAGGCTTGCAATCAAAGAGTGAGTGAAAGAAAAGGGATCGACATCAAACAAAGGACTTAAGGTAGAGTTACCAAATCTTGTTTACACCTTTTTATTGCATGAATGTGGGGTTTTGTGTTGGGAGAATAGGAGAAAGTAGAGGCCTTTGAAATGGTCATTTTCTGCATGCATGATTAGAGCCCTTAAATGCTAAGTCCGTAGGAGGGATTCCCACCCACAACATCTGGAGTTTCCATTTCTACGCATTTTCTACACTTTTCTCACTAGTGCAATCAATCTCAGAGGCCAACTTCTGCCACCCATAGAAGAAAATCTATGGAGAATCGGAAAATTTTGTGTATTGGGGGTAGATAATACTAGTGATGGTGAGTACACAACAACGTTCACATTGGAAATATAATATGCCTAGAAAATTTTACATCAATATGGAATTGTCAACTTTGTCCTTTTTATACTTTCTATAGACTTGAACTTTTAGCCAAACTGGCTATCTCCCAAATGGAGAAAAAATGGAAAATATTTAGTAAGACAAAGTGTAACGACCCATTCTTAAACCCCTAATTAATTGTAGTTAATTACATTTATAAAAGGTGATATATTAACATAGAGACATTATTGTCATGCCATGACATATGAACATTGTAAATATATCAATTGCTTAATAAATTATGCCAAAAAATTGACTGATGGGTGGAGTACTAGTACTTTCCATGATACCACAAGAGGGATTAGTGAGGGGTCTTAGAAAGGGGATTCATGTGCTAAGGACCCCAAGCCACTTTGTTGAATATTTTTTTGGAAGACAACCCTTATATCCCTTTAGATTAAACCTGAAGTCAATCATTACATAAAGGCATTGTTGGTGGTTGAGGGGGTATTCCAACATAAGTTTATAGGAGTGAGGATGGTACATCCATGGGGAATTTTGGAAAACCCCATCAACGTAGAGAGAAATTGATAATATTCTAGGATAAGAGGAGAGAATGAAAGGGTACATGTAGAAGGGGAATATAGAAGGGAACACGGAAAATATCATGTTGTACAAGTGTAGGAGTAGAGATCTTGTGCAGAAGAAGATAAAGTAGAGTTGGGTGGAAAGAACCCATGAGAAAAAAATAAATTTTTTGGATGAAATGTGGAAGAGTCCATGAGTAATATGGAAAAGGAATGCACAGAGAAGGTGAGAGAAATGTTCATAGTTGTGGGAGAAATCATGTGTAGAGTAGATAGACACAAATCATAGTAAGAGTTTTTTCATGGTTGGTTTGAAAACAAAACCTGACCTGAGTAGGAGAAGGTCGTAGGCTTGATGCTTTTTGGATACAAATTGACATGGGAAAGGGAGGGTGCTGAGGGAAAATGTAGCCATGAAAAGACTCCATTGTGCAAGGGAAATCCAACTAGGAAGGCATATAATAAACACATGTATGCCCTCAGCATGGTGGGTATAAGGGGTTATCAACTAGTGGTTAATGTGAAGGAGAGTGGCCTTCACACTTTGAATTTATCTGAGTTTCTAAGGAATCCCCTAGTACATCCTTAGAAACAAGGGGAATTTATATGAATTTATCTGAGTTTCTAAGGAATCCCCTAGTAAATCCTTAGGTAAATTCTATAGGATAATTTCCTGACTATGATAGAACCTCCATGAAGGTGTCAAGGGAAGAAGCTCATAGAGGGAAAAGGTTCACAGGAGTAGGATTGTAGGGTAGGCTTATGGTATAGGATTGCAGGAATAAGTCTGCAAGAAAGGTAAGAAGTGGTTAAGTTGATTGTTTTGTGGTCTGTGGTAAAAACCATGAATATTGGAAAGTGTGATATCCTAATGAGATGAGCCCATGAGTGAAACACGAAAAAAAGACGAGATTCATTGGAATAACAGAAGAAGAAGATGACCACATTAGTGAATGGTGACGTGTATGCCACATCAACTGGGTGACAAGTGGAGGATTTTCATTGAGTACATGTCAGCAAGGGAAGACATATCATAGGCTTCCATGTGTTAGGTGACATGTGGAAGAGGGAAGGTGTCCTACCAAGCTCGAGCTTTCATAAGTTTGAGGAGAATCCCAGGCCATTGGTTTCAATCAATCAGGACCATATGAATTATTGGGGGAGCATGATGTCATGGGATATGAATTGTGGAAGTATATTCATGTGTGTTAGTTTAAAGAGATCACGGGCATGATCCCAATAGGCCTATAGGGAAAGTGATCACATGAAAACCTAGAGGAAGTGTGCTTTGTGCCTCCCAATGGCATGAACCTGCAAAAGGGGGAAGGTGATAACTTCATGGGTCATGGGCTATGGGGATATTTTTATGTGTAGGAAAATGTGACCCCCGTAGAGCTGAGGTCGAACATAGTGTTGTGGGGCATAGGCTTTGGGAGAAATTCTCAACTTGGTAAGTTGATCACCCCGCGGGAGACTACCCACGCATGAAGGGATTTGAAAGACTGCATACCTGCATCTGATGGGTTACAGTAGGTCCAAGTTAGCTAGCAAGAAAGGGATAGCTCCACGTGGAAGCCAATAGGCTGATGTTTTCGTCTAGCACACGTGATGTGGGTCCACTAGACAAAGTGATGTCATCTCCAGAAAATTTTGTAGAATCTTTTAGAGTCCATAAATTTCCAACTAGAGTTCAATTTTGAGTGTGATTATAGTTGTTGGAAATATCTTTAGGAGAATAACTAGATTATGGGATCATAATTGACAATGGGGTTATGGTATGGAAGAGAAAAGAGAAAGAAGGAAGAGGAAATTTTGTACATCCCACCAACCTAAGGGGGATTAGGGGGTCTGGTGTGTTACACAAAATTTATTAGATTGTTGAGGAGGTAAAGTGTTGTATAAATAATTTTTTATATATTTATGATTTTGAGTCCCTTTTCCTCCTTTGAAGACTCTAAAAATCCCTCAAATGTCTCCTAGAATAGTGGGTTTTGGCTTTTTTTTTCATATCCATTCCAAACCTTTTGGACTTTGGCCAATTTCTCTAATCCATATGTTCATGTCTGCTCCGACAACTTAGTGTCAAAATTTCATCAGTAAGAACACCTTTGTCAAAGAATACCACCCTATTATTCAAAAACCCACAATATGCAATTTTTGGAAATCTAAAGTAAAATCAACTATTGGCCCTCATGGAAATTTCATGGCCCTCCTTAGTATGGACCTACTTATGAAATTTCACAATAATCTAAGATTTCTTGCTCCTATTATGGACATTTGTTCTAGATATGTCATCATCTTGTTGAAGTGCATCCTAGTTGACATGGAATAGCATGTGGTTACTGATGTGGAGATGGTAACCACCTATCAAATCCTGATGTATCCATGTCACCACCCTTGCATTCTCATCCTTCTGTGGTGCCACTTACCTCTTTCACATTACTTTATAATTTATTTATTATTACTTTATTTAATTGTGGGACACCTCGTACCCTCACTATCCTTTTCTGCCACTTGGCATATTTTATAAATGAAAATGGGATAGAGATTCCCATTATATTAATAAAAATCCACTTGGAACCTTCTCATCAGGCGATGTGCCTAGCAAGGTTCCATCTCAAACAATCTTAAGCTAATGCACATGTTTTCCCATCGTAGATCTCAGATCTAGGGTTGATATCGATTACATGTTGGAAACTATCATGGGGTTTAATTTACCCCAGTGGCCCCATGGATGATTACATTGGTTTTCCTAGGGGACACGTGTCTCTCCCACATTAATTATGGGTCCCCAAGGAACCCTCACAAAACCTCCTTTTGGCCCATAACTGCATTTGTTGATGTAGTTGCTCACCACTCTAGACCCTGCCAACTAGGCACCCCAACTTCACCTAGTATCACCCTAACACCTCAATGTCACCCTACCACTCAAAATCACCAGTACAACTCCATGTCACCAGTATGGTCCACATCACCATTTTCACCAAATTTTCCAAAAAAAATGGAATTTCGAAAATATACATATTTTCCCATTTTTTTATACATATTTCTTCATAAGCCCACCATCAATTTACCAGAATTGGATTTATTGGATTAAATTACCTTGTATATACCAAATCAATGCATGTACCCATTAATTTGACATTTTAGAACCAATTTTCTTATTGAATTTAAACTAAAATTGGGGATTTTCACCCAGTTTCACCATTTTCCCCCAAAGTTGCCTAGGTTGAAGCTATGTAATTGTGAATTATAAAATTTGATCTTCCATATGCTCTTAATAGTAAACCAATTCATGGATTTAAATCATTATTCCATAATCAATGAATTCAAAACATTTTCCCAATTTCTCTTCTCAAGGAATTCTATCAAACAGTTGGTCTACAACCTGCAATTTATTTTTCCCAAATTATCCTTGTACCACTTCCATTCAGGTTTATAGAATCTACCCCACACTATCTAGGAAATTTTCATACCCCATGAATTCCTTAATTACAATCATTACGCGATTTCCACATAGACATTTTACCAAACACTTTTTCTAAAACCTATAACTCGTTCGAATTTTAACAATTTTGGGATTTTCCCCTAGTTATTATCTATAGCACTTCCATACTGGTATAATATTTCTATCTTCACACCATCTGAAAAATTCCAAGTCCATGAATTTTTGAAATACAACCTTTACACAATTTTCTGCACACACATTTTGTTGGAACATCAAGCATTGATGGTTCATCACACTTCTCTTGGATTTAGTCGATCGAGTGGTCGACCTACATCTAGAAATAGTCGATTAGGCGATCAAATCAATCTCTACATTAGTCAACTTTTGACTTTGGAAAAGCGTTGAAAGAACGAAACCTCCTAGAGTTGGTTCATAGTGATGTATGTTGCATTAATATTCCTTCCTTGGCATGTGAAAGGTATATTTTGGCCTCAATTGATGATCTCTCTCATTTCACTTGGGTCTATTTTATGAAGAATATGAATCTTGTCATTGAAAATTTCAAAGAATTTAGAGCCTTTGTTGAAAAGTAATGTGGCCAATCCATCAAGTTTCTGAGATCAAACAATGGTGGTGAGTATGTAAATCATCCTTTTGAAGAATAACTAGTTCGATCTGGTATTAATTGGAAGCAGTCGATTCCTCACACACCTCAATAGAGTGGCATCAGAAAATAGAAGAACCAGACATTAGGAAAAAATGACTAGATGTCTTTTGCATACCAAAGATATTCCTCCTCGCTTCTAGGTTGAAGCGGTGTATTGTGAAAACTATCAAGTCAATCACATATCAACTTGAGTTGTTCCTTCCATGACTCCATTCGAATGATGGTCTATAAAGAATCCTTCATTCAACCACCTTCGTTTGTTTGGATGTGTGTTCTAGGCTCATATTTCCAATGATTGTAGAAATAAGTGGTTTGAAAAGATTCATGCTTGCATCATGATGGGATACTCAAGATTTGAAAGCCTATCAACTATTTGATCATGTCAAATGACAAATCATTATCATACAAAATATATGGTTTGATGAGGATTCTTCTGGAGTCAAGTTGATGAATGTCTCTTCTAGACTACTGCAGGATGACCCCCTTGATGTTCTCTCCTACACTCATTCTCCTGTTCCATTTTTTATTCCTTTGACTGTCCATTCGAACTTTGTTCTTGTTTCAGATATAATGTCAACCTATGGTTTGATTAGTCCATCAATATCTATTCTTACTGTTCCTCCATCTTCGTCGATTGAAATTATTTTGACTTCTGATCGACCTAATGTAGTGAACAACAATTCACTTGTTTCTTGTATACCCAAATGGACTACTAAAACAATTGAAGTTGTTGGACTTGATGTTAGTAATGTTTCCTCTATGATGCAGCAATATCGCTCCACCTCACCATGCACCAGCTGATTAGCACGAGTGGTGCGCATTCAAGGAAGGGAGAGGTGAAACCCTCTCATTTTGGACTTTGAAAATCTAAGCATGATCATGGCATTTAATGTTGACAAGATGGAAGAGCCAAGTTGTGCCTTCACACAAGCTAGAGATAAGGTCGCCATTAAGTGGTTGACGGTAGGAGGGATCTGCATCCGATTCAGATTAGATTTCCATCATTGTAATCTACCTCAATAGTCAGGCATTTTTGAATGGTGATTAAACACCACTAGATTAGTTTGCAAGGAAGCTAATCGAGCCCCTCTTGTATAAAACTCTAGTATTGTTGCTAGTAGGACATATATAGATTATGGGTAGAGAATGCATAGAATATAGGGAGATAAACTCAGAGAGACGAGACTCAGTTGTATTTCGGACTCAACCATTTGTAATTTGACATTCTACCATTAATAGAAAAGGAACACTTTTTTTTTTGTTTGTCAATTTCTGTGTAATGGATGTGTGGATGTTTTGTTGTGAATGTCATTTGTATGAATTTGAGCTGTATATGTATGTTATAAATCATCTGCAAGGATAGAGATATGATTTTCTATCTGTGAGTGTGTCAAATTAAGTCTGGTTCTCTAGGATAAGTGTAAGGAGTGTGCGGCATAGCGTGGAAAATCTGTGAGCCGACGCAAGGAGTGCATGTCTAAACTCGGTGGAGTCAAAAGGGAAGTTGCCAGGAGGGCATACTAGGATAATTCACAGACTCAGGAGGAAATTTCAAGGTGGTTAAGTACCTTGGAAAGGAATACTTTATAGAAGGAAACACATCGTAAAGTTACTGAACACTCTGTAACACTCTGCCAGGAGGGCATAGAGAAAGTACAAGAGTGTACCCGAGAAACACATTCTGAAGTGTTGAGATCCTTAAGAGAACCCTAGGGTTGTTGAAAAATATTAGGAAGGAAGTCTTTGAAAGAGTGCATCGACAAAGGAAAGAAGATGCCTTAAGACCTTCAAGCAAGATAAGGGAGAAGTCGTCAAAAATATTAGCTGAGTGCAAGGAGTGCACCAGGATATTGTAATTTCATCTTACAAGCTCAGGAGGAAGGGTGCTAAGTTTCCAAGAGGGCAAGAGAAAGTCCATTGAAGGATGAAAAGGAAATGAGAACCTCAGAAGTTTTCAAGTCGAGCAAAGTCACATAAGAGTTTGCACAGAACTTTGCAATGAGTGTATAAGAAGTTTGAGAACATCCTATGTATCGAAAAGGAAATTGCACTAAGTGTGCAAAATTTGGTCGAGGACCTGTGAAGTCCCGAAGACCATGAAAATATTCCATCGTCGAAGGAGACATGTGGTATAAGATCAATAAATCTGGGAGTGAGTGCTCTAGAAGGTTGGCCAAGAGAGAACAAGGATCTTCGCAGAGTCATGGGGATAAGAGTTGATCCTGGTTGTAGGTGTTGGGAAGGGCACATGGTAGAGATCCACAGACTTCAGGGGAAGAACACTTTGGAGGAAAGAAAAGAAGGATAACAACTGAAGAGTTGGAAACGAAGTAATCCTCACCATCCATTGAGATAGGACACATGGTGTCAGATCAACACTTTGTCGGTTCGCAAGTCGGGAGAGACAAAGATAGGAGATGTAAAAACTCCTGAAGGTTGGAGTCCAAAATGATCATGGTCATCGATCAGAAGTAGGGATGAGGACCATTAATCCTCATACCATCAGAATTTGCGATTCAAAGTTCGGGGATGTAAGAGTTGGCTATCTAGGAAAGAGTCAAAGCCCGAAGCCTGAAGCGCCTTGTGTGGTGGAGCCTCTGGATATAACTCGAGGTCACATGATAGAAAGGGCCTATACCCAAGAGAAAGAGAGGACATGTGATAGATTTTTCAGGTTCCAGTAGGGAGCTAAAGAGTCAATCTGACTCAGGTGTTTCAAACGATCCTAGACCAGGAGGTCGCGTAGCCCTGAAGGAGAGGAGAAGGGGGTGGGGTCTACAATAGAGTGGTATCAGAGCTTGATTTTGTATGAAGATCATATGAAAAAGAGTAGACAAAGGAGATACTCTGATACCAACAGAGTGGTATCAGAGCTAATACGGAATTGACTTTTGTTGGCAAGGGAGATAGACTGTGATACTCTGTTGAGATTGTTGCGTGGTGTGAAACAAATGGTAAAAAATCAGGTGGACTACAAGTGAAGCAGGATGGTTGTTGAAAGTCATAAACGTGGTCAAAGGAGAGTCTTCCCATAGAAAAGAAAATCGGAGATGGATAAGGAGATCAAAGAAATTCGAGCCAAGATGGAGATGCTAGCATTTAATATGCAGTAGGAAGAAAAGGTGCGCTAGAGATACGAGTGGCCTTTGAAGAGGAAAATTGAGTGGCATGTTCGAAATTTGTTGGCTCGAAATCAACAACTAGTATTGAGGAGGTGGCTAAGGCATGCTGAAATATTCGTCAGATCTGGGAGGAATCTCGTAGGTTTCCAGGTGGGCAATGTGAAGGGATTAGTGGATATTGTATACTGTCAGGAGGGCAGAGGAGACATACTAAATTTCCAAGTAGGAAAGGGACAAGAGATGAGCTCAGATGAGAGTTCATTCCAGCAAGGGATATTGACATATGGAGATTCGTGCGGAACTGTGAACTGTGTGAATGAAGACGATGAGAAGTTAAATACTCCCATCGCCAAAGAGAAGGATCATAGGAGCATTCTAGTCATTGGAAGAGTCGAGATATTCCTGCCAAGAATCCAAGGAAAGGTTAGCACAGATGTTGCAGATGCAATAGAAGAAAAACAAGCTAAGAATATCGTGAAGGATGGGGAACACATACTGGAATCTGTCCCAATAGAAGGGGAGTGGCTAGTTGAGTTTCTTACTCAATGGGAATTGGAGTTAAAGGCATTGGAGGATTGGTTGGATAAACCAAAACCAGAAGGTGGCTACCATGAAATAGCCATGCCAGAGGAGACACACCAGCATGAGTTGCAACTGGAGGAAACTGGAATAGAACCATCCAAAGAACTGATAGGAGTCAATCTATCAAAAGAAGTAGCTAAACAATAGTTTGGTGGTGAGACTACAGAATTGGAGTCTGCAGCAGAGTGGCTAGTTAGTGTCACAGAAGATGAAAACAACATGGGAGGTTAGAATGATACACCCATAGAGAGACATGAATATTTGCCATCGAGAAGACTGCACAAAGAAACCCAATCGATGAAGCAGTTGGAGGAGGTGATACAGAAGATAAGGGAGCTAATGTTGAGGTCAGCAGAAGAAATGATCAACAAGGAGAAGATGGAAGAAAAGGAACATGCACTAGCAGCAGGGGATATGCAACAACAACAGAGAAGAGGAGAAGAAGGACAGTTCCAGGAGAAATTTTGGGATCTAGGAGGATTTCAACAGAGTTGGGAAGCTCATGAGCAGGAGCTCATGAATTTTTGTATCCATGGAGTATGATGCAGGAGCATCGCTCCACCTTAGCACGTGCCAGGTGATTAGCATGAGTGGTGTGCATTCAAGGAATGGAGAGGTGTCTCCCTCTCATTTTGGCCTTTGATAATATAAGAGTGATCAAGGAATTTAATGTCAACAAGATGGAAGAGCCAAGTTGTGCCTTCGCACAAGCTGGAGATAAGGTTTCCATTAAGTCGTTGACGGTAGGATGGATCTGCATCCGATTCAGATCAGATTTCCATCATTGTAATCTACCTCGGTAGTCAAGCGTTTTTTAATGGTGATTAGAAACCAATAGATTAGTTTACAGGGAAGCTCATCAAGCCCCTCTTGTATAAAACTCTAGTATTGTTGATAGTAGGACATATATAGAATATTGGTAGAGAATTCATAGAATATAAGGAGAGAAACTCAGAGAGCCGAGACTCAGTTGCAGTCTAGACTCAACCATTTGTAATTTGACATTATACCATTAATAGAAAAGTAACAATTCTTTTCTTTTTGTCAATTTCAGTGTAATGGATGTGTGGATGTTTTGTTGTGAGTGTCATTCGTATGCATTTGAGTTGTAGATGTATGTTAGAAATCATCTGCAGGGATAGAGATATGATTTTCTATCTGTGAGTGTGTCGGATTAAGTTTGGTTCTCTAGGCTAAGTGCAAGGAGTGTGCGACAGAGGGTGGAAACTCTGTGATCCAACGCAAAGAGTGCGTGTCTGAACTCGATGGAGTCATAAGGGAAGTTTCCAGAAGGGCATACCAGGATAATTCACAGACTTGGGAGGAAATTTGAAGGTTGTTAAGTACCTTGGAAAGGAAGGCTGTATAGAAGGAAACACAACACAAAGTTACTAAACACTTTGTAACACTCTGGAAGGAGGGAATAGAGAAAGAATGAGAGCATACCCGAGAAACACATTCTAAATTTTTGAGATCCTTAAGAGAACCCCAGGGTTGTTGAACACTCTGAGGATGGAAGGATTTGCAAGAGTGCATCGACAAAGGAAAGGAGATGCCTTAAAACCTTCAGGAAAGCTAAGGGAGGAGCCGTCGAAAATCTTTTCCGAGCACAAGGAGTGCGCCAGGATATTGTAACTTCATCTTTCAAGCTCCGGAGGAAGGGAATTAAGTTTCTAGGAGGGCAAGAGAAATTCCACTGAAGGACGCAGAGGAAATGAGAACCTTGGAATTTTTCAAGTCGAGCAAATTCGTAGAAGAGTTTGCACAGAACTTTGTAAGGAGTGTAGAAGAATTTCGAGAAAAACCTAAGTCTCGAAAAGTAAATTGTGCTAAGTGTGAAAAAGGTGGTCGAGGACTTGTGAAGTCCCGAATATTGTGAAAAATGTCGATCATTGGAGGAGACAGGTGGTAGAATATCAAGAAATCTGGGAGCAAGTGCTCCGAAATGTTTTCCAAGAGAGAACAAGGATCTTCACGGAGTTGTGGAGAGCAAAGTTGATCCTAGTCGTAGGTCTTGGGAAGGGCACATGGAAGAGACCGATGGAATTCGGAGGAAGAACCCTTTGGAGGAAAGACAAGGGGGAGAACACTCGAAGAGATGGGAATGAAGTAATCCTGGACGTCCATTGAGATAGGACACGTGGTGTCAGATCAACACTTCTCTGGTTTGCAAATCAGGAGAGATAGAGATAGGAGATATGAAAACTCCCGAAGGCCAGAGTCTGATACGATCATGGTCGTGAATCGAAAGGAGGGATGGGGACTTTTGATCCTCGTACCATCGAAATTTCTGATTCAGATTTCAGGGATGTAAGAGTTGGTTGTCGATGAAAGAGCCGAATCTCGAAGCCTAAAGCATCTTGTGTGGTGGAGCCTCGGGACACAGCCCAAGGTCACATGATAGAAATTGACTGTACCTAAGAGAAAGAGGGGACCTATGATAGATTTGTCGGGTTCTAGCAGGGAGCCAAAGAGTCAATCTGACTCAGGTGTTTCGAATGATCATAGACCAGGAGGCCGCGTAGCCCCGAAGGAGAGGAGAAGGGGGTGGGGTCTGCAACACTCTAGATGACGAAATCAAAGTCAAAATAAACATGTCAGTGTTGCATTGATGACTCGTTTTGTTGAAACTTATGATCTTGTTTCCTACTCGGATGCTCAAGGATGACTTCAATGGGAATAGGCTATGTAGACATAAATTGATTCTTTGTTGAAGAATCACACTTGGAACTTAGTTCCCTGACTGCAAGGAAAGAACATTATGAAGTGTCGATGTGTCTACATGACCAAATTTACCTCTAAAGGTGTTTTTGAGAGACACAAAGAATGTCTGATTGCAAAAGTATTTTCTCAACAATAAGGTATCAACTACACTAATACCTTTACCCCTGTTGAAAATATGAACTATGTTCGACTATTTCTTTCCCTTGTTGAGTGTTTTGGATGGAAAATCCATCATATGGATGTGAAGAGTGCTTTTCTTCATGGAGACCTATTTGAAGAAATTTTCATGGAAAAACCACTTAATTTTGTGATAGATTCCAACTTGGTTTGTTGACTCAAGAAGTTGCTTTATGGTTTGAAACAAGCTCCCAAAACTTGGTATGATAAGATCAACAATTTGTTTCTTCGACTTGGTTTCAAATGTTGTGAATCCGATCACAACTTGTATGTACTCCATACCAACAGAGACACCTTGATTGTTTTTTTATATGTATATGACCTTCTCATTACTATAAATAATATTGGTCTCATTCTTAGATTGAAGAAACAACTTGCTGACTCCTTTGACATGATAGTTCTTGGTACTCTAAATTATTTTTTGGTTCTTCAAGTATTACCACTATGTGATGGTTTTTTCATTTCTCATTCTAAATATGTGATGGATCTTTTGACATGTTTTAAGATGGTCTATTGTAAGCCTTTTCCTAGTACTTTTCAATCTAGAGTAAATCTCACCAAGACCTATCAAAATCCCAAAGTTGATGCTACACTTTATCGACAACTAGTTGGAAGCCTTATTCATCTTACTCATAGTCAACATGACATTTTTTTTGTTGTATGGTTTCTTAGTTTATGCAAGACCCTAGAGAAAGTCATTGGAAAGTTGTCAAACAAATTGTCCGATATCTCAAGGGTACCACTGATTTTGGTATCAAGTAATGTCAAATTTCATATTCATTGGTTGGATTCACTGAAATTGACTAGGATGGTGACAATGATGATCATAAGTCCACTTTATTATATGTGTTTCATCTAAGAAATGGACCATTGGTGTGGTCGTGTAAGAAGCATAGGGTATTCTCCTTGTTGACTATATAAGTAGAATATTGTGGCATCATTCAGGCACGTATTGAAGCAATATGGATCTTCGAACTTTTAGGTGAAATTGGCCTTACTATTCAGACCTCAACTAAAATCTACTCTAACAATCAAAGTGTCAGATAGGTTGCTAACAATCTTGTTTCTCACAGTAGTATGAAGCATGTTGAGATCCATGCAAACTATTTGAGACAATTAGTTCATGAGAACATTGTCTCTCTTGAATATTGTATAAAAAATGATTAGTTTGATGATATATTCACTAAACCTTTAGCTAAAGCTATATTTATCAATCTCTATACGATGATTGGGCTTCATAAAGCTGCAATTATGGAGGGTTGTCATGAGGATGTAATTTTACCTCTTGAATCTCTAGAGATGTCTATTGATGGGGGGTTGTTGGAACATCAAGCATTGATGGTTCATCAAACTTCTCCTGGATTCAGTCGATCGAGAGGTTGACCTACATATGGAAACATTTGATCGAGAGATCAACCAGATATCTACATTACTTGGTCGAGTAGTCGACTTTTCTATCGGTCGAATAGTTGACCAACAGTCAAATATAGTCGGGTGGTGGATCGACCAGTCCAACAATCAACTACGAGTTGGACACATGGACGTGTTGATATTATGGTAGCTGTAGGAGGTATTAAAATCTGTTGATAGTATGGTAGTTGCGAGAGGTATTAACCTCTATGTGTAATCTTTGATGAGACTATAATATTCTGGGAAGCAATAGAAACCCTAAACCAATGTGTAGAAACCCTAGAAGACATGTCATATCAATAAAAGAATTAATATTTAAGTGTTAACCTATAAAAGAAGAAGTCGACCTAGACAAGTGACAAAGAGCACTATAAATAAGAGGGTGTTAGAGCTCATTTGTCATTTTCACACTCTCACAACTACACAAGACTAGTGGTGCACAATTTTGGAGAGGGAGTGCAGTTGCAACTACTGCAACAGGGATTTTGAATTTTAGTTGTGGTTGGAATTTCTACTTGGTTATGGTTTGGATTATTTTCTTGGTACTATAGCCTTGGAGAGAGATACGCTATCTTGGTTGGCTATTGGTTTTAAAGTTTGCTTCTAGAATTATTCTATCTGTCAAGGTTAAAGGTGCCCGGGGGTGGCTTCGTGCCTATGGTTGGGTGACAATATTGCTATATTGTCTATGGAAAAATGAGCACATATATTTTATTATAATAATTTATGAGCCCACACTATCTTCAGACAGTATAACCACTGGAACATAAATTGGGAAGTTATTTTTTAAGCTCATTATGGCACCATTTACAGTTGCAGCTAGGTTTTTCTGATTATGCAGTTGCAACAAACCCTAACCCTTGTGTTTGGGCATTCTAGAGAAGAATTTGGCCTAATTCCTTGATATCCTAGTGTTCCCTAGCCTAACACTCCTCTTGGTACCCTCAGCCAGCAAAAACGTTAGGTTTGAGTTTTTGGTCAAAGTCAAAGTTTGACTAGTCAAAGTTAAAGTTTGACTAATCAAATTCAAAGGTTGACCGATAAAATTCAAAGGTTGACTTTTGGTAAAATTAATTTTGTGATAAAAGTTGATATTTTAGAGTTTCTAGCTTATTCTAATATTGAATCTAATCTCTTCTTGTCAAGATGATATCTAGTTTCAGATTGGACGACGAGATGGATAATGCTACAAGACTCCAAAGGTATGCAGTTGTATATGCTATACAAGTTATATCACCTAGAAAAACATGACTCTGTTTGCAGGGAAAGTACTAGAGACCTTTTCCAAGATGTAATATTGGATTCAGTGCATTAAGAGGAAGAATCACACCCTCCATAACAGTTGAGGCTTTAGGTTCTAGGTTTGATTAAATTGTTAAGCTTCAAATTTGTATATAAAGGGTGATAGTTGCTACATTACAAATTGTGAAAGAAGTATTTGAAAGGTTATATTATTTCTAGGTGCAATGAATACTTGACTGCATATGAATACCATTTATATAGATGCTTATTGTACATGTTTGCAAGATGAACTAACATTTCCTCTAGAAAGATATTTCTTGTTTGCTCTTGTTGTTATTGTTCTAGGAAGGTACCCTTGTGAAATATGTTTGATGAACAATCCTTGTGGAATATATCATAAAAGAAGTTTATAAGGCTAACACAACTGCCAGATTGGAAGCAATCAAAATAGATAGAAACAAAGTTAAAGAGACTCAGAGTAGTCAGACTCAAAGAAGTTAGGAATCAAAAGGAAACCAGAATAGGTTTGTGACACTTTGTAGAAAGCAAAGAGAGATGCAGAAGACATAAGCATGGACTCTCTCAGATGGAGGGAGATGATCACATAATTACAAAAGAAGAGCATGCATATTTCTCATTCAGGCATGAAGTTGGTATTATGAGGAAGCTAATCCCCAACGATATGATCCATTGAAAAAAAATATGTAAAGGATATGAAGTATTTATCCATGTTGTTTATTGGAAGTAGCAGACATGATAAGAAGCACGTGTTCAACTTGACTCTAGAAGAAGTCTTCTTTGAAAATAAGCCTTAAATATCCTTGGTTATAAATATACATTTATGTTCCTATGGAGGAAGGAAAAAGTTGTAGCCTTCAAGAAAGAAGGGCATGCAATCTATATAATATTCCATGGACTCCAACGTTGAAGAGAAACATGAGGAAGAACACGAATATTCCACGAAATAAAGAAAATTCAGAACAACCAATTGAACCAGTTTGAACCCACAAGAAGTAGTCAAGCAGAAGGAATGGAAGGAGGTTGTGATGAAGAACAATGTATGTGATAAATTGTGAAAAATACTTAAGCATTGATAGATACAAGGAGAGAATCAGGTATAGAAGGGTCTCCCAGAAGGAGGGAGAAGACTATGTTGACATCTTGTTCCAATAAACAGACATACCTCTACTTGAGCCATTATATCTGCTGTAGTATCCATGGGTTGGATTTTACATCAGATGAATGTAAAGATTGTTCTTCTCAAACAAAGTAATTGAATAAGAATCATATGTAGAGCAACCTCAAGGTTTTGAGGTATACCATAGAGATACCCTTGTATGCAGATGGAAGAAGACCTTGTATGGATTCAAGTAAACTTGGTGCATAGCCTTGTTGACACTTGAATCCGTTAGGACTGAAACAGAAACCTTACAAGGATGTAAATCCTCCTGCATTTTTATAGAGGTGGTACTCCTCTTTAATTTGATATTTTCTTATGATATATATTCATAATGTGGGACTTTACATAAGTCTGTCGTGGTAATCAAATAAATAAAATATTACAAGAAAGATAAAAATGTTTTGTTTTTATTTTTAAAGAAAGTTCCCGAGAAAGTACCAGGAATCACACACTTCACACATTTAAAGAAAATAAACAAAATTTCCTCAAATCCAACATAGTTTTGTTTATTATTTGGGTTGGTTGTCATTGATGTCAACCCTTGAGGAAAGTTGGGTAGTGAATTATGGTAGCACAAAGGTTTGGGTAATGGACCCAAGTTTGTTTGATCTATAATGGTATGATTTTTAATATATTTGAAGGTAAGACTATTTTGGATGAATAGTACATGTCATGCCATTTTTTGTGTTATGTGGAACGTCACATAACTCCTCACAGTTAGAGAGTTATGGCCATGTGAAGTTGAAGAACCCTCACGAGTCATCTAGAAGTCCCAAAACGTCAAAGTATTCAAAGTGGTTGCAAACAAGATAGTTTTTAAATAATAAAGTGAAGTGATGAGTGTACTATAAGTCAAAGTGGATATAAAAGAAATTATTTAAATAATAAATTTAATGGAGAAATTACTAAGTGGACAAGTGGTTAGAAGTGGGTTAGCCCTGAAATAAGGAAAGTGGGTTAAGATGGTTAGACGGTAATTTAAGTAATAAAGTGAACTGATGAGTGTACTATAAGTCAAAGTGGATACAAAATAAATTATTTAAATAATAAATTTAATGGATAAATTACTAAGTGGAAAAGTGGTTAGAAGTGGGTTAGCCCTAAAATAAGGAAAGTGGGTTAATATGGTTAAAAGGTAACCCCTTGAGGAAGCTACATGAAAGTATAAATAAGAGGAAAGACTCTCTCATTTTAATCACACTTGAGAATATTGAATATCTACAAGTGACTAAGTTAACCAAAGGATATATAAGTTGAATTTTAGAGGGAAGGTGAAGTAAAGAAGACCGAAATTCAAGGGAGTATAAATTCTTTTGATGATGCTTTCTAAGGTATGTTATTTACATGTCATCTCATAATTTTCGCAATAAAATTTTTTCTAGAATGCTTCAGACCGTGAAATTGGGAGGTCGTTGATGAAACATATCCAAGTAGTTGTGATAAAAATTTCATCTTGTGGGTCGTTTCATTTTTGGAGTTACACTCCGTGGAAAATAGGGTTTGTGGCTAGTCCTGAAACTAGTCTAAAACATGTGTTTTGGGTAAAAACATCATAACTTATTCATAACAGATCCAAATTCAATAAGACCAAATGTATTGGTTAGATTACAATCTTTAGTATTCTTTTTTCCATTTTCATATCCATACAAAAAATATTATGTGTGGGGCATGCTCTACAAGTTCTCTCCCTAGAATAAGCCAGAATTCAACAAGGTATACCATTTTTTCTATAACTCATTTTCTGAGAGGTTCCAAGTAGTGAAACCTGGAGGAATTTCATAAAAGATGTTGAAGAACATTGTGTACTATTTTCATATCTTTTTTCATTATAGGTACATAGTTATGATTATTTCAAGTTAGGGTTGTTGACTAGTCCAAAATTAGTCATGTGAAACTAAAATAAAGTTTGATGAAAATGCTAATCTCTTGTTGTTATAGTTAAGGAAGGTTTGTAGGTATGTGATAATATACACCAAGTCTATTACATAGTTACAAATCATATTTGGATGATGAAATTGATGAGGGGTTTTGGTTGAGGTACATGTTGGGTACATGGTTGAGACAAGTAGTTGATGAGTTGGCACATACATGAGGTGTATAGTTGATGATGGTGGTACATCTTGATGAGTCATAGTTTATGTGTATTTGATGCATGATTGGTACATATTTGGTGCATGGTTTATGCACTCATTGATGGTACATGTTGAGGTATAGGTTGGTGCATAGTTGATGTACTTGTTTATGGTACAGGTTGATTACAGGTTGTTTGGACAGGTTATTGTGACAGGTTATTTGTACAGGTTTGGTGCATGGTTGATGCATTTGTTTATGGTATAGGTTGAGGTACATGTTGGCACAGGATATTGGAATAGGTTATTACAGGTTGATTACAAGTTGATTGGTACAGGTTTACATCAATATATCTCACAGTGATAGTGTGACAGTGGTTCCATCATTCTACTTCTACGTCATCGAGGTTGGATGGGGAAAGGATAGGTGGTTGTATCCACCTTCTGATTGTAGTCGGAGAACATAGGGAGTTGTAGCCTCCTTCTAGTTGTATCCAGAGAATTGGGGAGTTGAAGCTTCCTTCGGGTTGTATCCTCAGAAACTAGGGGGTTGTAGCTAGAGAATTGGGGAGTTGGAGATTCCTTCAGGTTGTAGTCTGAGAAACTAGGGGGTTGGAGCCTCCTTCCATTTGCAGCTGGAAAACAAAGGAATTCGGTGCTTCCAATGAATTTAATTCTTAAATACATATAAGAAATAACATTCTGTGGTTTTCTCCCTCTTTGGGTTTCAACGCAAAAAAAATGGTGTACTGTGTATGTGTATGATTTCTCATTTGTTCATTGTTTATTTACTCTACAAGTATTGGATGATAATGATACATTGATATAACACTTTCATTATATGGTTAAAAAGGATCAAATTTCTCTATTACAGATTCACCCCCCCTCCCAGTAATCCAACAATTGGTATTAGAGAAGGTTCCTTCAAGAAATAATTTAACCACTGGAAGGAGATCATGGATTATTCTGAGAATGGAGTACCATTGTTAAATGATCAGAATGGTTTAAAGTATGAGATGTGGAGTGGAAGGAAAAAAGTGTTTTTACAGGAACATGGTTATTATATTTGGCTATGATTCATTACATGATATGATAGTTCAAAAAAGGAAAAGACTGCATCCAAGAAGGAATTGAAGAAGAATAACAAAATAAAAATGGATTTCATCACAAAAGGATTGCCTAATCTAGTAAGAGAAAAGGTTGGTAAATGTTCATCAGCCAAAGAAATTTGGGATAAGTTACATGATATATATTCTTCACCCATGGTAGATTCATAAAATTCCAAAGAAGATGCAGGTATAGATCAAGAAGAAATATGTTCACCATGTCAAACTGATTCAGAAGATGAAGAGTAAATAATCACCAGAGGTATGTTGTTTTTCTTTAATTGTGAAAAACAAGGACATCTTGAAATAAAATGCGATGAAGAAAATGAGACAGAAAAACTAATTGAAAATGAAGATGATTATGAAGCAGAATTGAATAGTGATTTAGATGAACTAAGAGAAGAAAACAAGTCACTCAAGAAAGAATTGATGAAACAAAAGGAAATTTTTCACATTTTTGAAGAACCCCAATAGGTCATCAAGAACTTAAGAACTCAGCTAGAAGAAGCCAGAAAGATCGAAGAAAATATTGAATATCAAAAGAAGTATTTGGAAGCCAACATAGTAGCACAGAAGGAAGAAGCAGAAATGAGAGAGAAGATATTGATAGATCATCTTAAAACTAACGATCTAAACTAGCTTGAGGTAGAGTTTGGCCAAGAAGAGAAAGGAGTTGAAGAATAAATAATCACATTAAAAATTCAGCTTGAAGAATATAAAAGAACAAAAGAAGTCATGAAGTCTTAGATAATGAAGACAGAAGAAGAGGTTGAGAAGCTTGAAGAAGAATTTGTCACATTGAGAAGTAAAATCTTCAAGCTCAACAAGAACGTTGAAGAGACAAAAACATCCACATTAGTTATAGAGAATGAAGAGAAGCACTCTAGGTTTCTAGATAAGAAGAATGAAGAAAATATAAAGAGTTATGTAGAAGTACTCAAAGGAATGAATCATGGTCAGCCAAAATCTAAGAAAACTATTGAAGATACATCTTCAAGAATACCATCCATGTTCAAGCCACAAATAAGCTTCAATCATGATGAGGATCATCCAAGGTAGAAATTTATAAGGACTACACCACAAAGAAGATCATTCACTCCCAGGTATGCAAATTTCTTTTATGGTCATTTTTTTTATTGTACTAATTTGGACATAAGGTTGCAGATTGGAGGGATTATAAAATAAATGTTCAAGCAAGAAGTGCCTATGTGGCCCCATGTAACATTGAATATTACAAATGTCATAACTATGGACACATAGCTAGTGATTGTAGAAGCATGATCAATACTTCCATGAAAGAGAACATTGATGTCAGATATAAGAAAGTGTGGATAAGAAAACAAAAAGAATGGGTGAACAAACACTAGGTCCCAGAGATCGCAAGATTTAAAATAAAATGAGATGAATAAAATTCTATAGAGAAAGACGTCAAATAAAAAAAGGTTTGGAAAATAACTAAAAGAAAAGAAGGACAGGTAAATAAGGAACATTTTCAAGAGATTTTACTTTCAGGAATTGTAGTGAAATATGAATCCACAGACAGAAAGAAAGAAGTTAGAGCTTAGAGAGATGATGAATCTACCAATGAATATGATGATGAATACACATCAGAGCAAGAATTGTTCTAAGCCATCCGACTTCAAGATTCCTAGGTAATATGAATATTAGACATGGGGAGTCTATGCGATAGCTATGACAGACCAAAGAACCATCCTTCGAGCAACTTGAAGAGTTTGAGTAGACATATCTAGAGCAGTCAGTTAGCAGAAGTACAGTTTGATAAATTAATCAGTTGTAGTAGTGAAGAACTCATGATAGTATAGTGATAAATGGGTCAACATTATGGATAGTTGTGCAGTAGAGTCTTAGACAGTATGGACAGAGATAGATTCGTAAGAACACTTAGTAGGTTTGGAAATATATATGACAGTGGACGAGAGCATCGGTTCATAGATTGGTTCAGAGAGTGGCTAAGAGACAAAGGAACAATATCATAATGTATGGTAATTACATAGGAAATGGCTCGAACAATGCTAATGGATTCCAAATTGACAAATATATTTTGGATGCATGCAGTGCATACAACAATTCACATTCAAAATAGAGTAATGCTCAGAAAAGGAAGTGTAGAAAACAACCTCTACATCAAGTTAACTCAACATGGTATTTTATTAATTGAAGTTTATATTGATGATATTATTTTTGGAAGTATTAACGACAGGTTAAGGAAGAAATTTGCAAAGGGTATGCATAATGTATTTGAAATGTCATTACTTGGAGAACTATCCTTTTTTCGGGTCTTCAAATATGTCAAAGAAACCAAGGAATTTGTATTTATCAAACTAAATATATCAGAGAAATTCTAAATAGGTTCAGAATGGAAGATTGCAAACCAATTATCACTCCTATGCAAACCAATTGAAAGTTGAGAAAAGATGATGATTCAAAGTCTATAAACCAGAGGAAATATAGTTCAATGATGTGTAGGTTACTATATGTGACAACATCCAGACCATATGAAATGCAAGCAATTGGACAAGTGGCACGATTTCAAGAAGAACCAAAGGAATCACATGTATTAGCAATGAAGAGGATTTTCAGATATCTCAAAGGAACATAAGAGTTTGGATTATGGTATCCAAAAAGAAAGGATCTATCACTTATTGCCTACACAGATGCATATTGGGCAGGTTGCATTGATGACCAACGAAGCACCAGTGAATCAACATTCTACTTGGGTAAGTGTTTAGTATCTTTTCTAAGAAAGAAACAATCATCAATATCTTTATCTACAACCAAAGAAGAGTGTATTGCAGGAGAAGGATGTTGTACTTAGGTTCTATGGATGAAATAAAATTTGACAGATATACAGGTTGAGTATGATGAGCCCATTCCAATATATTGTGATAATACAAGCACCATTAGTATCTCAAAGAACTCGATGATGCACTACAAGAGGAAGCACATTCCAATAAAGTATCACTTTCTATGGGAACAAGTTGCAGAGAAGAACATCAGAGTTGAATATGTGGGAAAAAAAGAACAAGTGGCAGACATCTTTACAAAACCGCTTCCAAGGGAAGCCTTTGAGTATTTTTGCCAAATACTCGAAGTAACTTCTACTCCAAAATGAGTTCTTTTTAATGTGTATCTTATATGTCTTAGATTTACACGAGGAAGCACCATAAAGAGGACAGTTTAGGTTGGGGGATCAGTTTCAGGAAGAGTTCAATCAGGGGCAGTATCCTCAAGGATAGTTTAGTTAGCGGGAGCAACCCTGGATGGAAAGATACATTTTCCATTGATGACAAAGGGGGAGAGATTTATCAGATGTAAAGGTAAATTCTTGGAGAAAGAGAACAGAGACATGGTTCTAGGGGGAGCGATGGTCATAGGGGGAGAATGAGTGACATGACTTCAATATTTCATAAGAGTGTTTCCATCAATTCCAAAGGGGGATATTTTTTATTATTTGGGTTGGTTTTCATTTATTTCAATCCTTAAAGAAAGTCCGGTAGCAAATTTAGGTAGCACAAAGGTTTAGGTAATGGAACCAAGTTTGTTTGATGTATAATAGTATGAGTTTTAATATATTTGAAGGTAATACTATTCTAGATGGATAGTACATGTCATTCCATTTCCGATGGCATGTGGAACGTCACATAATTCCTCATAGTTAGAGAGTTATGGCCATGTGAAGTTCGAGAACCCTCATGAGTCATCTAAAAGCCCCAAAAGGTTGAAGTATTCAAAGTGGTTGCAAAGAATAAATTATTTAAATATAAAGTAAAGTGATGAGTGTACTATAAGTCAAAGTGGATACAAAATAAATTATTTAAATAATAAATTTAATGGAGAAATTACTAAGTGGACAAGTGGTTAGAAGTGGGTTAGCCCTAAAATAAGGAAAGTGGGTTAAGATGGTTAGAAGATAATTTAAATAATAAAGTGAAGTGATGAGTGTACTATAATTCAAAGTGGATACAAAATAAATTATTTAAATAATAAATTTAATGGAGAAATTATGAAGTGGACAAGTGGTTAGAAGTGGGTTAGCCCTAAAATAAGGAAAGTGGGTTAAGATGGTTGAAAGGTAACTCCTTGAGGAAGCTACATGAAAGTATAAATAAAAGGCAAGGCTCTCTCATTTTAATCACACTTGAGAATATTGAATATCTACAAGTGACTGAGGTAACCAAAGGATATCTAAGTCGAATTTCAGTGGGAAGGTGAAGTAAACAAGGCGGAAATTCAAGGGAGGATAAATTGTTTTGATGATGCTTTCTAAGGTATGTTATTTACATGTCATCTCACCATTTTTGCAATAACATTTTTTCTAGAATGATTCAGACTGTGAAATTGGCAGGTCATTGAGGAAACATATCCAAGTAGATGTGATAAACATTTCATATTGTGGGTCGTTGTATTTTTTGAGTTACACTACATGGAAAATAGGGTTTGTGGCTAGTCCCGAAACTAGTCTAAAAAGGTGTTTCGGGTAAAAACACCATAACTTCTTCATAACATATCCAAATTAAGTAAGAAAAAATGTATTGGTTAGAGTACAGTATGTAGTATTTTGTGTACCATTTTTAGATACATACAACAAATATTTTTTGTGTGGCACGCTCTACAAGTTCTCTCTCTAGAATAAGCCATAATTCAACAAGGTATGCCATTTTTTCTATAACTCTTTTTCTGAGAGGTTCCAAGTAGTGAAACCTGGAGGAATTGTATAAAATACACTGAAGAAAATTGTGTACTATTTTCATATCTTTATTCATTACATGTACGTAGTTATGATTATTTCAAGTTAGGGTTGTTGACTAATCCAAAATTAGTCATGTGAGACTAAAGTAAATTTTGATGAAAATGCTAGTCTCTTGTTGTTAAAGTTAAGGAAGGTTTGTAGGTATGTGATCATATACACCAGGTCTATTACATAGTTACAAATCATATTTGAATGATGAAATTGATGAGGGATTTTGGTTGAGGTACATGTTAGGTACATGGTTGAGACAAGTAGTTGATGAGTTGGCACATACATTAGGTGTATAGTTGATGATGTTGGTACATCTTGATGAGTCATAGTTTATGTGTATTTGACTCATGATTGGTACACATTTGGTGCATGTTTTATGCACACATTGATGGTATAGGTTGGTGCATGGTTGATGCACTTGTTTATAGTATAGGTTGATTACAGGTTGTTTGGACAGGTTATTTTGAAAGTTTATTTGTATAGGTTTGGTGCATGGTTGATGCATTTGTTTATGGTACAAGTTGAGGTACATGTTGATGTCTAGTACATGTTGGCACATGTTATTGGCACAGGTTGTTATAGGTTGATTGGTACAGGTTTACAATAGTATATCTCACAGTGATAGTGTGACAGTGGTTCCATCATTTTACTTCTACGTCAGGGAGGTTGGACGGGGCAAGGAAAGGTGGTTGTAGCCAGAGAACATAGGGGGTTGCATCCTCCTTTTGGTTGTAGCCAGAGAATTAGGGAGTTGGATCTTCCCTCGGGTTGTAGCCCAAGAAACTAGAGGGTTGTAGCCTCCTTCTAGTTGTAGCCAGAGAACTAGGGAGTTAGAGATTCCTTCAGGTTGTGTTGGCACAAGGGCAGACCCAGGGTTCAGCTCCAAGAGTGCACCAACAATCCCTAACTACTGGCCCTTTTGTCTACACCTACAAAGCAGATCTAGTCTCACCCAAAGAAACTATGGGGGGTTTGTAGGACAGATATGTCTACAACCAAGGGGAATATCAAGTGGATCTATCAACTAGAATAATAAAACATGTATATATCACTTATAAACTTAGATCTACCTCGCACAACTATAGATCTGATCTAACACAACAATGCAATAACAATATATCAATGGTAAAGAACAAAGCATCAATCACACACAACACAAGATATACGTGGTTCACCCTCTCTCTAGGGCTACATCCATGGAATTGTTCTTTATAATGTATTAAGATATAGCATACAGTTCTTGTCTGTGCTCTTAGCTAGAAGATATTCGTTCTTCTTCTCTCTTCCTCTCCCCTTCCTGTGCACCCATCTAGAGATCTTACAATACCAGAAGGCTCTCACTCTAGCACTTCCCTCTCTCTCAATATTACTCACTCAATCACACAATCATAAGACCAACAATAACAACAACCAATAACAATAACCCAACCCAGGTCCTCTTGACATTTATTTATACATTACAATAGCTCACTGACATCCTTAGGTCGAAACCTAAGCATCAAAACCCTAGACACCAAAACCCTAGGTTAACTTTGACCCACGTTTTCAGGGCTTTACCAACCTATCTTTCCTTCCTTCTTGTACGGTGCTCCAAAGCATGCAACGGTGGCTTTTTCCACTTGTTGAGTTGTCCACAATCTGTCTTCCTTGCTGATCTGTTATTCTCGATCTCCTCATCCAATCGGCTTGCTTCCTTTTACTTTGCTCCATTTGTTCGGCTCTTTTTCTCGCATCGACCCAGTAACAGTCACTGTGTCTTCCACGAAGTTGGAATTTCTCCTTTTCTTCCTTGATATTCTCTTTCTTCCATAACTATGGGACAAAAGGCCCCCAACACTCACCTGTGACTAATCCTGAGGCACTTCAGATATGATCCGTCTGTTTTAATTCGACTTTATATTGCATAGTGCAACCTTTGCTTTGTGCTCTATGCCTCCTCGCCTTCCTTTTCCAGACTATATTTTCTGTGTCTGGTACCCAATTTCAACTGCACCTGGTACCTAGACCCTTTTCCTTATGCTTTTACTGGGAGCTGCGAGGTAGTTGGCTGTCATAGTACAACTTTAGCCGACTCTCGTTCACTAAGCCTTCCTTCCATTCTCCATTCAAAGTCTTTAACTATGCAGCTCCTTCTTTTGTAACATGGGTGACCTAATATGGACCAATCCAATGCGTTATGAACTCCCTAGGATGTTTGATGAACTTACTATCATATACCAGTACTAGATCACCTTGCTTGAATGCCTTCTTCTTGATGTGTCTATCATGATAGGCCTTCGCTCTTTCCTTCTGAACCTGCTGATGGAATCCTGTAATAAATCTATCTTCTTCGAGTTCGACCAACTATGCAAGCCTCTCTCTAATGGTGCTAGTGTCATCCATGTCTGTAAAGGAAACAATTCTTAAGCTTGGCACCAAGTATTCCATTGGGACAACAACTTCGAGACCATAAACCAACTTAAAGGGGGGCTTCATTGTTAGTTTATTACAGGTGGTTCTATATGCCCAAAGTACTGCTGGTACTCTTAAATCCCAGTCATCCCTGTCCACAATGCAAATCTTCAACAACATTGTTTACAAGATCTTGTTGAATGCTTCAACTGTCCCATTTGCTTGTGGATGATACGACATTCTTTTTTGATGGTGGACTGCAAATTCCTCATTCAGGGATTCAACAGTCTTATTGATGAAATGTGTTCCTTGATCACTCATAAGGATCTTTCAGCATCCAAACCTAGTTATAATGTCATCAAATATGAAGCGTGCAGTTGTAGTTGCACTACAATCCTTAACTGCTCTAGCTTCAGCCCATCTAGTCAAGTATTCTGTCGCATTGATGATATATGTTGCTCCTGTGCACTTTCCTAGTGGGTTTATAGGTCCCACGAAGTCAATGGCCCATTTCTCAAATGCTTGTAAGGTCAGTTGTGATTCTTATGGAATTTCATATCTCCTAGACATTTTCCAAACTCTTTGGCATACATCGCAGGCTTTGGAATAGTTTTTAGCATCTCTATGTAAGGTAGGCCACCAAAGGCTAGCTCTGAGAACCTTCTGCGCAGTTTCTTTCCCTGCAAAATGTCCTCCTGCGATGCCTTCATGAGATTATGAAAGGATCAATGGTTGCTCTGCTTCCATAACACACCTCGTTAACATCTCATCAAGTCCCATCTTGTATAGTTGTCCAACTATAAGTGAAAAGTCTACAGAGCGCACCACTAGATGTTTCTTCTAGGGAATTGTATACTCACTAGGTGTCATTCCTGTTGATAGGAACTGGACTATTTCTGTGAAGTGGTCATCAATATTTCTAATGGCTAGTAACTGTGCATCCGGTAGTGCATCCTCCAAACTAGTCAACTCTTTTCCATGTTCCAACCTTGACAAATGGTCAGGACCTTTGTTCATTGTTCCTGGCTTAACCACAATTTCAAAATCATATTCATGAAATAACATAAGCCATTTGCATATTCTCCCCCCCAACACTATCTCATTGACTAGGTACTTCAGTGTGGAGTGATCAGTAAACATTTTAAAGTGTCATCCCAACAAGTAGTGGTGAAATTTCTGCAGTGCATACACCATGGCTAACCCTTCTCTCTCAGTGGTGGTGTAGTTGACTTCTGTTGTTGATAGCTTCCTACTAGAAAAATATAACAGGTGGTCGATGTATCCTGTTCCCGGTTGTGCTAACACAACTCCCAATTCAATAGAAGACGCATCGACATGCACATGAAACTCCTTGGTCCAATCTGGGAAAATCAGAATAGGTGCAATAACCATGTTTTGTTTCAGTGTGTCAAAGCTCTGCTGGCATTCTTCTGTCTAGCTAAACTGACAGTATTTCTTCATAATATTCTCCATGGGTGTTGTAATTTGGGAATATCCTTTGATGAAATTCCTATAATACCCAGTATTTCCCAGCACAGTGCGTAGTTGTTTGACTGGATTAGGAGGTGGCAGATCAACGATAATGACAATTTTAGATGGATCTACCAGCAATCCCTGTTTGCATACAATATGACCTAGCAACACTCCAAATGGTGAGAAGAATATGCACTTCTTCATATTCAAAGAGATTTGACACTACCTACATTTGTCCAACATTATCCTTAGACATTCAATATGATTCTTCAATAAACTAAAAACATTCCAATCATCGAAATATGCTTCTAGAAATTTATGCAAAAAATCCTTGAATGCTTCGACCACCACCCTGGAAAAGATGGCTGGGGAATTCTTTAATCCAAATGTCATTACTATATACTGGTAGGATCCCCATTCTATTACAAATGTGGTCTTATGGCGATATTGCTTGGCAATCCGGATCTGATGGTACCCTGAAAATCCATTTGTAAAAGAATATACCACATAGCCTCCCACATTATCTAACACTTTGTCAGTGAATGCCGTAGGGAAGGGGTCATGCAAGAAGGCATCATTCAGCTCCATGAGATCTATGCAGATCCTGATATCTCCTGTCTTCTTTTCCTATACCACCATAGGACTAATCCACTCTGACTCTTCCACAGGTTCTATAATCCCTGCTTCCAACATTCTGTCAAGCTCAATCTTCAATTTCTCCTTATATTTAGGGTTCAATCTGTATGGTCTATGTTTGACTAGTCTTGCGTCTGGTTTCAAAGGGATCCTAAGCTCTCCCATAGGTCCTTTGACGCCCTTCATATCAGTGAAGTTGGTTGGAAACAAGTCCTGATATTCGTGCAGTAACTCTGTAATCTTGTCAATGGTAGCAACATCCCAATAATCTCCAACACTGGAACGCTTCAATGTCTCATTTGTTCCAATGTTGACTTTTTTAATCTTAATGGGTTATCCAATGAATGGTAGCTCAACTCCAGGTCCTTCCACATATTTCTATCCTTCTGTTTCTATGATGTTCACCTTCCTAGGATCATTGTCTTCATCGTCATTGATGTTGTAACCGTCTCACAACTTCTGGAGGGGTGCAATCCATTCAGCCTCTTATTGTTCCAAAGGAAGGCTAGATGCCTCCTCAAATAATTTCTGTCTCACAATCTGTAATGCCTGATCTACTAAAGGATATTAACTTTGAAATAAGAAAGTGGTTACAAAATTATGAGTCATACCTTTCCAATCTGTAGTGACGAGGCACAACTCTACTTGAAGGTACCAATTGATAGGTGTCATGTCCAATGTGTTGATGAATTTGTGCACCCACTGCTCTTAAGGGATGTTTCTCCAGGCTTCCTTGCAATTTTGCACATGGTCCTTTGGGCAGCTTCGACCTGTGTATCGAACTTTGTATCCTTCTACTTGTGCTGAGAATCGCATTGTCATCAAAGTACACCATTGTATCCAGTCTCTAATGTTGTTTTTGTGTGTCCCCCACCATCTTGTTGTGGTTTATTTCAGGGCCTCATCCATTTCCAACAATCTTTGTTGCATTGGTACACTTTTTTCAAAGTCCAACAAGAAGCTTTCTAAAGGATTCATACCATCAAAGGTGGGTAAGTTACTTACTATTGTGTCGATCCAACGAACTTCTCTGGTTAATCTATTACATCTTGTTGTAGATACTTCATACATTTTATTCTTCCAGTTCTCTAGTGCTTCTTCTGAGTTCGATGAACATGCACTGTCACTTCACCATCTTAGGTTTCCATCGACTGTAGGATTAATGTAATCTTGTTGTCTGGTTTTTAGTTTATATATGTTTTCCAGGTCATATGCGTGGTCTTCCTCTCTGATGGGCTCTGTGTATCACTAACCTTCATATGGATCTAAAGGCACAATGACCCTAAGGCCATCTCTTTCAAAAGTCATACGTATTTTCTTTAAATCAACCATAGTGGAATTATTGAAAGCCCAATTGATTCCTAACAGCGCAGGGTAAGGACAATTGTCATCAACTATCTCAATTACCTCAAAATATGCAAATGTTCTTACTCCGTCGATGTCCATAGGGACATGTTCCAGTCTACCAAAGGGGCTTACAACTTGTTGATTAGCCATCCTGAGCCTGATAGGGGAATAGATCAACTTCAGTTTTCCAATCAGTGCCCAAGTTTGCTTCATCATGACATTGACCTCCGACCCTAAGTCGAGGACCACATAGTCTATATCATATTCTCCTATTTGAGAATTCAAGTGTAATTCCTTATTTTTCCCTCTCATTTTTTTTATTTGGTGTACTTCCCTATTCAGTAAGGGGTCTATCTTTCCTAGCTCATACTGTCTGATCAAATGTTTTAGTTCTTGTACAACGCTCTCATCCTAAATAAACTTAATACAAGTATATAAAAATTCCATGAGTTTTCTTACCTCTTTTCCTTCTCTTGGTGAAGCAGACTGATCGAATGCTTGAGGCATTCCATATTCTCTCACTTTTGGTCATGTCTTTGATGAAGAGCCTTGATCTCCTTTGAACTCTTTTCTTGCCTCCTTGAATACTTGTCTTTCTTTCTTTGCATCAAAAGTTAGGGTCTTCTCTGCAGCTTTCCTGACTCTTGAGTCTTCTGTAGTCTTCCCTTGGGTCATTCTATCTTCTCCTGTAACAACGCCTCCTATAGCTATACCAACGACTCTAGGGTCTTCTCGACGAGGTTCAATAGATATCAATTGCACTTGTGGGTTTTGTTGAGGTCCTCGTCTTTCCTGAAGCTTAGCTAGCATCACAGGACAATCTTCTATAATGTGTTTCAATGAGCTACAGTAGTTTTACACATTATTTTCATCATCCCCTATGATCATTAATGATGTAAACCTATATGTTTCCTTCAAAAGGGTCAGTGGCCTGAATTCCTAAAGAAAGAAGGGAGAAGAACTTTCCCTGAAAGAAGAAGTTGTGTTTTCCTATGTAAAAACCTTATTTTGGAGGATTTCCGCGGGCTGCACCATAGTTAGGGTGCGGAAATTCCTGATTTCCACATACTCCACTATAGCTAGGGCACAAAATTTCCACAGGCTGCACTATAGCTAGGTCACGACGGCCTTGGTACATGGGAAAAATGAGCATTTTCTCAATGTTTCTAGAAGGAGAAGCTTCTATGGTGAGGTGGCTTTCGAATGGTTTGGATCTTACTCTCTTTCATGATTTAGTGGGATCATCCTAACCTCCTCTCCTTATCCTCTTCAACTCATAAAAATAGAGGAATTCTCATGGAAAAGATTAGGAGTTGGTTTTGGAGCTTGGATTTTGTAGTTGGATTTGGCTTGGAATTATTAGCTTGGTTAGAGTGGCTTTGCGATTTTCTTTTGTCAAGATAGATGTCAGATCTATAGTCTCAGAATTCTTGGATCAGAAGTGTGTGGGAAGCAAGGAACTGTTGGAAGGAACATTACAACATCAAGGGATTCGGTTGTAATCTCTCTTCCTATTGTTTAATATAATACAGTGGCATGCTTCTTTCCCATAGAATTATCTTTATTTTATTGCATAATCCCTTGATCATATGCATAGGTTTTCATTGAATATACTTTACTACTTTCACTTTGGTTGGTTTGTGTCTCACTGCAGGATCAATATCACAAGAGCACCGGAGCGAAACAGGAACAACAAAGACATAAGGAAGAGACATTTAAAGGTATGTCTATTGTCTTTTGTTTGGTAGTAAATTTGATGATTAGAGCCTAGGGAAAGTGCCATGTATTGTCGTGTTTTGTTCTAGATCTAGGTGGATCTAGGGGGATTAGTCTATGTCTGAATTCACTGATTTACCCATTAACAAGTAGCCACAATTAGTGCAAGGGTTATGATAGTCCCTTGTGAGGTTTCCTGGTTGCACACAGTTGTAACAGATGATCTATCCTTGGCCTTGACTCATACCTCCTCCTCGTCCTTGTTCTCTGAATCCACCGCGAGAATTGAAGTTTCCTCTCCCAGGGGATTTTTACTGTGCAACATTTTATTCTTGTTTTACTTCTCCTTGAATTTTGTATATGTCTCTCGACCTTTCATGCATGAGGTCATAAGCCCTACAATCGCTATCATCATGTCCCACGGACTTACATAATGTGCAATACAAATTTGTGGGTGTCTGAACATATTTTTGCATGTAATAGCACTCACCAAGGCAATGTCTATTTCTACATACTTCGCACTAGGGTAAAGTGACTTGCTTCAAAGGGATCAGATCTCTAGAGTCTAAGTACTTGTGAAATAGGGGACAATGATCCTTTTCATGGCCTTCTGATTTTCATATGACACACCAAATGTCTTCTCTTTTATATTTTCCCTTGTCTTTCTTCATATCTTCAACCTATAGAGACAAAATAGTTAGTGGACTGAAGATATGACTCATATCTGAGTTGGATTATCCCATAGGGGTTGATTCTAACTTCATGGTGATCTCTAGCACCTCGGCTTGCAAAGAAATATTCTACTACATCAAAGGGACTCTGATATGTGGTAAGAGGGCAGCAATGAACCACTCTTTGTTCTTCTCATCTGGGATATGAAAAGTCAGTTGGCCTGTTAAGTTCTTGAATCTCTGATCAAATTCCCAAATGGGTTCGACTACCTTCTACTTGATTTATTTCATCTCTGTAATGCATTGTGACTCTGACTTGGGTTTCTTGAACTTCACAATCAATGCATTCTTGATCTCATTCAATGTCTTAGGCTGTGCAAGTCCTTGGACAAGCTTCATGTACCATCTTAGTGTGCGATCCCTTAGAGTTGTACTAAACTGAGTTCTTTTAATAGCTTCATCAGTGACATTCTTAATATTCCATACAGCTTCACATAGGAACCAATGTTGATCGAGATCTTCAAATCCATCTCCCCTAAATATAGGGAGCCTCATCTCATCTGCCATAACTCTTCCTAGGGTTCCTGACTGAGTATGTGTTGGACTACTAGTGATAGTGCTCTGAGGACTCTGGTGACTTTGACTATTCTGATTTCTTAGTGCTGTTGAAACAATAGGAGGATTAATAATACTTACTTCAACGATCTGCATAGTTCCTGAAGTTTCTGTCTCATCCTAGTGAGGTTCTTAAACTCTTCCTTCCTCTACCCTAGTGGGTTCTGAATGCTCTTCGTCTATCAGATCTTCCTCTTCTCCACTGTAGAAACCCTCATCCCCATAGTTTTACTTGAATAGGTTCCCAATATGAGCTTCCTTGAATACTCTCCCATTGTGCGTATGTCTAGCCTCTGCGTCGTTGTCGTTTTCTGAATTCCTGAACATTAGCCTTTTCAAATCCTATCAATCTACTTTATCTTCAAGATGTTCTTCTCATGCAATAGCATCTTGATTCTTAATTTTAGAAAATGTAAAATTTTCCTCTAGGTCCCTTAAAGAAATATCTCTCGACTTGGTTGTATGACTCTACTCTGTCAACAACAAACTCGGTGATGTACCCTCCAATGGTGATATCAAACCAGTGATATACTACTCTTGAAACGATGTTATCAACCCTCTTAACCTTCTTGATCAATGCCAACGTCCAAACCACAAGAGGTCTAGATCTGATCTCAAACTGGGTATCTGCTAACCTGGCTAACCACTCATATAGCTCCTAATGGATTCCTCCAAAGAATATCTTGTGTATATTTGTAATAATATATATTCCTAACCAATCCTTTGTACTAAGTTAGGGTTCTTATTTTGGATTTAGCGAAGTCCTTTTCTTGATCCTCTATCCACTTCTAAATATATGTCTTCTATGGGAACCACCTTGACATTCCCTCAAGAAGATTCTTGTCTTGGAAACGAAACCATTTGTTGGCACAGGGGAGGAACCAGGGTTCATCTCCAAGAGCACACCAACAAGCCCTAAATACTGGCCCTTTCAGCTACACCTGCGAAGTAGATGCAGTCTCACTTGAAGTAGCTATGGGGGGTTGCAAGATAGAGATGTCTACAACCAGGGGGAATATCAAGTGGATCTAGCAACTAGACTAATAAAACATATATATATATCACTTATCAACTTAGATCTACCTCGCACAACTACAGATTTGATCTAACACAACAATGCAATAACAATATATCAATGGTAAAGAACAAAGCATCAATCACACACAACACACGATATACATGGTTCACCCTCTCTCTAGGGCTATGTCCACAAAACTGTTCTTTATAATGTATTAAGATATAGCATACAGTTCTTGTCTGTTCTCTTGGCTAGAAGATCTTCATTCTTCTTCTCTCTTCCTCTTCCCTTCCTGCACACCCAGCTACAGGACTTGATCTCTGCACCCGGTTGGAGATCTTATAATACCAGAAGGCTCTCACTCTAGCACTTCCCTCTCTCTCAATATTATTCACTCAATCAAACAATCATAATACCAACAATAACAACAACCAACAAAAACAACCCAACCCAGGTCCTCTTGACCTTTATTTATACATTACAATATCTCACCGACATCCTTAGGCCGAAACCTAAGTGTCAAAATCCTATACACCAAAACCCTAGGTGTCTAAAACCCTACGTCAACTTTGACCTGCGTTTTCAGGGCTTCGCCAACCTATCTTTCCTTCCTTCTCACATGGTGCTCCAAAGCATCCAATGATGGATTTTTCTACTTGCTGAGTTGTCCACGATCCTTCTTCCTTGCTGATCTGTTATTCTCAATCTTCTCATCCAAACGTCTTGCTCCCTTTTACTTCACTCTGTCTTTTCTTCTCTCTTACTCACCTTGACCCAGTAATAATCACTGTGTCTTCCGCGAAGTTCACATTTCACCTTTTCTTCCTTGATCTTCGCTTGCCTCCATAACTAAGGGAAAATAGTTTGTAGCCTGAGAAACTAGGGGGTTGGAACCTCCTTCTAGTTGCAGCTAGAAAACAAAGGAAGTTGGTGCTTCCAATGAATGTAATTTTTAAAGACATAAGAAAAAACATTTTGTGGTTTTCTCCCGCTTTGGGTTTCCACATAAAAACACTGGTGTACTTTGTATGTGTATCATTGCTCATTTGTTCATTTTTTATTTAATCTGCAATTATTGGATGATAATTCTACATTGATATAACACTTTCATTATATGGTTAAAAATGATTAAATTGTTCAATTATTGATTCACCCCCCCTCTCAGTAATCCAACAAGTTTAACATAAGGATTTATGATCACATGAAAATAAAAAGAAGGTGATCCACATGCATAAGAGAACTTTAACAGTGGACACATGGGTAGCTCAAATGAAGATAATGATATATCAACCTCAAATAATTTATATTCTAGAACCAGGGTTACAAAGTACAGTCTAGATTGTTCCCAAAATAGTTGTCTTGAAATTTCTAAAAAATATATAGTTTGTTACATATTATTTGAAATTTCAAATGTGTTTTTCATAAAGAATGGGATTGGGGCTCCCGTGGACCATAAAGCAAATAAATACAAGAAATAATCTCTCAGAAGGAGGAATGGTGGGTGACAGTAGAACAACAAGACCTGGAAAGAAGAAAATGAGAAAATATCAATCTTCGATTAAACCTTTATAGTGAAAGAGGTGGAATAACTGGATGAAGGAACTGATAAGAAAGAAATATATGTTCAATGTAAACTTACTATGATGGTCTCTCCTTTTCTTCACTTTCTTGTTGATGTCCTTTTATCATTTTCAACAACAGTTACATGAACCATCTCAACTACTTATTTCCCTTCATTGGTCAGTTTATCGATAGATTTCTTGAACCATTCTTCCATGTAAATTTTCATTGGTGGCACGTTGATTTCATGCTAGATTTTTATGTTGAACAACTCGCCATCCAAGTCCCTCAGATCAATGGAAATTCCACACAAAGCTTCTTCAATGTCCTGATTTTTTACGGAGTAATCCACTAGCCAATTGTCTATGTCATCCTCATCATATTCAAGAGTACCATAGGAGTTTTCAATTGACAACCATTTAAAAATGTCAACTTTTTCATCAAAATGTTGTTTTGTTAGAAAGAACGAGTTAAGGATTAATTTGGGGTATTGGATTTTGTTAGTGCTTATGGATAATTCTACCTCCATGAGCCTTTTGAATAGTTATTCCCTCCTTGATATATCTTGGCTACACACTTGAACAATATTATTCAAGTTTTTAATCTTTTCTTTCTAGCACGCGTTCAACTGTTTTATCCGATTTGGAGAGGGAAGATCCTCCTCTCTTCTCTTTAACTCTATCACGTTGGCAACTTTAACAACGAAGGGTACCAAAACATCAAGGTAAAAACATTCTTCATTTTTTTGGTTGGTTTGCAAATACTCATGGAAGGCATGTGCCCTCGATCCAAAAGAAACCATGTTCTTCGACATTTCCCAAGCCTCTATAATCAACTCCATTATTTTCTTAATATTTTTCTCCACATAGCTCTTGGCTGATGTAAGTAGACTTGAGGATCCTTTCAATTTAGCAGTGGGTGTGGAACATACGACTATTGTCAAAGGACTAGAAAGTAGTGGAAGATGCATTAAAGCATCTTCCAGTTCCTTGATCCTTTCCTTTAATTTGGTGTTTTCTACTTCAATACCGTCGATGGGGTCATCCAGAGAATCCCCGATCACTCTGTGAATTATGGAAATCTGGGAAGGCTGAACATTTCTTAGGTTAACCTCTAAACGAGATTTCACTTTCTTATTCTTCACATCACTCTTCTCAATAATTAATATCTTAGATTCACTGTCAAAGACAACACTTTGAAGTACAAATGACTCTTCTACGTCGAAGGTCTCATTCTCAATAATTTCCAACAATAGATTATGGTGGGCCATGCCTCCTGGCTGGTCAATGTTAGGAAACATTTTTTCAATGTCTACTTCGAGCTCCATATCTTCGAGGGAGAAGTTGTTGATGTCACTTTCGATGCAATGATCTTCATCCTCTTGTACAATATTCTTCTTCTTCTTCCTTAGAGTAAGTTTATGCGAGCTTTCAATTTTTTCCAGAGGGGGATTATTTTCTCCTCCTCCACCTGAGCTACTTTTGATCACTTTTTTAGATGGGTGGGCCGATGGAGCATTTCTCCAAGATGTTGTAGTCTTAGTTGTAATAGTTGGGGACTAGGAACTCTTCTCGTTGGGACCCTTTCCATTCTGTTTGTAAAATTCATTGGTAGTAAGTACCATTTCCAAATCAGCAACATTATGAGTAGGAGAGCCTAAGTCATTATCTTCTTCTTCACTCAGAACAATATTGATCAATGAATATCTTAAACCTACTTCTAGCAAATGTTCCAAAAACATTTCATTAGGGTCAAACCCTTTAATATTTTCTTCATATTTCAGATTTAGATTGTGGAAGTGGTTTGCAAATTCATTGATTTTGTTCATATTTATGAATATAAAATCCCTAACTTTCCAAGGAAAAGGTATGAATTGATTTTTCCTTTTCTCATGGAAAAAGTGCAACCAAAAATTACACTTCCTTGCGACTTTAGTAACAAACATTTTATCAGATATATGGCATAGAAGGAAGGAGGGATTTTCTTTTGAATCGAAAATCCTGATAACATTGTAATTTTCCATTTTCTCCAACGTCCCCTTCTTATCCAGGAATTTACTTGCCTGGTCCGATATTCGGGGGGTGTCTTTTCCAAACAGTAAAGATTTAAAAAATGAGACCAAATCATTGAAAACTTCAAAACAATGCAAGGAATCTTTGTGCCTCCATAACGCCTAGTGCCAGAAGGTCACTGGGTCAAGTTCACAGTTTACCTTCCTACATATAGACAATCTCAGAAATTGACAGGAATGTGCTATTGCAAACCCAAAATAAGAAGACATAAATAATTTATTATCCTTTTTGTACTGTTATAATTGGGAAGATATTTCAATGGAAATTAGTTTTCCCCAATCGAAAATGTCTTTCTCTTTGAGAGTAAAGTATAATATATAAAGAATCATACAGGAAATGCTAACAATGATTTCTTGGCCTATCACCCTTGTGAATAACCAAGCAATTTCCCAAAAGGGGTTTTTGAACGAGTCGACCTGCAATCTGGTAATGTCTTCGGGGATGGCTACAATATTCTCGAAGAACTTGGGAAAGAGGTCCAGTCCATTGTCATTATTTTTCAGGAAATCCCTACAATCCTCTCCTTTGAAAGTAAGTGTTGGCTCGGGGAGCTTCAACATTTTATGGAACACTTAAGGTGAAAGAGAGATGGGAGAATGGTCTTGAAGTTGAATAATCTGCTGACTCGGTATGTATTTATTGGTGCACCAAGAAAAAAACTCCTTACATTCAAAAACCTCTAGGACACAGCCTGCACAAGAAATTTTGGATGTCCATATCACTTCCTTCTGAGTAGAAGGGAATGAATAGTAAGAATACGCCCTAGACCACTGAAATTTATGGTCCTCACATCCAAAAATGTTCAAAGTATCTCTTCATAACTATTGTCAAGCTTCTGTTTCCATAATTTGACGAGAGCGTTCTTTTAATCCAGATAATATTTGAAATGAGCACTTGAGAGAGATAATATAATCTTCCGCAAAACGTGATTTAATGTGTTTTAATAAGAAATATCCTAGATCCCTTCTCTTATTACTAACGATATTTACGGAACCTGCATGATGTGTTATTAGCATTAAATCATACTAAATGCATATTTGGAAAAGAGCAAAGGTGGCAGAGATGGATGGGAGAAATTAGGATTTGGGAACTTTTTTGAACCCGCCAACCCACGATTGTGAAAGGTCAAAAATTGGTTAAGTGTTGTAATGCAGTCATTCAGACTCAATATAGGATATATGAGATACTTAGGATCCTGGGGAGTTTGATGGTTAAAATGTAGATCGTGGATTGCTTGGGTGAAAAATTTATATTGCGGATCATGGGATGGGAAAGATTGAACCTGCGAACCCAGGAACCTGCGACTGTAGAAATGGTTAAGTATAGGATGATATGGCAGTCGATCAAAGTCATGATATGGGAATATGAATGGAAGTGAGAACCCGCGAGTCCACCAACCTGTGCACTAGTCATTTTCAAAAAATGACTAAGTATAGTAACTAGAAAGGGAGAAAAGAAGGGAGAAACGAAAAGGGGTATTTGGGTAAGTATAGAAGAGGAAAAATAAATGGACAAAATAAGTTGTTAAAATAGATAAGGGGAAGGAAATTTCGAAAGAGGGAATTAATCTCAACAAATGGCTCCAACTGTGGGATGATAACCCCCTATGGGTTGTCAAGAATCTATAATATTTATGATGAGGTGTTTCCGTCCGTTGGGATATGGATTCAAATGTAAGAATATACAAACTCAAAAATAAATTTATGTACAAAGAAAAAGATAAATTTTTTTAGGAGAATAAACCTTTCAAATGTTTCCCATTGATAGGAAGCATTAGTATTTTACGCTTCATGTCTTGGAGCATATAGGAATTGAAACCCAGTATATTTTCGACGATGTATGGTCCAATCTAGAGCGCTTAGAACTTTCTATGCATCGATTATTTTTCCTTGGGCTTGTTCCAAAGTAACACCAACTCTCCCTTCTATAAATTCATTTTAATTGTTCTCTAATCAAAATATATTTTGACACTTTGTTGCCTTTGAGAAGTTTGATTCCAGGATTTGCTTTGTTCTTCTTCCAATTTTAACAATTGGTTGATCCTCCTTTAGATTGGTGAACTCTCTTCTATACCTTCGGTATTAACCACAAAAGTCAATGCATTGAGTTCGAGGATAATTGACATTTTCGCTTCTTTCCCATAAACCAATGTATATGGGGACATCCCAGTGTTGTCCTTTGGAGTCGTTCTGCTTTTCCACAATGCATCAGTCAACTTCAGATGCTAATTCCTTTGGTTCTTGTCAATGGTTTTCTTCAGTATCTGAACAAGTGTTTTATTTGTGGATTCATAAAGTTCATTACCTTGTGAATAATAATTTGACGATTGACCCATGATAATTCCATATTATCCATAAAACTCTGTAAACTTCGACCCAATGAAAAACAAACCATTATCTATGATAAATTTATCTGGGACACCAAATTTCGATAAAAAATTATTTTTGAGGTACTTAATTATCTCTTCACAATCAACTTTCTTTAATTCCACTGCTCCTATCCATTTCGTGAAATAATCTATATCTGTGAGAATGTACATATGTCCCTTGCTATATTTTGGATTAATTGGCCTGACAACATCAAGTCCCCATTGGGAGAATGATTGTTCTACAATTATGGGATGTAAAGGCATTGTGTATTTCTTCATTTTTCCTGAAAAAATGCTAGCATGATACACACTTCCTTATTGTGGCATATGAGTCTTTGAATATTGATGGCCAATAGAATCCAACCCTTATTATCTTGTGGGAGGTTGCAGTAGGTGCAAAATGTCATATGCATATTCCTTCATGGAATTCTCTCATTAGTTATTGGGCTTGATTTTCATCAATGCATCTCAGTAGTATAACATCATAATTCCTCCTGATCAATATGTCAACGATAAACACATATTTATTTTCCTTCATCTTCAATGTTATTTTCTCCTTGGGGTTCATGGTGACAGGAAATTGACTGGACCTTAAGTAGAATATAATATCTCTATACCATTCTGAGTCAGCTAATAGTTGTCCTACTGAAATTGAAATCATTCCATCCATAGAATCGCCATTTGTGATGATCTTGCATAAACCTTTTCCTTTAACAACCTTCAAAAGTTTAATCTCAATATCATATTATTGGATCTTCGCCAGCCAGTTAGCCCATTTTCCTTCTCTCAATTGTTGATTCAGAAGAATCTTTATTGGCGAGGATGGAACATAAGAAATGACATGGGAATTTAATATCTACATCTAAAAATGCGCCACCACTTTTACAAGGGCCAAAGCTTTATTTTCCAGTTCTGAATACCTCAACTCATAGTCATGTAGGGTTTTTCTCATGAAACATATTGGGAGTTCTTCACCTTTGGTATTCTTTTGAGTAAGAACAGATGCAACAATTGTCTCTGTAGAAAATGAATAGATAATTTAATCCCTTTGAAAATCCATACTAATGAGGACTAGAGCTATGGTGATAGATATTTTGATATTATTGAAGGCCTCTTGAGTAACTATTTTCCATTCGAACCTCTACTCCTTTTTCAGCAACAAATTGATCGACCTTACGATAATTGCATAGTTAGGAACAAACCTTCGCAAAAAACTGATCTTGCCAAAAAATGATTGGACTCTCTTCTTGGATGTCAGGGGGTTGAGACCATTTATTTCTTTAACTCTTTCTAGATCTATGTAAATCCCTTCCTTGCACACAATGTGGCCCAACAATTTTCCTTGAGTTACAATGAACAAGGATTTCTTTGGATTTAGAGAGACACCATATAATCTAGATCTTTCAAAAACATTTCTCAAATGATGGATATGATCACCCCTTGTTTTTAAATGTACTGTCAAGTCATATTGATAGTATGCCATAAATTTTCCTATCAACTCGCTAAATGCATGATCCATGGACCTCTGGAACATGGCTCCAATATTCTTCAAACTAGAGGGAATTCTAGCATATGCATATGTCTCCCAGGGTTTGATAAATGTTGTCTTTTCTATATCTTCCTTAGCCACCAAGACTAGGTTATATCCAGAAAAAACCATCGATCATGGACATGCAGGATGATCCAGTGACTTGATGGAGAAGGAACTCCATATTAGATAAAGGAAATTTTTCCTTTATGCTTTCTTTGTTAAGGTCTCTGAAGTCAACACACATCCGGATTTCCCCGGTATTTTTTTTTACAATCACAAGATTTGAAAGCCATTCAGAGTGTCTAATGGGATAAACTATTCTTTCCTTCTTCAATTTATCTAATTCAATCTTTACCAGAGGTTTCAGTTTTGGATTCATCATCCTTATTTTCTGCTTTACAAGCTTTGCTTCTTCCCTCAAAGGAATGATGTATTGAAATGTTGTTTTATAATAGGATTTCAAATCGTTGTAGGTCTGCACGAACACATCAATGTATTCTTTAAACAATGCAACATATTGATTAACTTCCTCAGTAGTGCAATAAACTACCAAATTGACATATTTTGGGGAACTATCAGTTCCAATATTGACCTTTCTTGTCTCTTGCACTTTCCGAATTGAAACTTCTTCAAAGAGATTTTTAGCATGATCATTTTTTGTGAAAAGAGACTCGGATTGTATACAATATTTAGGGACAATAGACATGTGATTGTGTTCATCATCATCATCATTTAACAAAAAAATATCCGACTGTTTATCATTCTCAAACAATTGCAAATATTCCATGTTATTGGGAACAACAGGTCGAAATGCCCTTTCTACTTGAAATGATGTATGTTGTGTATATCATATGAGTTTGATAATGAGGATGCCAAGGCCAATAAATATTCCTTTTGATTCTTTTCCCTTGGAATGAAGGAAATGTTGAAAGAATTGAAATATTCCATCAATTCATTAACTCTCTTGAAGTATAACTTGAGTCTTTCTTTCTTGATTGTATACCTCTGGGTGATCAGATTAATTACCAATTTAGAGTTTCCAGTCACAATTAGATGTTCTATCCTCATTTATTTCACAAGAACCATCCTCTGTATTATGGCTTCATATTCCACCTCATTATTTGTACATGAAAATTCTAATCTAATAGCATGCCGATCCATAATCTTCTCTAGACCCACCAAGAAAATTCCAACTCTTCTCCCGGAATTTGAGAAAGCTCCATCGAATGACATCCTCCAATAGCCTTCAAACAAGGATTCTTGATTCTCTGTATCTTGAACTTGCTCTAGTATTTCACTATGTTCCAAGTCTAGAATAGCATAATTTCCAATCCTAGAATCTATATAATCTTCCAATAACTCATTATCCTTCTTTTTGAAAGAGAAGGGTTTCCTGGGTTCACGAGGCACCATAATCATGGTTACTTATTTTCCTGGTAGAATAATTTAAATTCCATCATTCATTATGTTGGCATAGGGGCAGACCCAGGGTTCAACGCTTCAACAATGCACCAACAAAACCCTAACTACTAGCCCTTTCGGCAACACCTGCGAAGCAGATGAAGTCTCACCCGAGGTAGAGGCAGTGGTGGTTGCAGGACTCCCATGACTACAAACTTAGATGGGACACAGGTCTATGATTATAATGGATTAACAGAGAACTTAGTAGTTATAGTTCATTAGCATTTAACCTTTGTTTACAACGCAGATAAACCCTAATAACAAAGTAAGGAAAAATTCACCTAGATCTAACACATTTAAGCACTAATCACATCAACATAGGTCAGATCTAGCAATCATTCACATTATTCAGTACTAAGCTATCATATCCATCTAAGCATACATTATTGCACTAAGAATTAATGATATGAACAATAAAATAACCATAATGCACAAAGCAACCACAACACAAGATATACGTGGTTCACCACCAGCCTGGGGCTATGTCCACCAACTCTTCTTCTCTTTATTGTCTTTTGTCAATCTTATACATGCACAGAGCCACAAGATCCTGCTCTTCATAGGATAGGATATCTGTGCACACTTCACTAGATCCTCCTTCCTCAAGCTAGGTTATAGCACAAAACCCTTACCGGACTCTTACAGTCACTTGCACTTAGCCTTGCAAGTCTCACACAGTACACATGAAGCATTTACAATTATCTCTTGCACTTAGCACAACATCACACAAATGCATCTAGTGTCTCATCGCATTCTTCTTACATCACCTAGACATCTATTTATACATTACAAAAGAGCCTAAACATGGGTAAAACCCATGGGCCGACATCCCCATACCCATTACATAATACCAAAACCCACAAATCCCTAAACAAGGGGTCGATATCCTGCAATATCCACTTTGACTTGCGCTCCACCTTCGACAGCCTGTTGAAGTTCCAAAATAGGTCAAACCTAACCAGGGATCTTCAAAACTTGGTCAAGGGCCAACATGCCCCCAACACTCACCTGTGACTCATCCTGAGTCACTTTGATTTGGGTAGCTCTTCCTCAAAATCCTCGAGCTTGGCTTGAGCTTCTTCGACCTGCTGTAGTTCCAAGGCCTCCTTCTCGACAAACTCTTGAATAAATTCATCGTTGACAGGTCCCTCTAAGCATTGTTCGACTAAAGTGACTACTTTTTCTCCTCGGCCTTCAATCTCTTCGAGCAGTTGGAAAGCTTTGTCTTGGACTAGTTGGAGCCTCTGAGTTACTTCCATGACTTTTCCTTGTATGATGTGGACCTATTGTTGAGAAGTGTGTTGTTCCTTGGATCTCTTCATCCTCTCAACTGCTGATAGGAGATTCAACTATGCTTGTATTGTCGATGCTTGCTGCTTTGCCTGCTGGAGCTATGACTCCAGTGACTTTAGTTTAGGGTCTTCCATAATTCACTCATATTTCTATGAACTGATATTGATAATATGTTTACATTCCAAATCTAATGCTCTGATCCTCTCAACTATGCTCCGGGTGGTGGCTTCTCTTTGGTCTCGCACATCCTGCAGAGTGCTTGGAACTGTTTGTAGTTCTAGGTCTTCTATTCTCTGTTGAAGTTGATGGATAGCTTCGGAAAGCTGTGCTACTTGATGCTCCATTGGGTCTTCCACCTTTGTCTCTAATCCCGTTGCAGAGTGAAGTGCTCTACTGATTTCTTCTTTGACTCCAATTTGTTATGCAAGCAACTATTATTTATCTTGTTGGACCTGTGCTCTCTCCTCTTCGAACTTTGTTTGGAGGTCCTCCTTCTCCTGTTGTGCAACTCATAATTTCTCTATCACTTCCTCTTGTGCTTGTTTCAAGGCCACTGTGGCCTATTCATTTTCTTCTTGTCTGCGACAAAGGCGAGCTTCCATTGCATCAACGATTCTGCGGAGTTGGGTAGGCTCATCTCCCAACTATGGTTCTTCTGATGGAAGGGACACAGTGGACACTACGTGGATGGAGTGAAGGGAATGTTGTACCCCTCTTAGTTCTATCTCAATTCTATCATACATGGTTTCTTGATTGGCTTCAGTGTTCTAAAAGATGTCCTGCAAGGTGTCTGATATAGCTGTGATGATGAAGTAGAAGTCATTGAGCGTGAGCACAGTCTGTAACTTAGTCTTACTAGCTCTAGATCTATTCCGTGATGTAGGTTTCATGGGGGAAACATTTCTTTTATTAGATGGATCAACCTCATCGACGGGATCCCTAGGTGGTGTTACTTCTCCCTACTTTTTCTTCTCTTCTTTTCCATAATTCTTTTCTTTGTCTACTTCATCATCACCTCCTTCTCCTAGTGATTTTGAAGTAGTTTCTTATGATGTATTGCTCATCTGTTGGACCTCTTATGTCTTCTTCCTTCTTCTAGTTTTAGGTGTGTCATGCTCTTTGTGAGTGGCCTCCGGGCTGCCAATTAGTTCGGGGTTGGATAGTTCTATCAGTTCAATAGGGATAAGGATCTCTGTAGGCCAGTCCTTAGTGATTTATTCTAGGTCTTACTCCGTGAGCTTATAGTATGACTGAAGCTCTTCTTTTCTCTCGTCTACGTGCGCAGTGATATAAATAAAGTGTCGATCTGTGTGAAACTTCATAAGGGGCTGAACCGGTGTAGAGTGTTTGGCGTCATACAAGGGATAGCCCCAATAGCCCTCTTTAAATGGAGATAGTAGGTATGGAATACCGCGTTTGACTGCCATTGTTTTCCCATATTGCTCGAATACCAAAGCATGGTGAACTTCGCAGGGAGTGGCTTAAAAAACTCAATGTCAGGGAAGGTCACACCTTCCAGCATCTCCCAAGTTGTAAATGTGATGAGGATCAGTAGCCGGCTAAAATGCAACTCATAGCCCTGATCCCGAGCTTCACAAAAATCCAATTCTAACTAGTTGACTAAGTACTTTGCCGAGTTCATTTGTAGTCCTTCCACGCATTTTCCAGCGAGGTCAACAACGAACCCTGTGACCTGTGTAGGTTTTCTCTTTCTCACTAGCTTTCCTACGATCAACTGGCAGGCTAGGTGCATTGCTCCATTCTGTATGGAGGATACCTTATAGCCTTGCGTCCCCTTTTCTACATCACCATAGGTATCTTTAATCCTTTGTTCTAGGGCGCAGTCTACAACCTTCCCTAGGTAGAAGTCTTGTGGGTCTGGTCCCTGCATGCTCAATCTGGTGATCCTATGGATCAACGTCAAATCGAAAGTGATGTGTTTGTCTAGCCATAGATAGCCTACATGGTAGCATGACAGCAGGAGCTTAACGCACACGTTAACCTCCTGGTGCCTTCCAAAATGTGGTATCTTCATTACGTTCAAGATAGTGGACTGTGCAAGGTTCATAGTCCATGGTTGGGGGATTATCCTCGACTTCTTCCCCTTCGTCCTAGTCAAGTACCTATGAGGAGCGAGCATGTTGTAGTTATTGCGATCCCCTAAGTTGAAGTCGCTGAATTTTAATGTTATGATTCTATGCATCTGTGGTCGAACTGCACGTATCCCCTTTGGGAGGTACGCAATAACCATAGTGTAATCGAAGTCCCTTGGAACACTGTCACGACTCACCACGCTAGCTAGAGGTGGGTTGTAGTCAGGCAGGATCGTCGGGATTAAATTCACATTCGCCAAGTCATCTCGATGCTTGGTTCTTTTATCAGTCACAACTTGGGATGGTCTAGATCCACGAGCGGTCAATGGGGAGGCTTGCACTCCTCTCGTTGATGAAGATTGGACTCCTGTGGAAATTACTTTTTCAACCATTAGATCGGTTAGGATTTCCCCTACTGATTTTTTTGCTGCACTGAGTTCTTCTGATATGAACACTTGAGATTAGATAAATCAGGTCGATGAACAAATGCTCACTACAATAGAATAGGTGGTGAGGGATAAATGATCACTACGTGAAATCAACTAGTTCTCTATAGGCTCAGATAATCACAATTGGCAAAAGTGTTCTCAGTGCAACGCTCGGTGGAATAAATAGACAGTGATGTAACAGATCCCTCCAATGGACAAGAAGCCTTCATCAATGCAATTATGTCTATTACGACATAGTCCCAATGGTCTGATGCCGAGATTTCTGGTCATAACTGTTGTTCTAACCATTCGGGAGCATCGGTCTAACGGTCATAATGCCTCCAATGATCATATCACTTTGCAATGGAAAAGTGCCACTCCGAGCTGCTCTGATATTCCGACGAAGTTCCAGTTTTGCACACTTTCCTTCTGCGAAGTCCCCTCTGGAAGCTCCTGCAAGTTTTATAGATTTTCTCTCTTCTTACCGAGATTTCTATCCTTCTTCCCTGTGATCTGCATCTTGGTATTCCTCTTTTCATTCTGATTCTTATTTGTACTCGACATAGTAACTTCATGTTGTTGAGATTCTTTCATAGGGTTAGAGAGTAATACTTCTTCTTTGTCTGGGGTAGGTGCTCTACTCTCCTATACAGCCAAGTGTTTCAAGTCTTCTTGTGTTCTTTCAACTTTGACATCCAAGTTTCTGGTCCTGAACAACTTCGACCTGTTATCTTATTCTTTTAGTAAGTGTGTTATTCTCTTAGTCATGAAGTCTCTTAGTTCTTTCTTTTTCTATTCTAGGGATTTCTCTTCTTTTCTTTGGGTCTGATCCTTCTCAATCCAAGTTTTTTCCTAGTAACATAACAAATGGGGCACTGCTCTCAATAAATTTAACAACCTCAAATTCTTCCTCTGTCGAAGTTCCATGAGCATTCATAGATATTTGGGTAAGTCTTCCATGTAGGGTTATCAACTTTCCTCTAAATAATCCTATTCCTCCCAATGAAGGACTCATAGTCAGCTTTCCCAATATTTCCCAAGTTCTTTCTGTCATGATATTCACATGTGCTTACTCATCTAGAACACAATCAAGGTTGAAGTCTCCTATTCTTGTTTCTATGCACTCTTTTTCTTTGAAGATCTCTCATAAGTTGATATTTCTGTGATCATTCAGGGTTTCTCTCATTTCTAGTAATACATTCTCTGATTCTTTCTGGGGTTCTTCCATGGTCTCAGTTTCTTGGCCTTTCTCAGGGTTTTCTGGTCTCATATTCATTCTTTCAACCTTAGCAATCATTCTAGGGCAATCCAAAACTTCATGGTCCATATCTTTACAACAAAGACAATTGGGTCTTCTACCAGGAAATTCCTTAGAAAGATGTCATGGTCTTCTGCAACTGTAACAAATATTTATTCTCTTTTTCTTTTAAATGATCCCTAGTTTTTCTTGCATTGCGCACTAGGATCATAGTAGCTAACCTGGAAAAAATTCTTTCTAGGATCCTGCATCCATTTGTTAGTCCAAACATTCTTTCTATGCATAGGAATAACATATATTTCACTATTCTTATCAGATCTACTCATATCAACTCTTCTTTCTTCTAGTTGTACCCTAGTTTCCAGGCTAGGGTAAAATTTATAAAACACAACTAGATCCATACTTTTGAAACAAAAAATTCCACTTATCTTACCTTTTCAATAAAAAAAATTCATTGTTCTTACCTTTATCAGAGCACAAAGCTTCAAAATCTTACCTCTTTTCTCCAGATCGTACTTCTCTTCTTAGCATAGAGCTTTACAAGTCAAGTAGAATACTGTGTACAAGGGAAACAGATCCACACACATAGCTTTATCTTTTCTTCAGTTCCCAACAATCATAGTTTCGAGTCCCCACAACATAACCATTTGTTGGCACAGTGGAAGACCCAAGGTTCAATGCTTCAATAGTGCACCAACAAAACCCTAACTATTGGCCCTTTTGGTAACACCTGCAAAGAAGATGAAGTCACACCCAAGGTAGAGGCAGGGGTGGTTGCAGGACTCCAGTGTCTACAACCTTAGCTGGGACACAGATCTGTGATTGTAACACATTAACAAAGCACTTAGTAGTTATAGTTCATTATCATTTAACCTTTGTTTACAACAGAGATAAACCCTAATAACAGAGCAGCGCAGAATTCACCTAGATCTAACACATTCAAGCACTAATCACATCAACATAGGTAAGATCTAGAAATCATTCACATTATTCAGTACTAAGCTATCATATTCATCTAAGCACACATTATTGCACTAAGAATTAATCATATGAACAATAAAACAACCATAATGCACAAAGCAACGACAACACAGGATATATGGGGTTCACCCACATCCTGGGGCTTCGTCCACCAACTCTTCTTCTCTTTATTGTCTTCTGTCAATCTTCTACATGCACATAGCCATAAGATCCTGATCCACATAGGATAGGAGATCTGTGCACACTTCTCTAGATCCTCCTTCCCTGAGCTAGGTTACAACAGAAAACCCTTACACATACTCTTACAGTCACTGGCACTTAGCCTTGCAAGTCTCACACAGTACGCACGAAGCATTTACAATTATCTCTTGCACTTAGCACAACATCACACAGATGCATCTAGTGTCTCATTGCATACTTCTTCCATCACCTAGAAATCTATTTATACATTACAAAAGAGCCTAAACATGGGTAAAAACCATGGTCCGACATCCCCATACCCGTTACATAAGCCCAAAACCCACAAATCCCTAAACAAGGGGCTGAGATCCCACGATCTCCGCTTCAACTTACGCTCTACCTTCGACAGCCTGTCGAAGTCCCAAAATAGGTCAAACCTAACCAGGGATCTCCAAAACTTGGTCAAGGGCCAACATGTTATATATCCCCTGATCATGGATGACCAATCTCTTTCCAGAACAACTCCATATGTCGGAGGAAGGTGTACCACAATAATATTGAAAAATGTGATAATGTGGGGGGTTGCCTTGATCCAGGCATAAAAGTCTTTGATTTCTCCATATGATGGCACTTTTCTATAATCATTTGCATATATAGTTTCACCAGTCTCGTAATACTTGGTACAATTCATACCCAATGCCTCCATGGCCGCTAGTGGCATTATATTGTTGGTCGCGCCAGTATCAACTAAGAAATTATGAAGCACAACATCATGATTTTCAATTGAAATATAAAAGGGAGGAATTTTACCTCTCAGCTTGATGGTTGATTGATTCTGGCCTTGTTTTGGAATAGTAAAAACAACTTCTTCTTTCTCAGATAGATCATCCAACAATCTCAAAATGTTTTCCCTTTGTTGGGAAATTTACAGCACTTCCATAAAGGGAAATGTTATCCTTAACTTACTTAAATCCTCTACAACATTGTATGTCATCTGAGTGGAGTTTAATGTTAGGTGTTTCTTTTTACTTCCAATTCCATCTGTCACTTTCTAATTCTCCCTTTTTTCTCTTTCTTTTTATTTTTCTTTATTAGAATCGCCTTTATTCTTGGGTCTATTTACAAAACCTATTTTTTGGGCGACGTTTTCTTGCGAGTTGGGATCATTGTCACCCTCCTCAAATATATACATGGATTTCTCACATTCATCCATCTACACTATTTCAAAACTTTCATCAAGTGAGTAATAATTCTCTTTCTCAACCACTTGCTCATCATATATATCGTCCATAACAACTGTATTGGGGGTTGGTTGTCTAGGAACCCTTGGCCTTTGTGTATCATCCATATTTTCAAACCTCACTCTGTTTTCTTGGGGAGGCTTCCTTCTTTTCTCTGGGACCATGTTGACGGGAGAAATTGACCGCTCGTCAACTGGAGGAGTGAATCCGGGCCGGGATTTTCTAAATAGCCCAAGCCATTTGGATTAATCCACTCCGATGGGTTTAACGGCTCCGTTAGTTGATCTAAGTCCTAGGAAAGTGAAAAAATTGAACTAAAGAAACTAACTAAGTGAAAACCAACTGTTTCAAACTATATACAAGTCTCATATATATTCACAGTTTGCTAATTAATATTTATAAAATAGTAATCCTACTTATTTACATGTACAATGTATCGATATATTTAAATCTCTATTATATGTACAGTATTCAAAAAATGCAAATTTTAATCGAAATCTGCAAAATCATATATGAATTGACTTATGACAGTGAAGCTGATTTATTTTTTATTTTTTATAACTTTTATAAACAGAAAATGAGATGGAAGCTATCTAGCTAAGCAATAAAAATAACAATATGTACTATAAATCTAAACTACAGAGAATTATTATATTGATTAAACTATTAAAATGAAAATAGCAAACTGACCTGAAACTATCATCTCCTACTCGTCCTGTACATAACATCTGCGTTCACTGTTTCATGAGGCCAACCCACACCATATTTTCGAATACTTCACATAAACACGAAGCAACAATGCTTTTGAATGCTAACGAAATAACAAATGAGAGGTATAGTGACAACAATCTTACAATTTCACAAGTGAGCACATTAAGATAAACCCTGCTGTGAAAACTCATGCATGAATGTTCAACAAATGATAAAGATAAATCTCTTAATCCCAGGTTTGAACAAAATGATTACTGTGTCATAAATCTAGAATATGAACATGGATCATACATATAAATTTATATCAATCACAATCTGTAGTAAACCATAACAGTGAAAGCAATAATAGTCTTAACTACAAATTGAAACAATCTTAACTTGAACAAAACCACAATATGGAAAAGCTAAAGCTGCAACCAGTATCATATTTCATTCAAGTATGAAAATCATAAATCCATCGTTCTTTTCCCCAGGCAGCAATGATCTTTGTTTATAAAAATAATACATATATAAAGGCCACATGATCAAAACATTCTTTGTGGAAATGATCAAAGTTGTTGCAAAAATTATGGGAATACAATCTCCCAAATTCCTATTTCTATCTAAGACTAACAACCTAATCCAAAACTATGTAAAGAAAAAGCATGTTCAAATATTCCACTGTCGATCCAATCTCCTTTAAAATTCATGTGTACCTGTCAATGCACAAGAATACATGATTTTCAGATTGTATTTTAGTTGTAAAATCAAAACAATTCAAATTTTCATAACTAGCTACAGAATCTCACGATTCTGTAGCTAGTTATTATTATAAATAGAATCGTGTTTTATCAATTAAATCAAAACATAAATAGATGCGATTCAACAAACAAATCCTGTATGCTAATTCAAAACACAAACGAAATCATCCTAAAATTACTTTTAAAATATCATACCTTGGATTCAGGGATTTTCATCAAGCTATTTTTGAATTGACAATGGCAGTAGCCGCCTCTACATTTTTAAAGACAACAGAGCCTTTGGTCTTCTGCCTTTTATAATTAGCTTGCAATCTGACATTCTCTTTAGTTAGTACATTCACTCAGTCCTCCAAGTACTTGATCCGATATTGGAGCAAAGGAACGTCTGTATAATATCGGTCGAGCCACGACTTGCATTCATTGCACTGTGGTTGATCAAGCTGTTCATTCACAGGTGAGGAACTTCTGAATCGACCATCAGTTCCTCTGTCGAGTTTGATCCTAGGGTAGTTAGGGTTGTCTTTAAGACATGGCGAGAGGTTTGTCACATAGTCATAGGGCTTGACTAAACAAAGGCCGTGTGAGTATGGATACTCCTCGGTCAGAAATCGTTCGATTTCGGAATTAGAATCTTCACTTAACAGGATTGGTTTCTGATCTACGTTTTCTTTTGGTTTTTTACGAGCACACCGTGAAACCCAGCGCACGGTCTTTTTACCCTTGCAATTGATATCACTGTAACTTTTACCCTTTTTCTTTCCAGACGTCTTAACAAGCTTACCACCGTCTTTTGGACATGAGTCAGGCAGGGTGTCGGGTTGGGTAGCGTTCGGGTAGGTTGAGAATTCAACAGAGGGAAAGAGCGTAGGAGGGGGAATGACAGACCCGAAAAGGGTTTCTGTAACAACGAATTTGTCAACTTGTCCAATTTCAGGACTGGCAAAACCATTCCTCAACAAGAAAGCGTCCCAACAATCGCCATTCAACTTCAACTGATAAATCACAATAATTTTAATTAAACAGTGGTGGAAGAGGCTAGAGTCGGCTTTCTCCTTCTTGAAACGTTTAGCCATTTTATATAAACTCCAAAGGAGGAAATGTGGCATATTTAAGGGAAAATCTATGAAACTCATGAGCAGCCGTAGGTGGTATAGGAAAAATAGGCCGTATCTACCCTCGCATGTAACAAACTGCTTGATAATAGCCAATAAAGCATGCCAACTAGACTTAAGAGCTGTAATGGGCATACCTTTGTCGCAATTGTTAATCTTCCTTGAGGTAAACAACAGTGGCCATGGTACTTCGTCAACCTTCAAATTTTTAAACCATCTTTTTCCCTCGGCTGGAAAACCAGTGGTTGAGCTAAGGAAATCCTCGTTCACTTCGAGTTTGATGTCCTCAACTTTGGCCCTGCAACCATCGAATGTAAGTGAAAATTGTTGAGCGACTGTCAGGTTGAAGCCCTCGAACTTCTCGATAAAAACCAACCAACCATTCCTCTCTAGGTCCTCTCGGGTGTTATCAAACAACAACAAAGTTTGGACACCATTGGGCTCGATTCGCACTATAGGAGCCATAGTTAATAGCATAAAATCAATAGGTTAATCAGAGAGAGGGTTTGACAGGGTAGACACAAAACCATTTTTCCCGAAGCTTCCCCAAAACAAGCAAAGGCAACTAGAAATGCAAGAGAGACTGTTAATGCTTATGCGTGCTAGGATGGCAGAGTAAATTGGAACCATGCAAGAACATCATGTCAGGCTGTACAACCAACGACACCTATTCAAATCATAACAGTGCATATCCAAAAGGATTTTAATCAAATGAATTATCATATAACCACGATTTGGCCCAAAAATTAATGTATTCAATCAAACCATTGCGTCAAAGCTTTTGTAAATCAACACCATATTAATAATAATCAAAAGCATAAATGTTTGGTGTTTTAATAAATGTGTGACTAGTGGTGAGTTTGAGGTTAAAGAGTTATGACCACAAAATAGGTTCATGACAATCCAAAAGATCATTTTAATGCAATCAACATGAATTCCAACTGTGGGTTTTCATGCTTGGAGTCGTGAAAACGAAAATGAAAAGCAGGTATGAAAACGCGAAAGATAATGGTGTCATTTTAAAAAGTTGCGACGAGTATTGAGGGTTCAAAACCCTTGTGTAGGCAGCTTATAAGGAAAAATATAGGAATTAATATGGCTGCCAACAATGGTGACACATTGGTAGAAGCAGTTATCTCTACCAAATGAACAAGTCCAGATTAGGATAATGAGAAAAACTCCAACCTGAAAACAACCAGAAAACTGTTTGAACATCATCATCAATCATAACAAATTCCAGCTTGTTATTTTAAAAGATGAAAACTGATAACAATCTTAACAAAAGAGAGTCACGATATTAAGGTTTAAATCTCCAATACTGTTGACAGAGCCACTACTTCCAACAGACATCCATAGCCTCGACAGGGTTTCCATTTAACCCACTCCAATATCTGTATCCTTCCAGGAAGTTCCAGATCAGAACGAAGGACATTTAAGGTCAAGAGATTCCATATCTGAAAATTTTCATATACCCGACATTGCTTCGCTGCCAGTGGGCCTGTTCAGTACCCCGACGAAGTTATATTGGTGTCATGCATGTATTTACCCGCTGCCAACAGACCTGTTCAATATCCCGACGAGTTTACAAGAACTTCCCACAGCTCTTTAATGATTTATTTGGTTTTTAAAGATATGTAATTGAGTGGGGTGACGCTGAAAATTATGATATTTTGGACATATTTTAATAAATTACAGACCTTGAGAATTTTTTTTTTTAAAACTATCCTTCATTAAGATCTAGAGATAGTTTGTTAATAAACCGACCTTCAGAGGCAGGGAGACATCTTCTGAGTTGTTCTCTTAAGGAACAAGGACAATGTAAGAAGAAATGGATGATCATGAAAAGCTTCAATTATAGATTGAAATCAAGAAACATCTTTCAGACAACAATCTTTGTTTAACATGGCTGTAAACTTCAGAGGCATATCATAACTGATGTTTAAACAAACTTTCAACAGTCATTTTGGAGGATTTTTTTTTCCTGTTCTCTTAATATGAACAGTTCATGATGCAGGTATATGTATTTCAAAAGTAAAAACTGATAAGCGTAAAGGAGAAATCAAAACCAAAACAACAAAGAAAAATGAAAAGCAAACAAAGGGAAAAATATTTACACAATGTACACAGGGTTGTCATTAGGTGAAATACCTTTTCAGAGCTTGGCCATTCACTGGATAGGTGTCTGGCTGTCCCTCTAGACTCTGTAATCTGAACGAACTGGGACCCAATTTATCAGTAATAAAAAATGGTCCTAGCCATAAGTTCTGAAACTTCATATTCTGTCCCTTTCCCTCATGTGGTTTGTCCCATTTCAAGACAAGGTCACCTACTTCAAAGTTCTTATCAGAAGCAGAGTTGGAATCAAGCCAGCTTTTAGCCACAAGTTGATGCTGATCTAACTTCCGTTTTTCTTAAGACCTTACCTCTTCTAGTTTTAATAATGCGTTAATTCGATTCTACAAAGGGGGGCAGTCCTCTTCCTGTATTTTCTGTGATAGATGCAGTGGGGGAAGAAGAATATGTGGTGGAATAATTACTTCTCTTCCATAGACGAGAAAGAAGGGAGAGTTACCCACAACAGTTTTTGGAGTTACTCTATCAACCCAGATTGCGTTTAACAGTGCATTATGACAATTTTTGTGATTTTCAGATACCGTTCTCTTGAGGATTTTAATCAGATTCTTATTAGTTGATTCTTCCAATCCATTGCCTTGAGGGTAATAGATGGCATAATATTTTAATTTAATTCCTTTTTCTAGAGTGAACTCACTCATCTCAAGAGACGAAAAATAGGAAGCGTTATCGAATACTAAACAGACAGGGATACCAAAACAAGTAATAATATTCAAATTTAAAAAGGCAATTACCTAACTAGTATTCACAGCTTTTAATGGGGTAGCCTCAGACCACCTGGTGAAGTAATCTATGGATATTATTATAAACTTATGTTGTTGTGAGGATGGCGGATTGATTGGGCCTATAATATCAAGACCCCACTGCTGAAAAGGGGAGTCTATTGAAACAGGCTGCAGAGGGAAGGCTGGTTTTTGTATTCGTCCGGACGCTTTTTGACAAATAACACACTTGCGACACAAGGAATGAGCATCTCTAAAAAGGGTAGGCCAGTAATAACCTACTCTTAATACTTTATGGGAAGTGGTATCCCCGCCAAAATTCCCACCAACTTCTCCTCGTGAAATTCTAATAAGACCTTTTTTGCTTCATCTTTCTCAAGACAGCGCATTAGTACTCCATCAAAATTTTGACGAAACATAATACCATTAATCAACTGAAAGGAGGTAGATTTCAATCTTAACACTCTTATTTTAGTGGGATCCAGGTGACAAGGGGCTGACCCATGTTCAAGACAAAATTTTATATCATCATACAAGGGGCTAACAGGGTTTTGTGCACAACAGATTAAATTTTGGTAGTGCTGTCCTGGGTTTGACACATCATTTTCATCTTACTGTCCTGCCACTGAGTCAATGACTAACTTGCATAGCCATTGACCTCTCACTATTTGTGCTGGGGTGATTTCTATGTCATACTCTTGTAAGGAGGTGACCCAGTTCACCCTCTTTTCGCCTAGTTCTTTCTGTACTAACAGATTTCTGATGGCTGGGTAAGGGACAATAATTTTTGTCCTAGATTTCAAAAGATAAGATTGAAAGTGCTTTACTTATTTAAAAACATCATAGGCTTGCTGATCTATTGCTGGGTAATTGAATTCTTCTCCTTTGAAGGATGAGCTCATAAAGTCGATTGGGACTTCATTGTTTTCAACGTTCTTTTGAGTTAGGACAACAGCGTAGGAGCGGTCAGAAGCGAATGTGTAGAGAGTGAAGTCTTGCGAAAAGTCGGCGATCATCAGAGAAGGAGCATCTATTATGGCCTCTTTTATTGAATTAAAATATTGGTTTTCTAAGGGTCCCCAATGATATTGTACGTCCTTATTTATTAAGTTCTATAAAGGTCTCACCATTTCTGAAAAACTGGGGGCGAATCTTCTGACAAAGTTTATCTGGCCTAAGAAAGACTGCATAGAATTTTTTGACGAGGGAGGAGGGAGTTTTGAGATGACTTGAGTCCTTTCAGGGTCGATAATCATACCTTCGATTGATACAATAAATCCTAAGAGCTTACCTTGCTCTACTGCGAGGATAGATTTTTTAGGATTCAAGGAAATGACGTACTTACGACATCGCTGTAGAATGGATCTCAAATGAGTTAGATCATCAATTTTGTTTTTCGAGAATACGGTAACATCATCTAGGTAAACTATGACAAATTGATTGATTAAGCCTCGGAAAGCGATGTCCATCGCTCTCTAGAAAGTGGCACCAGCATTAATGAGTCCAAATGGCATTTTCCTATAAGCGTAGGTGCCCCATGGAGTGTGGAAGGTAGTTTTGAGTTGGTCTGGAGGAGGCATCAGGACTTGGTTATACCCTGAAAAACCATCCAATAAGGATAATATTTTAGAACCAGACACATGTTGAAGGATCTGTTCCATGGGTGGGACAGGGTAGTTGTCTTTATCAGACGCTCGATTAAGATTTCAGAAATTGACGCACAGTCGAATTTCACCACTCTTCTTCCAGACAGGGACAAGGTTAGAGACCCATTGCATGTGCTTAACTGGGAAGATTATCTTAGCGTTCAAGAGTTTATTTAATTCTTTTTTGATGGTCGATTCAAGTTCAGGGTGCATTTTTCTTAACTTTTGTTGAAAAGGCAAGGTTTGGGGTTTCATAGGAATGATGTGTTGTATGATGTTAGGGTCAAATGTTTTTAGGTCGTCATACGTCCACGCAAAAACATCTTTGAATTCCTTAAACAATTTAATAAACGTCGCTTTCTCTTGTTCAGAACACCCCACCCCTAAATTAATGCACTGTGGATTGTCATTAGTTCCCAAGTTTATTTTTTCATACGATAAAGAGGAACTATTTGTTTTACAGTTGATTGATTTTTTGAATTTGTCTTGAAGATCATAAAATTTTTCTAATCTAACTACAAATTTAGGGATATAATTTACGATGTCCGATGAAGATTCAGGAGATCTCAAATCTAGTATTACCGTGAAATCCCAAAGATTCTCGTCATGAGTGCATTCATCGATCACTGCGCCTTGGAAATTTTCTTCCATATGCAGGAAACTAATAATTTTTTGATCGTCGTCGAAGACTCTCCAATTCGTGATGTTGTCGGGGACGGATAGCCTAAAAAACAATTCTACAGAGAATGCATTCGGGGACAAGCCTTCTGCAGGAAAGAGTTTCGAAGCTACATTAGCTAACAAGTCAACTTCCGAATTATTCAATCTAGGAATAGAACTTATGTTAAAAGTAGAAAACGTGTTCATCAAATTCCATACCTCAGATTGGTAGCTTTTAAGATGCGGCGATAAACAGTGGATATAATTTTTTACCTGTCTAACCACGATTTATGAATCGCCAAAGATAGACAAATTTTGAACATTCATATCCAATGATTTCCTGAGGCCTTGCAATAAAGCCTCATATTTTACTGTGTTGTTTGTACATTGAAACTCTAACCTGCATGCAATCATGGTTTTGTTACCTACTGGATCAATAATAACACAACCCGCACCAGCTCCTTCCTTGGACTTTGACCCGTCAAAGTAAAGAGACCATATTTGATTTTTGTCGGGTGCATGAGACCATTGGGTAGAAACTGTTGGCTGAATATATGCCACAATTTCAGACTACTGCTCCGAGTTAGTGATAGCAGAAGTTTCAGCCATGAAATTGTCGAAAAAGGTATCCATCCCTAGTATTTCGGGTGAATCGGCAGAAGGTGTAAATGGTTCATTGGGATCATTTAAATATGTCACTGTGTGTTAGCAACATTTCTTGTGAGGGGGGATAAAACGCGAAGGAATGGGTAAAAAATCCACTTACCTTAAGTTCGGGACGCAAAATGTGCCTATGGTTAAGCGGCAAGAAAATCTGGACGGCAGGGATCCACGCACCCAGATCGACGGTGCACATCGGATTCCGGAGCCCCCCCACCTTTCTACCTTTAAGCGGAGGGGGGGGGGGTCCAGAATCGGGGGCACACCTCTTCAACAGCTACGATCAGAGTGCCCAGATCAATGGTGCACAAGGCGATTCCGGACCCCCCCTGCCTTTCTAGCTTTAAGCGGAGGGGGGGGGTGGTCCGGAATTGGGGGCGCACTTCTCCGACGGCTACGATCAGGGCGCCTGGATCAACGAAGCACAGGCGATCCAGACCTCCCTTGTCTTTCTGCATTTAATCAACATGGGTCCCTCCCCCATCATGCCACCTCTCGAGCCACCTCTCCCCTGCAGCCTATCTTCCACCTCACCTCATAGCATGGCCATTCCTTAGTCCATTGTCCTCCTACCAACTGCCATGTGTCCCCCTCTCTCCACGTCACATGTCCATTCATCCTCGTGGCACACTTTTTCCTTTTTCTCATTTTCCCTTGACACCTCATGCCAGGTGTTCTTCATCTCCCATTACGTGCCCCAACCTTCGCACTGGCCTTCACATCTATTCATCAGGTCGTTCATCTAATCCAGGTGGCAGTGTAAGGGGCCCTCCACGTCCCAAAGATGCCGAGTTGACAGGGTCGATATCAATCCCAAGGAAGCAGTTATTAAGGTAGTTGGTGGTGGTTAGACATCATCTCCACCATAAAGGGAAAGTCCGACGACGAATTAAAAGAACATCGATTTGCCCACAGGACTGTCAGGAGTTCGATTGTGTCTGCCATTGGTGCACGATCATTTAGAGACTGCAGGTGCAGATTGTCAGAAGCCATGCAGACGCAATGTTTTTTAATGCAACGTCTCGATTTCATTGTTGTTGTTGTTTTGAGTATATGTAGGCATTTTCGCCACTTTTGTATCTACCGATGGTAGAGTGAAGCTCCCAACTGTAAAGTTTTAACAACCATTCTAGTTCTCTGGTTATGCATCTGTATGTAAGATTTCTTGTTTTATGACAAACAATTTTCCTACTCCATCTAAGTTTTCATCTTATACTAAGGGAGTTCGTGATTGATTGATTCGCACGAATCATTGCAGTTATGTTATGATAAAGGATTTATTGTTGCATTATTGTATTCTCTGGTTTTCTGTGTTTGAATGTAAGAAGATCTTATATTTAAATTCTTTCTCCTATAGTCTGTTAGAAACCTATTGTTTATAACAGACCCTTGCACTCTTCTTATACAGGTCTTCCCCCTACTCTCCCTTATTACAACTCATTGTTTGAAGTTTATCTAAGACCTCACTTTCCCATGCATGCCTGGCCTAGTTTCAGATTTGGAACAATATTGTTTTGAGTTAACATCCATTCGATCACCCCTTTCATAAACAAATCGTGACATAAACTAATGGGCGTCGGGATCTGCTCCTGCTGCAATCCAGGAGTGACTTCCGTTGCCAACATTTCTGGCGCCGCTGCTGGGGACGAAGTTGAAAATCTTCCCTGGGATTGAATGACATTGAGCTTCTGATTCTGAAGGTGCATCAGGCATCAGAGCCCTTGAAGATTGCTACTATGCACCTGGTGACTCCATTGTGATGAATCCACTATGGCGAACCTGTTGGGTTAGTTGTGGCTTCCAGCGGTAGACACATGTGGTCCCATCCACAACTGCCTTTGGCCATGCCTGAAGAAAATCTGGAGGTGAATATCAGAAAAGGGAAGCATTCTCAAGGAGAAAGATTTACCGCTGAACCAGGTATTTCCCCACCTCCTTCCGTAAAAACTCCGTTTTCTTATTCTCATCTTCCTAGCCAGCCCTTTTTTGAGGTTTCCTGTTTTCTGAATTTTGGGAGTGTTCCTATTGATTTTTCTCCTCCTGGTCTGGCATCAGAAGGAGAGATCCTTGTCACTCCCCCCTCCCTTGAAGCTATGCCTTAGCATAGACCCCGAGCCTCAGAAGGTTTCACCACCTCTCCTTTTGTCACTATTACTGCACAGAGAGAAGCATCTGCACATTTAGGTCCCTCAACTCTCTCTCTGTTTTCCCCGTTGTCCCTCTTTCCATTAGGAAACTCTTTTCTGATATCCCCTGTTCACATTCCTTCTCCTCCAAGTTCTCCTCCACCTAATATCCCCATGGCAGGAGTAAATCCCCCTATGACCAGGATGGAGGCTATTATAGCTGCTAAGTATGCTCCCCTTGTGTTACCTCAGCCCCTCAATGCCCTCCCGACAGATGGTTACCTCATGCAACTACCCAATTTCACGGGTGAAGGGGACATAACAACAAATGAACACCTAGAAGCCTTTTACAGTTTCACAGATGACAATTTCATCATGCATGCAGACGTATGGATGAGGATTTTTGTCCATAGCCTCCAAGGAGAAGCTAGAAAATGGTTCAAGGCCCTGCCCCCTGGATCTATTGATGGGATCGAAGATTTGGATAACGCCTTTTTGAGACAGTGGGGAGATAAAAAAGACTTCATGTATTATATGACAGAGTTTGGATCTTTGAAGAGAAAAGAAGGAGAGTCTGTCTCTGACTTCTCCAAGAGATTTAATAAAATGTATAATTAAATTTCCGCTGAGATAAAGCCCTCAGAATCTTCGGCTAAGATCACTTATTCTAGCGCTTTTGATCCTGATTTCTGCCTACTGCTAAGGGAGAGAAGAGCCACTACGCTGGCCCACATGCAGGATGCAGCCATGGAGGTAGAATCTAACATATTGGTTGTTGACCGAATAAGGAACGCTTCTAATAGAAACATGTCCAAGAAAAGGCCTGAAGCCTCCCCATCCAGTTCCTCTCCCATGCCCCATCAGATAGATGAGACATCTAGAGTACTAAAATCACTTTCTGCCAGGATGCAAAGGTGGGAGTTAGAAGGGAAGCCCATGTACATAAATCCCTAGAATGCTGATGGTAGAGGTTTTAGGAGACCTAATAACAATGGACCACAGGCCTTCCCACGGGAACAAAGGGGAAAAGACAGAGAAGATCAAAGGATTCAAACCCCTCTCCAAAATAACCTGGTTACTCATGAGGAAGGAGAGGAGATAGATGAGCTCGACCCCGAAATTCATTATGTTGAAGAAGCTCCTCCTTTTCTCCATTTGACTCAGTCTACATATGAAAAATCCCTGATGAACATTCAAATCCATGAGTTAGGTAAGGGAGAAAGGGCTGGTCACACCTCTAACAGATACAATCTCAGGTCAAGAAAGAAATAAGGAGACTTTGACAGATAAGACCAGCCCCTCATAGTAGATAGGCCTACTAAATATGTAGCAACCACAACTAAAGAAAAGAGAACTCAGAGTGCTTCGCCAGTAGCCAAAGAACCTGTCGCTGAGGTAAGGGAAGCTCCTAAGCCTATTCCCTCTTTTAATTTTGAGCATGAAATTCAAAAAATCAGGATTCCCGTCCCCATCTCCGAGCTAGTTAAAAATAAAGACTTTAAAAGGTCCCTCTCTAAGCTGCTACAATCTGAGTTCCCCCAACCTCCCTCTGACTCAGTGAACCTTCAAGATGAGAAACCAGCTATCATCCTAGGTCCCATGGTAGAAGATAGAGATGATTCATCCCCTCCCTTCTACACCTCCCTGAACAAATAGGATAAAGTGTTGCATAATTGCCTCATGGATTCAGGAGCTTCCCATAACCTTATGCCCAAGATAGTCATGGAAGAATTGCGGTTGGAGGTGACAAAAAATTATCATGATTTGTACTCTTTCGATTCAAGGAGGGTGCAAATGTCTGGGAGTCATCAAAGACCTGGTGGTTTCTTTGTTTCAGCTGTCCATGAAAAGTGTGGTCATGGATATTGTGGTAGTTGACGTTCCCCCCAAGTTTGGCATGCTGTTGTCAAGGTCTTGGATTAAAAGACTTGGAGGAACGTTACAAATGGATCTCACATATGCCACCATTCCAGTCTTTGGAGGTGAAAACAGGAGGTTGTACAGAGAAGCCCAGCTAGCCTACATTGCCAGTGATGAAGCAAACCCCACTAATCACCCCATCTTTGCACTTGACATAGATCTAGGGTCTAGTTTGTTGCAGATCACTGAAACTCCTGAGGTCCCTTTACAGATCAGAAAGAAACCCATTCTTAATCAGGAGATACCTCCTCCAACCACCTCTGTTTGGAATATGTTCTTTGACAGAGCTTCCTCTAGAATAGGCGCAGGGGCTGGAGTGATTTTCATATCGCCCTGTCAAGAGACCATATCTCTGTCATACAAGATGGAATTTGAAACCACCAACAATGTGGCAGAATATGAAGCTCTTGTTCTGGGTATGAGGGCTGCAAAAGAAATGGGAATAAAGGAGATGGTTGTGTTTGGAGATGCAGAATTGATCATCCAATAGGTCAAGAATGTTTATCAGGCCAAGCATCCTCGGCTTAGAAGCTACAGAAACGAGGTATGGGACTTGATTGATAATTTCTTCTCTGCTTTCAACATTGTTTTTGTCCCAAGGGAAGAGAATATGTCGGCCGACTCCCTAGCAGTCTCAGCCAGTTTGTTCAGGATCCCCCTGCCACCAAAGATTAATGGTGAGGTCTAAGTAAGATACAGGCCATCCATCCCAGATAATATAAATCATTGGAAGGTATTCGAGGATGATCTTGAAATCGAAAAATTTCTTCAGTCCGTCGATGAGTTTTCTGCATTGCACATTGATCAGGATCCTGATCCCAAAGGTGACCCCCCCTCTGAGGTATTCTTGAATAAAATTGTTAATCACCAGATTATTCAACTGCCTAGCAATCACATTCTAAGGGGACTAGTCCCTTTAGAAAGACTGTTCAACAAAAATGATGTGGCAGTAAAGGGTGGTTTTTCAAATGAAGATGTTGATACAGCCGAATGCAACATTGTCACACAGGAGAAGCCTAAGTTTGTCAAATTGTCAAGCAGCCTGACCAATGAACAGAGGGCAGAATATACTGAGTTATTAAAGGAATTCGCTGATGTGTTTGCATGGGCCTATGAAGACCTCAAGACTTATGACACATATGACATTGAGCACAAGATCCCACTGAAAGAAGAGGCTAAGACATTTAGGCACAAGCTGAGATAGATAAATCCCATGTTGCTACTTATCATGGAGAAAGAAGTGAAGAAATTGCTAGATGCCCAAATCATTGTCCCCTTGAGATATTCTGATTGGGTGGCCAATTTGGTCCCAGTAAGGAAGAAAAGCGGAGAAATCAGACTTTGTATTGATTTCAGGAACATGAACAGGAGCTCAAGGAAAGATAATTATCCCCTGCCCAACATGGAACACATATTGCAGAAGGTCACTGGTGCATCTAGAATATCCATGATTGATGGTTTTTCTGGTTATAATAAGATATCAGTCATGCCTGAGGACAGGGAAAAAACGACCTTCACCACTCCTTGGGGAACATTCATGTATGCCAAAATGCCTTTTGGATTGATGAATGCAGGAGAAATATTTCAATGAGCTATGGATATAGCCTTCATTGGGGAGAAAGATCAGTTTGTGGTGATCTATTTGGATGACATCACAGTCTTCTCTAGGTTAGACAAGGAGCACTGATGCCACTTGAAGAAGGTTTTCCTGAAGTGTCGGAGGTTTGGCCTATCTTTAAACCCCAATAAATATTTGTTTGCTATGAAGGTGGGGAAGCTATTAGGCCATATAGGATCAGCAAAGGGAGTGAGAATTGATCCTAGTAGGGTAGAGGCAATTCAGACCCTGTCACTTCCCAGATCTAAGAAGGAAGTTCGGGCCTTTTTGGGGAAGATAACTTTTCTGAGGAGATTCATCTCAAATTTTTCTGAATTGGTGAAACACATCATAGCCATGCTTAGGAAGGGAAATGAAGTGAAATGGACCGCTGGACCCAGGGAATACTTTTTCCTAATAAAGAGGGCGTTGACTGAGGCACCTGTGCTGATTAGTCCTGACTATTCCAAAGATTTCCTAATTTTTTCTTTTTCTTCTTGTGATACAGTAGCAGCGGTCTTGTTGCAGAAAAATGAGGAAGGGTGAGAGCAACCCATTGCCTTCTTCAACAAGGCATTAAGAGATGCAGAGATCAAGTATGCAATCATGGAGAAATAGGCCTATGCCTTAGTGAGAGCTCTCAAAGCTTTCAGAGTCTATGTCTTGCACTCGAAGGTAATTGCATATGTCCCTTCAGCCTCAGTGAAGAACATCCTTGTACAACCCGACATAGATGGGAGAAGAGGTAAGTGGATTGCCAAGATCCTAGAATTCGATCTTGAGATCAAGCCCACCAAGTTGATAATGGGGCAGGGTTTAGCCAAGTTGCTGGCCGAATCCAATTGTGAAGCCTTGGGGATTAGCTTCATCAACGCCTGTTCAGAAAATCCGCAAGGTGAGTCGTCCCATAAGAATTCTCAGAGTGACTTATCCCTAGCAGCATGCCCTTGGTACAAGGATATCTTGTACTTTCTGTAAGAATTGAAGCCTCCTGATGGAATGGGAAAAATCAAGGCAAGAGATTTAAAGGTCAAGGCTATCATATATTGCCTCATTGACCAAGCCTTATACTGGAAAGACCCTCTACAGGTATTTTTAAGATGCTTGGGCCCGCAAGAAGCCCAGAAGGTTATGTTTGATTTCCATAACAACTTTTGCGGGGGGCATCATTTCTAGAAGAACACAACTCATAAGATCCTCAGGGCTGGGTATTACTGGCCCACTTTATTCGTTGATGTCTGTAGAGAAATCAGAGCTTGCATCAAATGCCAAAAGTTCTCAGGAAAGAAACATCTCAAATCGCTGCCATTAAATCCTGTAGTAGTTTCATCACCCTTTCAGCAGTGGGGATTGGAATTCATAGGAGAAATTCACCCTCCCTCAAGTGGCCAACACAGATGGATCCTGACTGCGACAGACTATTTCACCAAGTGGATAGAAGCTACCCCCACCAGGAGTACTTCTCACAAAGTGATTATCAGCTTCTTGGAGGATATCATAGCCAGATTTCGCTGTCCAAGAAAAATTTTCACCGACAATGCCACCCCTTTCAGGTATGAGCCCCTGGTCAAGTTCTGTGAATAGTTTGAGATTTTACTGATTCACTCTACTCCCTATTATCCTCAAGGAAATGGACTGGCAGAATCTTCCAATAAAAGTCTGATCAAGCTCATTAAAAAACTATTGGAAGATAATAAAAGGGCCTAGGATTCCAAGCTCAAATTTTCTCTATGGGTCGACCGGGTGACAACAAAGAAGTCCCTAGGCATCTCACCTTTCCAACTAGTTTACGGGACATAAGCTATTTTTCCTACTCAAATTGCATTGTCTGTGGAGAAATTCTTTCAAGACCTTGAAGGAGAACCTGACCATATGGTCTGGAGGATTCATGAAATGGTGGAAGTGCAACAGATCAGGGAACAGGTCATGAACAGGGCCTATTATCACCAGCAGAAGATCAAGCAAGCCTTTGACAGAAAGAGAAGAAAGAAAGATTTTGAGCTGAGCGATCTGGTGCTCAAATGGGATGCACCCAGGCAGGATAGGGGAAAGCACAGTAAGTTTGATGCCCTCTGGTTTGGGCCTTTCAAGATATCTGAAGTATTTTCAAACAACACTTACATGTTGCAGGATTTGGAAGGCGAAGAAGTTTTTAATGCCCCAATAAATGGGCATTTATTAAAAAAATGTTTTTTGTGAGACACAGTCGGCTCTTTTGTTTTTGTAAATATTGTTTCTGTTTTCAGCTTAATAAATGACTCCATATCCCAACAACAAGGCACTGAATCTGCAAAAAGAGTCCTTACAACATCACAGGGATGACTCTATCCCCCATGGAGCCTAATGTTAGCGACATTTCTTGTGAGGGGGGATAAAATGCGAAGGAATGGGTAAAAAATCCACTTACCTTAAGTTCAGGACACAAAATGCACCTGTGGTTAAGCGGCAAGAAAATATGGATGGTAGGGATCTGCGCGCCCAGATCAATGGTGCACATCATATTCCTGATCCCCCTGCCTTTCTACCTTTAAGTGGAGGGGGGGGGTCCGGAATCGGGGGCGCACCTCTTCAACAACTGCGATCAGAGCGCCCAGATCAACGATGCACAAGGTGATTCCGGAACCCCCCCTCCTTTCTACCTTTAAGCGGAGGGGGGAGGAGTCTGGAAATGGGGGTGCACTTCTCCGATGGCTATGATCAGGGCACTCGGATCAATGGCAGATAGGTGATCAAGACCTCCCTTGTCTTTCTGCGTTTAATCAACGTGGGTCCCTCCCCCGTCATGTCACCTCTCGAGCCGCCTCTCCCCTGCACCCTATCTTCCACATCACCTCATAGCATGGCCCTTCCTCAGTCCATCGTCCTCCTACCAACTGCCATGTGTCCCCCTCTCTCCACGTCACCTGTCCATTCATCCTTGTGGCACACTTTGTCCTTTTTCTCATTTTCCCTTGACACCTCATGCCAAGTGTTCTTCATCTCCCATTACACGCCCCAGCCTTCGCGTTGGCCTCCACATCTATTCATCAGGCCGTTCAGCTAATCCAGGTGGCAGTGCGAGGGGCCCTCCACGTCCCAAAGGTGCCGAGTTGGCTGGGCCGATCTCAATCCCAAGGAAGCAGTTATTAAGGTAGTTGGTGGTGGTTAGACATCATCTCGCCATAAAGGGAAAGTCTGACGACAAATTAAAAGCACATCGATTCGCCCATGGGACTGTTAGGAGTTCGATTGCATCTACCATTGGTGCACGATCATTCAGAGACTGCAGGTGCAGATTGTCAGAAGCCATGCATATGCAATGTTTTTTAATGCAACGTCTCGATTTTGTTGTTGTTGTTGTTTTGAGTATATGTAGGCGTTTTCGCCATTTTTGTATCTATCGATGGTAGAGCGAAGCTCCCAACTGTAAAGTTTTAATAACCATTCTAGTTCTCTGGTTATGCATCTGTATGTAAGATTTCTTGTTTTATGACAAATAGTTTTCCTACTCCATCTAAGTTTTCATCTTATACTAAGAGATTTTGTGATCGAATGATTCACACGAATCATTGCAGTTATGTTATGATAAAGGATTTATTGTTGCATTATTGTATTCTCTGGTTTACTGTGTTTTAATGTAAGAAGATCTTATATTTAAATGCTTTCTCCTACAGTCTGTTAGAAACTTGTTGTTTATAACAGACCCTTGCACTCTTCTTATACAATTCTTCCCCCTACTCGCCCTTATTACAACTCACTGTTTGAAGTTTATCTAAGACCTCACTTGCCCATGCATGCCTGGCCTAGTTTCAGAGTTGGAACAATATTGTTTTGAGTTAACTTCCATTCGATCACCCCTTTCATAAAAAAATCGTGACATAAACTGATGGGCATCGGGCTCTTCTCCTGCTGCAATCTAGGAGTGACTTTCGTCGCCAACACTATGAACTTCAGGTAACGTTCACGATTTACCTTGATTTTGGGCTTTCCATTCTCGGGAAGCCACAAGTGAGACCAATCTATCTTGAAATAGATGTGTAGCTGTTCTGACCAGTCTCTGCTTAAAAACAAACCATAAAATTCTGGAATATCTACAACAATAATATCAATTACTTGATGAACTTTGGGGTTAGACGATAATCTTATAAGCACATTCCTTAATTCTCCTATAACTTTAACACTAGTTCGATCAATTTGGATGATCTTTAAGGTGGATGGTTCGAATTCTACATTAATCTTCTGACACACAGACCATGGCATTACATTGGATGACGCTCCTGAATCTACCATACAATTATGCACATTCCTATTAAAGATTTCAAAAGTTAACAAAAATGGAGGGACGTTTCTACGAGTACTAATGGTGGAAGCTTGTTTCTTTTTACTTGAAGCCTCTAAAACTAATTTATCTACATTTGTTAGATTATTTAGAAGAAGTTCTCTCTTCTCATGAGGATTAGAAGTATTCTTAGCAGAGGCCTTCTGAGTAGCTTTTGGGTTGTTCTGAAAACCTTTGTTACTGCTTGGATTGTCGTTTTTGCTGTTCTCTGCAATATTCTGTAACATTTTTTGTAGCAGAAACGAAAATTTTAATAATTCATAAACATAAATGTTAGCCCTTAACTTTTTTAGATATTCAACTAAATCATAATCTAAGCTTGGGTTCGCATAATTCTGTTTAGTCTCAGTTGTTTTAGACTATTTTGGGGGCAAAGTCGTAGTGTTTTCAGAAGAAGGCTTGTTTGTCGTCTTACTCCTAGTATTGTAGGGATGTACTGTCTCGAAATTAGCTTGAAAAATGCTATCCGAGAAGTGTCCAAAAATGTTCAGAGAAGATTCATCTTCTTCAACCGTCTCTTGTTCAACTACTTCCTCAGGGATCTCAGGGGGCATCAAGTTATCCTGGGCTTCTAGAATCGTTTGAATAGCGAATTGTAGGCTTTCTAGATTTAAGCTTTCGGTATTTGAATTAGGTCGGTTGGTGGGAAAAGGCTTCCTAAACAGGGGTTTGTAAGGCCCTTTGCTCGAAGAATCTTCCTTGGCCATCCTTTTCAAATATATAACTTGATTTGACAGTTTTTGAATGACTTTTTGTAAGTTTTCTAGATCTGAGCTTTCAGGTTGTGTTTTGTTTTGGGCAGGTCTAGGGAGGATTTCGATTTTCTTTTTGGAAGACGAACTAGTATCTATTTCATTGCTAGTAGTGTCTTTTAAACTGAGGATGTCTTTCTCAATCTGACTGGCCTCTTCGAAGGCCTCTAACAACATGGCTTTCTTAGATCTCTTTACCCAAATAGCTATACTTTGATGTAAGGCTTTCGTATAATATGCTATGATAAGATTCTCAGCAGGCATCGAATCCGTAGGGATTCGGTTCTTTAGTGTCAAGAATCTTTGGTTAAAGTCTTTGATTTTGTCTTTGGGGTTCATTCTTAAACTAGAAAGCTCCATGACTAGAACTTCTGGGGACTTGTTGTCTCCAAACTTCTCAAGAAAACAGGATTCAAACTTCTCCCATGACACGATGGTATGGGGCTGAAAGGAAAAGTACCAGGTAGAGGCATTGCCCTTGAAGGTGTAAGGAAACAATCTACAGACTACGTCTTCGTGCTAAATATTACGGAGTCTAATGGCTAACATAAAATTTTTGATGTGATCTTTGGCGATCTGTTTAGAGTCCAGGTCAAATTTAGGGAGCCACTTCTCCGGGTTCTTGGGTAAGGGATGTTGAGGCCTAGGAACAACCACTGCATCTTGGTCGAGCCAGGGTATGGTAGGATTGTTCTGGTTGGCCATTTGTGTGGGCGGTGTCGAAGGCTGGGATGAGGAACTGCCTTCGTCAGAAGATTCTTCTCTAGAAGAAGAAGGGGATGAAGGAGGTGGCGAGCATGGTATTCCAGATCCTCCTGCTGTAGGAGTGAGGATTGGATCTATAGGGTTTAAAGTGATATTAGTGCCTCCAAGTTGTTCTCTGATATCAGATAAATCTAATGGTTGGTCCAAAGGTTGGTTTGGTTGTCTTAAATGGGTGAAGGCTCTATGTGTTCTTATGAGAGATTGGTGGACAATCTCTTGTACGTCACCACCTGTAGGATTTGGAGTAACTAGTTCAACTGTGATTTGTAGATCGTCCTTTGATGTGGTTATTGTTTGAATGATGATGTTTTCATTTGAATGACTTCTTGTCACTATAGGTGAGCGGGTAGGTGGTGGAGGAGTCTTACGACTACCTCGTGCCATTAATACTTTTCAAGCCCTCCTTCTAGCGCCATTTGTTGACGGGTGAAATTGACCACTCGTCAACTGGAGGAGTGAATCCGGTCTGGGGTTGTCTAAATAACCCAAGCCGTTTGGATTAATCCACTCCGACGGGTTTAGCGGCTCTGTTAGTTGATCTAAGTCCTAGGAAAGTGAAAAAACTGAACTAAAGAAACTAACTAAGTGAAAAGCAACTTCTGCAAACTATATACAAGTCTCATGTATATTCACAGTTCGCTAATTAATATTTATAAAATAGTAATCCTACTTATTTACATGTACAATGTATCAATATATTTAAATATTTATTATATGTACAGTATTCACAAAATGCAAATTTTAATTGAAATCTGCAAAATCATATATGAATTGACTTATGACAGTGAAGATGAATTTTTTTTTTTTATAACTTTTATAAACAGAAAATGAGATGGCAGCTATCCAACTAAGCAATAAAAATAACAATTTGTACTGTAAATCTAAACTATAGAGAATTCTTATATTGATTAAACTATTAAAATGAAAATAACAAACTGACCTGAAACTATCATCCCCTACTCGTCCTGTACATAGCATATGCGTTCACTGTTTGATGAGGCCAACCCGCACCAGATTTTCCAATGCTTCGCGTAAACATGAAGCAACAACGCTTTTGAATGCTAACGAAAGAACAAATGAGAGGTATAGTGACAACAATCTTACAATTTCACAAGTGAGCACATTAAGATAAAACCTACTGTGAAAACTCGTGCATGAATGTTCAACAAATGATAAAGATAAATCTCTTAATCCCAGGTTTGAACAAAATGATTACTGTGTCATAAATATGGAACATGAACATGGATCATACATATAAATTTATATCAATCCCAAACTGTAGTAAACCATAACAACGAAATCAATAATAGTCTTAACTACAAATTGAAACAATCTTAACTTGAACAAAACCACAATATGGAAAAGCTAAAGCTGCAACCAGTATCATGTTTCATTCAAGTATGAAAATCATAAATCCATCATTCTTTTCCCCAGGCAGCGATGATCTTTTCTTACAAAAATACTACATATATAAATTCCATAAGATCAAAAAATTCCTTGTGGAAATTATCAAAGCCGTTGCAAAAATTATGGGAATACAATCTCCCAAATTCCTATTTCTATCTAAGACTAACAACCTAATCCAAAACTATGTAAATAAAAAGCATGTTCAAAGATGCCACTGTCGATCCAATCTCCTTTAAAATTCATGTGTACCTATCAATGCACAAGAATACATGATTTTCAGATTGTATTTTAGTTGTAAAATCAAAACAATTCAAATTTTCATAACTAGCTACAGAATCTCACGATTATGTAGCTAGTTATTATTATAAACGAAATCGTGTTTTATCAATTAAACCAAAATAGAAATAGATGCGATTGAGCAAACAAATCTTGTATGCTAATTCAAAACACAAACAAAATCATCCTAAAATTACTTTTAAAATATCATACCTTGGATTCATGGATTTTCATCAAGTTATTTTTGAATTGACAATGGCAGTAGCCGCCTCTACATTTTTAAAGACAACAGAGCCTGTGGTCTTCTGCCTTTTATCGTTATCTTGCAATCTGTCTTTCTCTTTAGTTAGTACATTCACTCGGTCCTCGAAGGACTTGATCTGATATTGGAGCAAAGGGACGTCTGTATAATATCAGTCGAGCCACGACTTGCATTCATTGCACTGTGGTTGATCAGGATGTGCATTCACAGGTGAGGAACTTATGAATTGACCATCAGTTCCTCTATAAAGTTTGATCCCAGGGTAGTTAGGGTCGTCTTTAAGACATGGCGGGAGGTTCGTCACATAGTCATAGGGCTTGACTGAACAAAGGCTGTGTGAGTATGGATACTCCTCGGTCAGAAACCGTTCGATTTCAGAATCATAATCTTCACTTAACAGGATTGGTTTCTGATCTACATTTTATTTTGGTTTGTTACGAGCACACTGTGAAACCCACCGCACGGCCTTTTTACCCTTGTAATTGATATCACTGTAACTTTTACTCTTTTTCTTTACCGACCTCTTAACAGGATTACCACTGTATTTTGGACATGAGTCAGGCAGGGTGTCGGGTTGGGTAGCGTTCGGGTAGGTTGAGGGTTCAACAGAGGGAAAGAGCGTAGGAGGGGGAATGACAGGCCTGACAAGGGTTTCTGTAACAACGGATTTGTCAACTTGTCCAATTTCAGGACTAGCAAAACCATTCCTCAACAAGAAAGTGTCCCAACAATCGCCATTCAACTTCAACTGATAAATCACAATAATTTTAATTAAACAGTGGTGGAAGAGGCTAGAGTCGGATTTCTCCTTATTGAAACGTTTATCCATTTTATGTAAACTTCGAAGGAGGAAATGTGGCATATTTAAGGGAAAATATATGAAACTCATGAGAAGCCGTAGGTGGTATAGGAAAACTAGGCCGTATCTACCCTCGCATGTAACAAACTACTTGATAATAGCCAATAAATCATGCCACCTAGACTTAAGAGTTGTAACGGGCATACCTTTGTCGCAACTGTTAATCTTCCTTGAGGTAAACAACAATGACCATGGTACTTCGTCAACCTTCGAATTTTTAAACCATCTTTGTCCCTCAGCTAGCAGACTAGTGGCTGAGCTAAGGAAATCCTTGTTCACTTCGAGTTGGATGTCCCCAACTTTGGCCCTACACCCATCGAATGTAAGTGCAAATTACTGAGCGACTGCCAGGTTGAAACCCTCGAACGTCTTGATAAAAACCAACCAACCATTCCTCTCTAGGTCCTCTCGGGCGTTATCAAACAACAACAAAGTTTGGACACCGTTGGGCTTGATTCACACTACAGGAGCCATAGATAATAGCATAAAATCAACAGGGTAATCGGCGAGAGGGTTTGACAGGGTAGACACAGAACCATTTTTCCTGAAGCTTCCCCAAAACAAGCAAAGGCAACCCGAAATGCAAGAGAGAGCGTTAATGCTTATGCATGTGAGGATGGTGGAGTAAATTGGAACCATGCAAGAACATCATGTCGGGATGTACAACCAACGACGCTTATTCAAATCATAACAATTCATATACAAAAGAATTTTAATCAAATGAATTATCATATAACCACGATTTGGCCCAAAAATTAATGTATTCAATCAAACCATTGCGTCAAAGCTTTTGTAAATCAACACCATATTAATAATAATCAAAAGAATAAATGTTTGGTGTTTTGATAAATGTGTGACCAGTGGTGAGTTTGAGGTTAAAGAGTTATAACCACAAAATAGGTGCATGACAATCCAAAAGATCATTTTAATGCAATCAACATGAATTCCAACTATGGGTTTTCACGCTTGCAGTCGTGAAAATGAAAACGAAAAGCAGGTATGCAAAAGAGAAAGATAATGGTGTCCTTTTAAAAGTTGCGACGAGTATTGAGGGTTCAAAACCCTTGTGTAGGCAGCTTATAAGGAAAAATATAGGAATTAATATGGCTGCCAACAGACCGAGATTCTCAAATTTTCCACATAATTGTCTCCCCTCCTTATTCTAGTTATCTCGTTCTGCATTTGCTTGATAGTTCTATTAATTTGTATAATTTCAATTCTTTGGTTATTTTCTTGTGCTGCCACATGGTATACCTTTACATCTGGTATGGTTCCTTTGAAAAATAATCCTCCTATTGTTTGGTTCTAAGCCCATCATGGCTTGAATTATTCATTCTTTCTTGAACTAGAGGCTCCCTGATTATCAATACTTATTCCTCCCAGCTTCCTTTGTACTTTTCCGAGTATAATGTCGAGGTTGTCACCCATTTCAATCATAATTTCTTCCATCTCAGTGGCCTTAGTCATTTCCTCCTCCAAGGTATCCATTTGGGAAGTTTTAATAGCATACTTCTGTTAAGGTCCTAACCCGCACATAGGTAGATTAATGTATTCGGATGTAATAAAGGTCAATATTAATAAGACCTTTCAATAAAATAGAATAAGGCGGATGTAAGAAGACCTAATAGAAGCTTCCGCTTCTAGAAGGA
>ML777893.1:112477-122550 GCA_009831015.1 Picea engelmannii | reverse complement strand
TTTCTGTTCAAGTGTTATTTTTGTTGCTATTTCGTATATCATTTCTGTGTATTGTGAAGATTATGCTGGATATTTCACTGTTATTCTGTTATTTCTAGCATTTCGTTTCTGTTCTGCATATTTTATATATCTGGTATCTTGCAACTTCACTTTCAGAGGCATTGCATTTTTATAACAACCGAGTATGACTGGGTCATTTAGTATTTTATCTTTTGGAATCTTGCTCAAAGTTTTGTTGAACCTGAGATTAAAATCTCGTATTATTTCATTCTTCCTCAAACTAATCTGGGTGAAATCAGTGAGAATGGTATGATAAGAAATTGGAGGGGAGAACATAGTTAGGAACATAGTTTTGAGTTCATTAAATGAGCGGATCAATCTACTAGGTAATGTTGTATACCATTCATAAACTCTTCCTGATAAGGTTTGAAGAAATAACCCTACTATGACATCACCATACTCAACACGATGAAAATAACAAACATCAAGGAACAAATGGAGATGCATGTTTGCATTAATTTCTCTGTCTCTAGAAAATTCCTTCAGGGTACCCTTGGGGAGAACAAGGAAATCATGTTGCTCACCTAGAATATTTAGAGGGGAATCTCTCACCCTTCTTCAATTTTCAAATCCTAGGTTTCCTTGATTTCTTGTGGGATCTCTTCCACCTCCTTGTCTCTCCTCATGTGGTTCTCCTCGCGATTGTTCATTTCTTTCTACCATATCCACACATGCTCCAAAAATGTGACTTCCAATTCTTAGAATACAAATTTTCTTGCTTTTACTTCTGGTAATGGGTCCTTTGTAATTTTCCATCTTCAATTTCAACCGTGTCCTCATGTTTCTCTAGGTAGCCTTTGATTTCTTTGGTCTTGTCGCTCTTCTCTCCTCTGTCTTCGGAGGATTTCTCTTTCTTCTTCTTGGACCAAGGTTTTCCAAGACCTTTCTAAATCTTCACGGGTCTCGGCCGTTGATATTACCAAGTTGTATAATTGATGTAGGATGCTTCGTTGGTTATTCAATCCAATTTCCATGTGGGGTTGGTCAGCCTAGGGAAAAGTCGTATAATTTTTTCAAAAAATGCTAGTCCATATTTCATATTTTAGTTCATTCCCTAGTATGGTTTCCAAAAATGTTGATGCTTCAATCTGTCATGACAGAAAGGAAAACCTCAGGAATATGTAAATCCTCCTGCATTTTTATAGAGGTGGTACTCCTCTTTAATTTCATATTTTCTTATGATAGATATTCAGAATGTGGGACTTTGCATAAGTCCATCGTGGTAATCAAAGAAATAAAAGATTATAAGAAAGATATAAATGTTTTTTTTTTTCTTTTTAAAGAAATTTATTGAGAAAGGACCAAGAATCACACACTTCACACATTTAAAACAAATAAACAAAATTTCCTCACATCCATCATAGTTTCACATAAGGATTTTTTATCACATGAAAATAAAAAGAAGATGATCTACATGCATAAGAGAACTTTAATAGAGTGGACACATGGTCAGCTCAAATAAATATAATGATAGATCAACTTCAAATACTTTATATTCTGAAACCAGGGTTACAAAGTACAGTCAAGATTGTTCCCAAAATAGCTCTCTTGAAATTTCTAAAAAATATATAGTTTGTTACATATTCTTTGAAATTTAAAATGTGTTTGTCTTAAAGACTAGGATTGGGGATCTCGCGGACCATAAAGAAAATAAATACAAGAAATCAGATCTCAAAAGGAGGAATGGTGGGTAATAGTAGAACAACAAGACATGGAAAGAAGAAAATCAGAAAATATCAGTCTTCGGTTAAACCTTTCTAGTGAAAGAGGTGGAATAACTGGATGAAGGAACTGATAAGAAAGAAAGATATTATCAGTCTAAAATTACTATGATGGTCTCCCCTTTTCTTCACTTTCTTGATGATGTCCTTTTATCGTTTTCATCAATGGTTATAGGAACCATATCAACTACTTCTTTCCCTTCATTGGTCATTTTATCGATAGCTTTCTTGAACCATTATTCGATGTAAATTTTCATTGGTGCCATGTTGATTTCATGCCAGATTCTGATGTTGAACAACTCATCCCTCCAAGTCCCTCAAATCAATGGAAATACCATGCAATTCTTCTTCAATATCCTAATTTTTTATGTAGTAATCCACAAGCGAATTGTCTATGTCATCCTCAACATATTCAAGAATACCATAGAACTTTTCAATTGACAACCCTTTAAAAATCTCAACTTGTTCATCAAAATGTTATTTTGTTAGAAACAATGACTTGAGGATTAATTTGGGGTCTTGGAATTACTTAGTGCTTTCGGATAACTCTACCTACATGAGCCTTTTGAATAGTTCTTTCCACCTTGATATATCTTGGCTACACGCTTGAACGATATTATTCAAGTTTTTAATCTTTTCTTTAAATAGTGCGTTCAACTATTTTATCTGGTTTGGAGAGGGTAGATCCTCCTCTCTTGTCTTTAACTCTATCATGTTGGAAAATTTAACATCGAAGGGTACCACGACATCAAGGTAAAAACATTCTTCATTTTTTAGGCCGGCTTGCAAATACTGATGGAAGACATCTACCCTCGATAAAAAGAAAAATCATGTTCTTCGACATTTCCCAAGCCTCTATAATCAATTCCATTCTTTTCTTAATATTTTTCTCCACATAGCTCATGGTCGATGTAGGTAGGCTTGAGGATCCTTTTAATTTATCAACAGGTGTGGTGGGTGCGAATATTGTCAAAAGATTGGCAAGTAGTGGAAGAGGCATTAAAGTATTTTCCAGTTCCTTGATCCTTTCCTTTAATTTGACATTTTTTTCTTCAAGACCACCAATGGAGTCATCCAGAGCATCCCCAGTCGCTCTATGAATTCTGGAAATATCATAAGGTCGCATATTTCTTATTTTAACATATGAACGAGATATCCATTTATTATTCTTCTCATCACTATTCTCAATAAATAATTTCTTAGATTCATTTTCAAAGACAACACTCTGAAACACAAGTGACTCTTCTTCATCGAACGTCTCATTCTCAATAATTTCCAATGACAGATTCTGGTGGGTCATGCCTCCTACTTGGTCAATGTTAAGAAACATTTTCTTGATTTTTTCTTTGAGCTCCATATCTTTGAGGAAGACTTTGTTGATGTCACTTTCGATGCGATGTTCTTCCTCCTCTTGTACAATTTTTTTCCTCTTCTTCCTTAGATGAATTTTATGCGAGATTTCAATTTTTCCAGGAGGGGGATTATTTTCTCCTCTACCGTCTGAGATACTGTTGATCACTTTTTTAGATGGGTGGGCCACTGGAGCATTTCTCTGAGATGTTGTAGTCTTAGTTGTAACAATTGGGGACTAGGCACTCTTCTTGTCGGGACCCTTTCCTTTCTATTTGTAAAATTCATTGGTATTGAGTACCATTTCCAAATCAGAAACATTATGAGCAGGAGAGACTAAGTCATTATATTATTATTCACTCAGAACAATATTGATAAATGAATTTCTTAAACCTACTTCCAGCAAATGTTCCACAAATTTTTTGTTAGGGTCAAACCCTTTTATCTTTTCGACATATTTCAGATTTAGATTGTGGAATTGATTTGCAAATTCATCGATTTTGTTCATATTTTTTAATATAAAATCACCATCTTTCCAAGGAAAAGGTATGGATTTCTTTTTTCTTTTCCCATGGAAAAGTGCAACAAAAACTTATAGTGCCTTGTGACTTCAGTAACAAACATTTGATCAGATATATGGCATGGAAGGAAGGAGGGAAATTCCTTAGAACCAAAAATCCTGATAACATTGTAATTTTCCATTTGCTCCAACGTCCCCTTCTTATCAAGGAATTTACTTGCCCGGTCAGATATTTGGGAGGTGTCTTCTCCAAAAAATAAACCTTTAAAAACTGAGAAAAAATCATTGAAAACTTCATAAAAATGAAAGGAAGCTTTGTACCTCCATAACGCTTGGTAGCAGAAGGTCAATGGGTCAAGTTCATAGTTTAACTTCCTACATATAGACAATATTGGAAATGGACAGGAATGTGCTATCGCAAACAGCAAATAAGAAGACATAAATAATTTCTTATCCTTTTTGTACTGTGATAATTAGGAAGAGATTTCAATGGAAATCAGTTTTCCCCAATCAAAAATGGCTTTCTCTTTGACAGTAAAGTATAAAATATAAAGAATCATACAGGAAATGTTGACAGTGCTTTCTTGGCCTGTCACCCTGGTGAATAACCAAGGAATTTCCCGAAAGGGGTTTTTGAACGAGTCGACTTGCAACCAGGTAATGTCTTTGGGGACAACTGCAGGATTCTCCAAGAACTCAGGCAATATGTCTAGGCCGTTGTCATGATTTTTCAGGAAATCCATCCAATCTTTTTCTTTGAAAGTAAGTGTTGGCTCGAGGAGCTTCAACATTTTATGAAACACTTGAGGCGAAAGAAAGATGGGAGAATGGTCTCGAAGTTCAATAATCCACTGACTTGGTATGTATTTCTCGGTGCACCAGGAAACAAGCTCCTTGTAGTCAAAAACCTATGGGACACATCTTGCATGAGCAATTTTGGATGTCCATATTTTTATCACTTTGTAATTTCTATAGGTTGTAGAAGAAATTGAAAGAGGTAACTACCAAACCACTTTAGAAGCTGGGATCTAGCCTTGCCAGCTTTAGAGAGGGATCTCTCTGTATGATTTATATTTGTTTAAGTTTTAAATGTTAGTCTAGTTATGACAGTTTGAATTTTGTTTGTTTTTTTGTAATAATTGGTGAAAGAATGCTTAATTTTCCATTGGGCTATGGGGTCTGTACTTAAAGATGAGGATCAAATTCAGATTTTTATATGGTTTTATTCATAGGGAAAGGTAGTAAAACTATTGGATCTATTCAGATTAAATGAGACGAATAAGAGAGAACAAGAGGGGAAAGTCCACTAAGCAGAGGAGCAATTAAGAATTCCTTCACTCAATTTCAGAGGAAAACATACAGATCATTAAAAAACCAGAGACAAACTATAAAAGATAAATTATGTTCTTTTGACTTTATTTTAATGATTAGAATTGGAAATACATGAAATTATTACAGAGCATAAGAAAACATTTGACAAATATAGAAATACATCACCAACAATATGACACAAGAATCCTGTGAATAAGCCTCTTTTATTACTGGTCGATCCTTTGAAAAATTACACAATAGCTACTGGGTGCAAAAATCAACCTTCAATACTTCGAAGAGAGAAGTATTTATAAAAATGTTTACATCAGATCATGTCATAAATGACTAGGATATTATGGAGGAAATATATAACTAATTAGATCTCTAAGATACAAAATATAGGGATTTGTTGATTTGTTCTGATCCTTAGTGTTGATTTGGTGGAAGTGGTCGGTGACTCATATCTTTGAATTTGGCTGGATGCTCCATGCTGACTAGAACCTAAAAACATTCTTTACTCAAGTAAGTTGCATAGATCTTCTCATCTCTTTTTACTACGGATATAAATATTGAGTAACTTCCTGTATATCTCATCCATTTCAGTATACTTGGAAAAAGTAGGCTTAGTGATGAAGATATGTTTTATCTCATGCCGAATACTCAAGTCCAACTGTAATTTCTCTAGGAAATCTTTACGAGTAATGCTTCCCTATATCCCTTCAAACTTGAAACTTTCCTTTGCCACTACACTCATTTTATGTTTGTAATCTGACAGAGTGATCATCTTGTCATTGAGTACTAATAGTCTAGGAAGACCTTTCTTATGTAGCACTTCAATCTTACAGAAAAATATATTCACTCCTATGTCCATCACTTGAGCCTCTTCTTCTAGATGCAACATCAATCCTTTCTTGGTTAGAACCTTCTCGATCTCAAGGATGGTCTCTGTTCTGTCTTCAAATTCTAGTTCTTCTAACTCTTGCTTGTTTTTAATTTTAGAAATCCAATGAGTTCAATGGCCTCTATGGGTCTTTCTCCTAGCTCTTCTTTGATGACCATAATTGCTTCACTGGCCTTTTGTAATAATTCATGGTTTTCAAAAATGATCTGTATTGATGGCCAATTTTTTTACATTGACTTGCTGATATCCATCCAAATTGTTTCCTTAGCTTGGGCTAAGGTATTTTCCATGATAGTCTCTTTCTATAGTTTTTGTAATTTTTTACTAAGCCTTTGAGACTTATGCATCTTTGCTTGGTGACTGGTTTGGAACATTGACTTCAGGTCCTTCAAGATCTTTACCTCTTCCTACAATTTTTTGATCTCTTCCCCTTGGATGGACATGTCCTCCATGGACTTTACAAGTTTCTCAGATGCATCTGAAACTTGTACTAGTATTGTTGATGGAATATTTGCTGATGTAGATGCTTCTATTGTTCTAATTCTTGTCAGAGGGAATGCCTCCAGTGGGATCATGGCCATATGGACTTTTTTTCCTTTTCATTTATTAGTTTATCCATTTCTGTTTCCATTTCTCTTATCTATGCATTATGTTCCATGATAAGCTTCAACATTTCTTCTTTGTGGCCTTCAGTCTCAACGACTTCTTTGGCTTGTGAATATTTTCTATATGGAAGCTTCAACTACTTTCTCAGAGATCCTACATCAACATTCTTCTTCTTCAATAATTCCTCTTCTTCCTTGACATTTATTGGGTCATACCCAATCTTCAACACCAATTCTTCTAGTGATTTGATTTTTTTGTCCTTGGACAAAGAAGATATTTTCGCTAGCCTCAAATGGGAATGAATGTTGTTCAGGGACACCTACAACTTTGAATCATCCATTGAGGTGTTGGTCATGGTAGATAATATCATCTCTCTTTTCTGCCTATGCATGTCCATTTGGTCCACTAGATGGACATCCTTTACATCAAACTCAAAGGAAATATTCTTATAGTCTGTAGTTGTCTTAGGATGGGGAACTTGTGCTTGCAGGAATGCCATTTGCACTCTTCCTTTATCTGTGTCAAATTCTAATAGAAACTCGTGTTGAGCAGTGGAGGTCTTCTTCCAGAACTGAGCATAGGTGCTGTTATTGAGGAACTCATTTCTCTATTTGATCTATTTTTACTTGTCAAAAATATTTGACTCTGTTTGTTCATGAGTTGATTTAGCTGATAGAGTAGTGTCTATTTGTTTTTGAGATGTTAGTGTAGAAACTATGAACTAACTGTCTGCATAGGATGAAGAGTGTGGTGCATCCATGACTATGGTGGATTGCATTTCTCCTTCCTTGAGCAAATCTAGTGCATGACTGGTTTTGTCTTTTTTTTTGTAAACTTGGAAATCTTCAGTCGATACCTCTATGACTGAAGGAGAAACCTACTTTCTTTCTCTCTTCTTTTTTTTCTTTTGAGGTGTGTTGGTATGTGAAGCAATGATAGGGGTAGGTTGTTCCTTTGTTTCTAGCCATGTGTTTTCTTTCCATTCTGTCTGGTTCATATACTTCTCCACTTCTGGATTTTGTGTGTGAGCATAAGGATTTCTCCTTTGTTTGACTCCGAGCTCTGAAATGACACCAAATGGGTCATAAGACTATGTGGAACTCTAAGTAAAAATCATATGTTTCAATAGGTTATATGCCTCTTCTCCTACCGATCTACTGTTGCATATGAAAGGGCCAATTTAAGTTTTAATTTTGAGTTGTTGTTTCTTCTTTGCTGCAACGAAGTGGATGTCATATGAGTTAACCATATTCCTTGTGTATTCTAGTGCAAAACTCCTCACAAGGAGGTATTTTGGAAATCTGTAAGGTAGCATCTCACACCCATACACTCTTATCTCTGTGTGGTTTTGGTATAAATACCAATCCCTTGTCTTGGCAAGATCAGAAAGGTGAAGTATTATCTGAATTTCTTTATTGATCCTTGGCTATGTGCTATTGTTCAACATGCAAACAACTGGGTGATAGAACTGGTCTATGAATTCCTTGAAGTTGAATTATGTTGAATTTTTCCTCACCAATGAGGTCCATGAAGTCACTGACTATGGGTTTCCTTCTTGATTGAATTTATGTAATGCACATGGAAACCTGTTTGATTGAAAAAACAAGAACATATACACCAAGACTGAGGAATATCTGAACATTCCTTATGTTGGAAACCTGAAAAATTGATCATGAATGTTATCATCCAAAAACTGATCGAAATTAAATTTAATTGTGGCTCTTTGTTCTATAGAAAAGATAGATAGAAAACCTAAAATAGGCTCATCTACCCATTCATATGAAAAATAACCTAAAAGGTAGCAAATAATGGATACGATCTAGTTGTCCTTGACAATGAAGATGGAGGATGAAGAAGGGGGATTTTTCTTTGGTAATTGGGCGTCTTTTGGTAGAAAAATCTAGAAAATCTGGGCTCTTTGGGGAAAGGTGAGATTCTGGTACAGATTGTTTAGGGATTTAATGGAAAACGAGATTGTAGAGTCGCTTCTTGGGATTTGCAACATCTCATCAATGGATTCAGGGGTAATTGTGAACAGGGTTTTACTAGAGGAGAAAACAATGGCCCTTTGGTCAAGCAAATAACGAGTTTGGAATTTGAGGGCGAATTCGGGGAAATGGTGGGTTTGAGGAAACATATACAGAGGTAAATTGGACTCCGAGAGTCCAATTTCATCACTCTGGTCCATAAAAATATCCTTTAGCCAAGAGTGCAATTCAAAGAAGTCGAATTCGCACCTCGACTTTGTGATATTATAGTCCTTATCTGCCATGGGTATATGGTCTAGGTCGACAAGAGGGGGAAGGATTGGGTTCTCATATGTATCAACATATTTGGCCTTGGGGGCCATGATTAATAAAGATTTAAGTAAAATCAATGGAGGAACTATGATTACCCGGGGAAAATGCACCTGTTGACAGTGACCAGTTGTGGCAGTTGGCTTGACAACTTGTTTTGGCATGGTGTCCACAATGTCTACATAGAAAAATGGCATTACAGGGTGATGAAACATGGTTTTTGTTGGAAGATTGGTTGTTTTCATTGATGTCAACCCTAGTCATGGGTTTTGGACCGCAAGATTGATGAAGGTATTTGGACATGAAGGAAAATGTACATGCAGATACAACACCCGTGGATGGATAGTATACATCATGTTGTTTCTGGTGGTATATGGCACGTCACGTGGATCATCATGGTTGAGGAGAAATTAATTTTTGAAGATGACAAAGTAAATTGAAGAAGGAAGTACATGTAGGCCCTAAAGATAATTAAAGAAAAGAATTACAAAATAAGAAAGTGTCAGGTCGGCCCTAATGTTAAAAGGAAGTGACATAAATGGTATAAATAAACATCAATACATTCATTTGATATAACTCAAATTTCAGAGGTAATAAGAAGAAAAGAAGGCCAGATTTCAAGGGAGGATGAAGTCTTTTGGTGATGTGTTCTAAGGTATGTTATTTTCAAGTCATCTTACCATTTTTTCTATAATTTTTTTTCTAGAACGATTCAGATGGTGAAATAGATATGGTATTGAGAAGACATATCATGGTACCTCTGGTAAAAAGTTAAGGACTTGATTCTCTATAATTATGGAGATACACTCTGTGGAAGATAGGGTTTGTGACCAGTCCTGAAGCTAGTCAATAAACAGGTGTTCTGGGTAAAATAGTCATAACTTCTTCATCGAGAATCCAAATGAAGTGGGACAAATTTGATTGGAAATAGTATGGAGTGTAGTTTATTGTGTGTGAGTTTCAGAATTGGATGTTAATTATTGAGCACGGGGAATTATGTGCAAGTTCACTCTCCTGCATAGACCAGAATTGAATAAAGTCTACCATTCTTTCTATAAATTCTTTTTGGGGAGGATTCAAGGATTCAAACTTGGAGGAGTTTCAGAGAACACATTGAGTAATATTATCTATAGAATCAGACTACTCCAAGAATTGAAGAAATGAAAAAATTGAAGAAGTCTCAGGAAGCATTATCAGGTTCTATGTGATGATTGGTTGATGGTGATGATTTAATGTAAAGTTTTATTATCTCTCATATATTCTTGGGTGGAAGGAAGGGGCAAGGATGGAGAGTTAAAATATCTCTT
>ML777893.1:82077-106510 GCA_009831015.1 Picea engelmannii | reverse complement strand
GTAGGTTGAGGTGTTTTAGAAGAAGGAGCATTATTCTCTCTATAGATGTTAGGATTGGTCCTTCTAGTAACCATAGCCATATTTTTACTTTCAACATTTCTTGCCACCTTAAATGCATTCTCCAATGATTTGGGTTCCCAAAGCCGAACCTCATGTTGAATGTTATCCTTTAAGGTTCCTATGAATACATCAATCAAGTGTTCATCTGGAATATCTTTACCTTTATATTCAATCTTTGGAAGTTCTCAATGTGCTCGGTAACTGAACCTTTTTGCTTGAGATTTATCAATTGGCTAAAGAAGGTATTGCTCCTTGTATCCTCATAGTGTGCTATCATTTCTTCTTTGAAAATTGTCCAAGTGACGAGTGATTTGCGAGAACAAAGCCATCGATACCATACAAATTGATTGTGTTCTAAATATAAAGAAGCAATTCGTACCTTTTTTGTATGTGGCACATTATGTAGATCAAAGAATTGCTCCATCTGAAGTATCCATATGATTGGGTCCTTGCCATCAAACTTCCTCATATCGATCTTAGGAATGTGGTTGGTCTTCAACCCAAAGTTGGAGTTTCTCCATTCTTTATTCACCTTCCTTGTGTCCTCATCATGAATTTCATGGGATACATTTTCACTTTCAGGTGTCCTCTCTATTAGGAAATTTTTCAATCCTTCCATGATCTCCCCTTTTAAACCATCCATGTTAGTATCCAACTTAGCTTCCATTGAATCCATCTTAGTATCCAACTTAGATTCCATTGAATCCATCTTCTTTTTTAGTTCATTTATGTCCCTACGCATTTCTTCACCTTCATAAAGAGTCCAAGTAGGATTGTCTGGAGGCTTATTTGGTGTAGAAGTTCGCTTTTTTGGTAGCATGTTGGCCAAGTATCACTTTAAACCTTCATTTTGAGGTGGTTCTACTTAGACAATCTTCCTTTTATTGTATCTCCAAAATTTCAGCCCTTCTGAGTATGAGATTTTATTTTTTGTAGGTATCTGATATTTCTTCTTTTCAATGCCCCATGTCTAATAAAAATTGGATGTGCCAAGTGGAATTTGCGGTAACTTCCCCACAACTTGCTGATTTTTGGCCTTTCCAGAAGATCTCACTTGTATAGTGTGCCCCACACAAAATAATTGATATAAAATTATGAAACTCGTACCAGAACTACTACAGGCTGTCCACTATCCAATGAAACTAGTCTCACTCAATTTGGATACTCTAGGAAAAAATTATGATTGTTTTACATGGAACACCTGCTTGAGACTAGTCAATAGGACTAGTCAGATACCCTATCTTCCACAGGGTGTATATACAAATTTAAGATGACCCAGAAGATGAAAGTTCTACCACATATACCTTACTAATTTTGGATAATATCCTCCATATTTTAGGGTCTGAAATGTTACAGAAACAAACATATAGAGAAAATTCCGCAATGACTCAATTCAGGATGATTCCATAACCCTATCTTAAAAAGGTTGTATCTCCGAAAGTATAAGGCCTCAGGAGCTAAAATTTTAACCCAATGTACCTTGATCTATCTACTAAATATCCTCCAATCCATTCCTTATGAATCATTATAGAAAATAATTTATATTGAAAATTCCACGGTGTCTCATATGTAGCAGCAAAAGCCCAAGACCTTGAGCTCTGATACCATATGTTAAGGACCAAATATCAATATAGCATAGAAAAAACTCAAAATAAGTAGTCAATGCCTTGAAAAAGAGAGAATTTCAGATAATAAGCCTCTTTGAGGTGGCAACCTCCTTTTACCCCACATAAATGTTCATGTACAAGATGATTCCAAATGAAAATGTCTCCTTGGTATATATAGGAGACTAGGAGGTATAATTGCAACTAATGGAATAAAGATGTGTTGGCAACTCAACGATTTTCTTAACTTTTTATGTCAATTAAACGATCTATATAGATTCCTAACTAGGGTCATGAATTTTATCTCTCTTCATGAGAAGTTTTGAAACAACAGTTGCAAGTTGTCGTTTTATCCTTATTGTCTATTCATGATTTGTTTTCAAGACTGAAAGCATGAAAACTTGTCACTGTGATTACCATTGTGTTTTATAATTTCATTGAAGGCAAATTGTTTATATAGTTTATTATGGAGATTTGATTCCCTGCCATGAAAATGTTACTCTTTTTTTTTTTTGATCCTTTCAATTCCAAGCATGCTTAAGAAGTTGATGGTTTTATGAACAAAAGATCCCCACCATTTGATTTTTTGTATGGTTTTGGTTTGATCCTTGGTTATGTTTCTTTTAAAAAACTCTTAGATTTTCGATTTTTGACTTACCCAAACTTTGTAATCAAACCCATGATGCGTGCACTCATTTTCATTTTAATGTTTTGGTCCTAGCTCGTACTGAATGCAAAGGTGGCATACGATTTGTAGAATACCATTATCTCTTGGGACGGCCTTGGGTTTCACAAACCTCTTCGCATGTGTTTTAATTAAACGTCCATCCCATCGTATGAGTCTTTACAACGTTCATTTTCGGGCTCGGGGTTATGGCTCTGTTTTGTTTTCACAAACCCTACCTGTATGTTGTGTTTGTTTGATTACCTTCCCGTCCAGTATGGTTCCTTTCATGAGAATTGAACCAAACGGTATCCAAACCCTTCTCTCATATGACGATGCTAGAGAAGATTTGTAAAGAAATGGTTGGCTCATTGTTTACATCTCGGAAAATAACAAACTATGATAAAGGTATGCCCATTTCATTCCTAAAAGCTCGGTGGCACGATTTGCTCACTGTGGTAAAGCAATTTGTTACCTGTGAGGGGCGTTTTGGGCTTGTATGTTTATACCATTTGCATCTTCTTATGATTTTTATGGGTTTCCCTTTGAATATGCCGTATTACTTACTCAGGAGTCTTTATAAAATGGGGAAAAGATATAAGAAACAGAGGTCAGACTTTAGCCTTTTTCATCACGGCCTAGTTAAAATACTGCTCATACGTCAATTAGAGTCACAAGATGACATCTGGGATTTGTTTATAACCCGAAATGGCTATGGTAACCCAGAATTGGGAGAAGTAGAAAAAATAGTTGTTGAGGAGACCCTTGTCCACCCGACGAAATCTCTTTCACCTCCCCAGACTTGTGTCTCTTCCCGTAACAACGAACCCTTGATCGATCCTAATGTCATTCAACAGGCCAGTTAACAGATTACACATCCAAGTGACTGTGTTAAAAACATAAAGAAACCTACAGGAAAGAGATTTAAGAGTAATATTGATATCAATTTTAAAAACAAAAGAGCTGGCAGACTAATTTCTAGGAGACTTCATAATAAGTCTAATGCTCATCCGAGTTCAATCAATATGATCGAAGTTCATGAAATCTCAGACTTTGAAATTGAGAGGTTCCTTGCTACAGAATACTTTCAGTCATTCGAGCCACAACTTGATTGACCCTATAATTTCGTTGACAATTTACCTCCCTGTTTGAAAAACAATCCAGAGTTTCCTGGTGTCAAGTTTTGCAATGAATCTACTATCTGTATGGAGAGTAATCTAGTCCACAATCTTGTTTATTCTGATGCAACTGCCACATGGTCAAAGTGTGAGGTCTTTGTATCGTGGATTGAAAGATATTATACGGATATCCCATTTCTAAATTCACGGGTTAAGGTTCTAAAAGAGCAGATCGATGTTTTAACAAACGAAAACCACATGCTTGAATCCATCATCCAAGAGAGATAAAAACGTATTAAGACCACAGGTCATGTGATATTTAAAAATGTCGAGGCTGCTACAGCCATAGTAAACTCCAAGGTTTCATGATATGATTTGATTGCATGGTTACAGGTATGATCTCTTAGATTAATAGCATGTTTGTTTTCATTCTTAAGTTAGATTATTTGGTTTGTTAAATAAGCTATATTTCATTATTAAATTAGTTTGTTTTATTTATTAAATAAAATGAGATTTCATTTACTAAATAACTAGCTACAAAATCGTAAGATTTTGTAGCCAGTTATATCAATTCGAATTGTGTAAATTAATGACCGAAAATGTATCTGAAATCTTTTTATTTTCCTTTTCTTTCAGGATATTCAGAGATCCATGATTTCAAAATTGATTTGAGGCACTTTTGAGACCTTCCAGTCATATCTATGATGTATTTTGAATGAACAGAAATGAACTGTTGTTAGTTTTAGAGGATTTAGTAAAATCAGGGTGGTTGCATCCCCCTTTATTTTTGAAACAAATTTGATCTCAAGAACACAAACAATTATCTTTCCTCAGGACTTTATAAACCTATCATTTTGTAAATAGTGGAGCATCTGGGCCTAGGACTAGAATATGGACAATTACACACAGACTTGAATGAAACAAAATGCATATTACAGCATTAGCTTTTTGTGTATGATGTTTTAGTTTAAGTTCTGTTTATTTCGATGTGATAATAGATGGTGATAGTCTTTGTCTTCATGATTTATTATTAGTTGAGATAATTCATTTTTTATATGTTGTTCATATATCATGTTTCAGATATAATATAGGGTGATCATCGATTCAATTCATTTTTTGAGTTTTATCTCTAATTTTCTGTTGAATGTTTAAATACAAGTTCTTACAAGAAGACTTATCTCATTGTAGTTACTTGTAAATCATAATATCATTGTGACTGTATCTATTATATGTTCTGTTATCATAACTCAATCTCCAGCATAATCATTTCTCATTTATTCGGAGCAATCTTAAGATTTGTTGCAGGTTTACTTCTCGGATAAAGGTGGCTGGATATTCTCTATTGTACAGACGTTGGATGCATTAATAGGTTAGTCTGTTATTTTATTTCGTTTGCTTTCTTATTTTAGAAGTTTTTATATATAGAATGATTTCCACTATCTATATCTTTCTGTTTAATTAATTAGTTTAATATTTGATTTTATGAATGTATACATACAAGAAAACAAATAAAAAATAAATAGTATTTTTGCTTTCTTTATTACTGTTGTTAAAAGAACCAATTTACACTCGATTTTTATGAGTTTAGATTAAAACTCGTGATTTGTATATTTTGTATATATGATAAATAGAACTATTATATAAATATTACTTAGATAAATTGTATATATATATATATATATATATTGATGTACATATATATTTCAGTGATTATTATTTAGTAAGTTATTATATTTCTTTTAGTTGTTTTTCGCTTCCCTTAGGACTTTAGATTGGCCAATGGAGCCATTAATCCCGTCAGGGTGAGTCAATCCAAACGGCTTGAGTTAATTAGACAACCCTGGACTGGACTCACTCTTCCAGTTGACGAGCGGTCATTTTTTCCCATCAAAAAATGGCGCTAGAAGGAGGGCCTGAATACTATTAATGGCACGAGGAGGTTGCAAGACTCCTCCCCCACCTACCCGCTCACCTATAGTAACAAGAAGTCGTTTAGATGACAACATTGTCCCTCAAACAACAACCACATCAAATGACAATCCACGGATCACCGTTGAACCAATAACTCCAAACCCCCTAGGGGTCGACGTAGAAGAAATTGTTCATCAATCTCTCATAAGAACGCACAATGCCTTGGCCCATATCAGACAACTAGGTCGGCCTTTGAACCAACCATTAGACTTCTCTGATATCAGGGAACAACTGGAAGGTATTGATCTTACCCTAAACCCTATGGATCTAGATCACATCCTCACTCCTGTAGCAGGAGGATCTGGTATTCCACTGTCACCACCCCCTTCATCTCCTTCTTCTTCTAGAGAAGAATCATCAGACAAATGAATCTCCTCATCTCAACCTTCGATGCCACCCACACCTATGGCCAATCCAAACAATCCTGCCAGACCTTGGCTCGATCAAGATGCAGTGGCCATACTTGGGCCCCAACATCCTTTGCCTAAACATCCGAAGAAATGGCTCCCTAAATTTGACCCAGATTCTAGGCAGATTGTTGAGGATCATATCAAAAAATTCATGCTAGCTATTAGGCTCCTTAGTGTTGAACACAAAGACGTAGTATGTAGACTTTTTCCCTACACCTTTGAAGGCAATCCCTCTACCTGGTATTTTTCCCAACAACCCCACACCATCGTGGCATGGGATAGATTCAAGTCATGTTTTCTTGAGAAATTTGGAGACGACAAATCTCCTGAAGTCCTGGTCATGGAACTTTCTAGTTTAAAGATGAACCCCAAAGAAAAGATAAAATAATTTAATCAAAGGTTCCTAACATTAAAGAATCGAATCCCCACGGATTTGATGCCTGCCGAAAATCTTATCGTCGCATACTACATCAAAGCCTTACACAAAAACATAGCCATTTGGGTAAAAAGGTCCAAGAAAGCCACATTGTTAGAAGCCTTCAAAGAGGTGAGTCAAATCGAGAAAGATATTCTCAGCCTAAAAGACAATATCTATAATGAGGCAGAGACCACTTTATCCTCCAAGAAGAAAATCGAAATTCTTCCCAGACCGCCCCAAAAAAAAACTCAATTAGATAGTTCGGATCTAGAAATCTTACAGAAGGTCATTCAAAAGTTGTCTAATCAGGTTATAGATTTGAGGAGATCGACTGAATAAGCTTCTTCAAGCAAAGGGCCTTATAAACCCCGTTTTCGAAATCCTCTTCCCAAAAACCGGCCTAACTCAAATTCTGAAGGCCTAAATCTAGAAAGCTTAAAATTTGCTATTCAAATGATTCTAGAAGAACATGATAACTTGATTCCTCCCGAGATTCCTGAAGACATGGCTAAACAAGAGGTAGTGGAAGAGGACGAATCCTCTCCCAACATTTTTGGGCATTTTTCGGATAGCATTTTTCAAGCTAATTTTGAAACAGTGCATCCTTACAATACTAGGAGCAAGACAACAAATAAATCTTCTTCTGAAATCGGAAATAATGCACCTCAAAAACAATCTAAATCAATTGAAACAAAACAAAATTCAGCAGTCCCAAGTTTAGAGTATGATTTGATTGAAGATCTCAAAAAACTTAGAGCTAACATTTTTGTTTACGAATTGTTAAAATTCCCTTTTCTTCTGCAAAAGATGCTGCAAAATATTGCAGAAAACAACAAAAACAACAATCCGAACAGAAACAAAGTTGCTAAAAACATCCCCAAAACACTCCAAAAGGTCTCCGTCAAAACGACGCCAGAGTCTTCTGATAAAAGAGACCTTGCTGTAAAAAGTGTAACAAATGTAGATAAACTAGTTTCAGGGGCTGGGACTAAAAAACAACAAACTTCTGATGTTAATACTCGCATAAATGTCCCACCCTTTTTGTTGACTTTTGAAATTTTCAATAGGAATGTACATAACTGTATGGTAGATTCAGGTACATCGCCAAACGTAATGCCTTGGTCTGTCTGTCAAAAAATTAATGCCGAAGTTCAACCTTCCAGCCTGAAAATTATTCAGGTTGATCGAACTAGTGTTAAAGTAATAGGTGAATTAAAAAATGTGCTTATCAAATTATCATCTAATCCTAAAGTCCATCAAGTTATTGATACTATTGTCATTGATATCTCCGAAGTGTATGGCTTGTTTTTAAGTAGATATTGGTCCGAACAGCTACATGGTTATTTTGCAACGGATTGGTCTCACCTGTGGCTGCCCAAGAATGGAAATCCTAACAAAATCAAGGTAAACCATGAGCGTTATCTTAAGTTCATGGTAACTGATTTAAATGATCGTAATGAACCATTCACTGCTTCTGCCAATTCACCCGAAATACAGGGGATGGACACTTTTTTCGGCAATTTCATGGCTGAAACTTCTACCATTACCAACCCAGAACAACAGTCTGAAATTATGACATGCACACAGTCAACAGCCTTCTCTCTATGGTCACAAGCACCTGAAGAAAATCAAATCTAGTCTCTTTACTTCGATGGATCTAAATCTAATGAAAAAGTTGGTGCAGGGTGCGTGCTCATTGATCCAACAGGTAACAAAACTTTGATCGCTTTCCGTTTAGAATTTGAATGCACTAACAATATGGTTGAATACAAGGCACTCCTGCAAGGTCTGAGGAAAGTACTAGATTTGAGGATTTAGAATTTGACTTTCTTTGGTGATTCAGAAATTGTGGTTAGACAGGTAAAAAATTATATCCACTGTCTATCTCCACACCTGAAAATCTATCAGACTGAGGTATGGAATTTAATGAACAATTTTTCTGCGTTTAACTTTAATTCTATTCCTAAATTGAATAATTCTGAGGCTGATTTGTTAGATAACGTCGCCTCAAAACTTTTTCCTGTAGAAGGCCTATATCTGAATGCATTTTTCATCGAGTTGTTGTTCAGACCATCCATCTTGGACAACATCACAAATTGGAGAGCCTTCGATGACAATCAACAGATCATAAATTTCCTGCACATGGAAGAGACTTTCCTAGGTGCAGTTATCGACGAAGGTACCCACGACGAAAACATTCACAATTTCATGGTAATAACAGATCCAAGATCCCTGGAGTCTGCATCAGACATGGTAAACTCTATCCCAAAATCTGTGGTTAGATTAGAAATTTTTTATGATCTTAACGATAAATTCAGAAAATCAATGAATTGTAAAATGAATAGTTCTTCTTTGACACATGAAAAAGTAAATTTAGGAACTAAAGATAACCCATAGTGCATCAATTTGGGGTTGGGATGTTCTGAGCAAGAAAATATAGCATTTATTAAGTTGTTTAAGGAATTTAAAGATGTCTTTTCTTGGATGTACGATGACCTAAATAATTTTGATCGTAACATCATACAACACATTATTCCCATGAAACCCCAGACCCAACCTTTTCAACAAAAGTTAAGAAAGATGCACCCAAAACTTGAACCAACAGTCAAGAAATAATTAAACAAACTCTTGAGTGCTAAAATAGTCTTCCTAGTAAGACATACACAGTGGGTCTCTAATCTTGTCCCTGTAAGGAAAAAGAGTGGTGAAATCTGACTATGTGTCAATTTCTGAAATTTAAACTGAGCATATGATAAAGACAACTACCCTGTTCCTCCCATGGAACATATCCTTCAACAAGTATCTAGTTCTAAAATATTATCGCTACTGGATGGTTTTTAAGGATATAACCAAGTCCTTATGTCTCCCCCAGACCAGCTCAAAACTACTTTCTGTACTCTATGGGGTACCTACGCTTATAGGAAGATGCCCTTTGGGCTCATAAATGTCGGTGCCACCTTTCATAGAGCGATGGATATCACTTTCTACGGTTTAATCAATCAATCTGTAGTAGTTTATCTAGATGATGTCACTGTCTTCTCAAAGAATAAAGAAGATCATCTAGCTCATCTAAGATTTGTTCTACAGCGATGTCGTAAGTACGGTATTTCTTTAAATCCAAAAAAATCTGTCTTTGCGGTAGAACAAGGTAAACTCCTTAGATTCATTGTATCAGATGAAGGGATGATTATTGACCCTAAAAGGACCCAAGTCATTTAAAAATTTCCCCCTCCCTCTTCCAAAAATTACATGCAATCTTTCTTAGGTCAGATAAACTTTGTTAGGAGGTTGGTCCCCAGCTTTTCAGAAATGGTCAGACCATTACAAAATTTAATAAAAAAGGATGTACAGTACCATTGGGGACCTTTAGAAAGTCAGTATTTTGACTCAATAAAAAAGGCTATAGTAGACGCTCCTTCTCTAATGAGCCCTGATTTTTCGCGAGACTTCACCCTCTACAAGTTTGCCTCTGATTGGTCTTATGTTGTTGTCCTAACCCAAAAGAATGTTGAAAACAACGAAGTCCCAATTGCCTTTATGAGTTTATCCTTCAAGGGAGCAGAACTTAATTACCCAACAATAGATCAGTAGGCCTATGTTGTTTTTAAAGTGGTAAAACACTTTCGATCTTATTTACTGAAATCTAGGACGAAAATCATTGTCCCTTACCCTGCTGTCAGAAATTTGTTAGTGCAGAAAGAACAGGGTGAAAAAAGGGAAAACTAGGTCACATCCTTACAAGAATACGACATAGAAATTACCCCAGCACAAATTGTTAGAGGCCAAGGTTTATGTAAATTGGTTTTTGATTCAGCTATAGGACAAAAAAATGAAACTGATATGTTAATTCAAGATCATCACGATCAAAATCAAATCTGTTGTGCACAAAACCTTACTAGTCCTTGGTATGACGACATCAAGTTTTATCTTATACATGGATCAGCACCCCATCACCTTGATCCAAAAAGGAGGAGAGAACTGAGATTAAAATCTGTTTCTTTTCAGCTAGTAAACGATATTTTGTTTCGCCAAAATTTTGATGGAATACTTATGCGCTGTCTTGAAAAAGATGAAGCAGAAAAGTCTTATTGGAATTACATGCAGTGGAAGCTGGTGGGCATTTCAGTGGAGACACCACTTCCCACAAAGTATTAAGAGCAGGTTATTACTGGCCTACTCTTTTCAAAGACACCCATACCTTATGTCGCAAGTGCGTAATCTGTCAAAAGGCGTCTGGACAAGTACAGAAACGAGCATTCCCACTGCAACCTGTTTTGGTAGACTCCCCTTTTCATAAATGGGGCCTCGATATTATAGGCCCAATCAAATACATCATAACAACCACAGATTATTTCACCGTATGGTCTGAGGCCATGCCCTTAAAAGTTGTAAACACTAGCCAGGTAATATCCTTCCTGAATTCAAATATTATCACTCGTTTCGGTATTCCTGAATGCCTAGTATTTGATAATGCTTCCTATTTTTCATCTCTTGAAATGAGTGATTTCTCTCTAGAAAAAGGAATAAAATTAAAATAATCTGCCAGCTATTACCCTCAAGGCAATGGTTTGCCGGAATCAACTAATAAAAACTTGATCAAAATCATCAAGAGAACGGTCTCCAAAAACCACAAAAACTGGCATAATGCACTATATAACGCAATCTGGGCTGATAGGGTAACTCCTAAAACTGTTGTTGGTAATTCCCCCTTTTTTCTCGTTTACGGTAGGGAAGCAATTCTTCCACCACATGTCTTTCTTATGTCTCTGCAGTTATCGCAGAAGGTGCAAGAAGAAGATTGTCCACCCTTGGAAAGTTAGATTAACGCTTTGCTAAAGTTAGAAGAAGTAAGGGCTCAAGCAAAACAAAAATTGGATCAACATCAACTCATTGTCAAAAACTGGTTTGATTCTAATTCTGCATCAGATAGAAATTTTGAGGTAGGTGACCTTGTCCTTAAATGGGACAAACCTCACGAGGGGAAAGGAGAGCATACTAAGTTTCAAAACTTGTGGTTGGGACCATTTTTAATTGCTGAAAAACTAGGTCCCAGTTCTTTCCGTCTCCAGAATTTAGAGGGACAGCGAGACACCTTTCCGGTGAATGGCTAAGCCCTCAAAAGGTATTTTACCTGACAAATCTCCGATACACTTTTTGTACATATTTTTCTATTTGGATTTCTTTGCTTCCCAATTTTTCTTTGTTGTTTTGTTTTATTTTCATTTTAGTACATCGGTCCTTTTGAGTTAAACATTCCTATTTTACAGTCTATCTCAAATAAAGAGAAACATAATGCCTCATCTCGAAAATAGTTTTCAAAGGCTGTCAGAACATCTATTGTTGTATTTCTCTGAAAATGTAGCCTAGTTAAAGATGACTTTTTATTTGAAAGGCATTTTCTCGGTTTTAGTTTGCACTTGAAAGTATTCACGACCATCTTTAAAAATCTTTTTACGTTGTCCCTTCTCTTTAAGAGAGCAACTCAACGATGTCTCCATGTTCTTGAAAATTAGTTTTATTAATGAACTATTTTTGGATCTTGATGAAGGACAACACCAAATTTTTTAAGGTCTGTGATATATCAAGGTGTTTTAAAAACTGGAACTTTCAGCGTCACCCCGCTCTATTGAATATCGTTGAAAAATATGCCAGAATGTGAATAATGTTTCATCAAGCTGTGGGAAGTGTTTGTAAACCCGCTGGGATACTGAACAAGTCTGCTGGCAGTGGGTAAATACATGCATGACACCAAGACAACTTCGTTGGGGTACTGAACAGGCCTGCTGGCCGCGAAGCAATGTCAGGTAAAAGAAAATTCTCAGATATGAATATTGGCCCTAAGCGTCCTTCGTTTTGATATGAAATTTCTTGATAGGATACAGATGTCAGAGTGGGTTAATTGACATCCTTGTCGAGGCTATGAACGCCTGCTGGCAACAGTGACCCCGTCAACAGTATTGGAGACATTAACTTAAATGTCATGGCTTTCTTTTTGCCAAGTTTGTCACCAGTGTTCGTTTCTTTAAAAACAAAAGTTATCTGAAACTGGACTGCATCATGATTATTTAAGATGTTCAAATAACTTTTCAGTCGTTCTTCGATTTGAAGTTTTTCAGATTTCTCTAACCTAAACTCGTTCATATTACAGAGATAATTTCTTCACCCAGTATGTCGCCATTGTTGGCAGCTCAACGATTTTCTTAACCTTTTATGTCAAGTAAACGATCTATATAGCTGCCTAACTAGCGTCATGAATTTTATCACTCTTCATGAGCAGTTTCGAAACAATAGTTGCAAGTTGTCATTTTTTCCTTATTGTCTATTCATGCTTTGTTTTCATGACTGAAAGCATGAAAACTTGCGACTGTGATTATCATTGTGTTTTAAAATTTCATTGAAGGCAAATTGTTTATATAGTTTATTTTGGAGTTTTGATTCCCTGCCATGAAGATGTTACTCTCTTTGTTTTTTGATCCTTTCAATTCCAAGCATGCTTAAGAAGTTAATGGTTTTATGAACAAAATACCCCCACCATTTGATTTTTTGTATGGTTTTGGTTTGATCCTTGGTTGCGTTTCTTTTACAAAACTCTTTGTTTTTCAATTTTTGACTTACCCAAACTTTGTAATCAAACCCATGATGCATGCACTCATTTTCGTTTTAGTGTTTTGGTCCTAGCTCATATTGAATGCAAAGGTGGCATACGATTTTCAGACTACCATTATCTCTTGGGACAGCCTTGGGTTTCGCAAACCTCTTCACATGCATTTTAATTAAATGTCCATCCCATCGTATGAGTCTTTACAACATTCATTTTTGGGCTCAGGGTTATGGATCTGTTTTTTTTTCACAAACCCTACCTGTATGTTGTGTCTGTTGGATTACCCTCCCATCCAGTATGGCTCCTGTCATGAGAATTGAACCAAACAATATCCAAACCCTGCTCTCATACGACGATGCTAGAGAATATTTGGAAAGAAATGGCTGGCTCATTTTCATCAGGAAGTTTCAGGGTTTTAATGTATAGGTTGCCCAAGAATTCGCCTTATCCTTTGATGGTTGTAGAGAGAAAGTTGGTGATGTACAACTAGAGGTTACTGAAGAGTTCCTGAGTCAAGCCATAGGGTTACCAATGAGCTGTCAAAAATGGTTTAAAAACACAAAAGTGGAAGAAGTTCCTTGGACCCTGTTGTTTACATCTCGGAAAATAACAAGATGTGATAAAATTATGCCCATTTCATTCCTAAAAGCTCCATGGCACGATTTTCTTTCTTTGGTAAAGAAATTTGTTACCCGTGAGGGGTGTTTCGGGCTTGTATTTTTATACCATTTGCTTTTTCTTATGAGTTTTATGGGTTTCCCTTTGAATATGCCGTATTACTTACTCAGGAGTCTTTATAAAATGGGGAAAAGATATAAGAAACAGAGGTCAAACTCTAGCCTTTTTTATCACGACCTAGTTAAAATCATGCTCATACATCAATTAGAGTCACAAGATGACAACTGGGATTTGTTTATAACCCGAAATGGCTATGGTAACCCTAAATTGGGAGAAGTGGATAAACTCATTGTTGAGGAGACCCTTGTCCACCCGACGACATCTCTTTCACCTCCCCAGACTTGTGTCTCTTCCCCTAACAACGAACCCTTGATCGATCCTAAGGTCATTCAACAGGCCAGTCAACAGATTACACATCCAAGTGACCGTGTTAAAAACATAAAGAAACCTACAGGAAAGAGATTTAAGAGTAATATTGATATCAATTTTAAAAACAAAAGAGCTGGCAGGCTAATTTCTAGGAGACTTCGTAATAATTCTAACACTCATCCGAGTTCAATCAATATGATCAAAGTTCACTAAAGCTCAGACTCTAAAATTGAGAGGTTCCTTTCTGCATAAGAATTTCAATCATTCGAGCCACAACTTGATCAACCCTATAATTTCGTTGACAATTTACCTCCCTGTTTGAAAAACAATCCAGAGTTTCCCGGTGTCAATTTTTGCAATGAATCTACTATTTGTATGGAGAGCGCTCTGGTCCACAATCTTATTTGTTTCGATGCAACCGCCACATAGTCAAAGTGTGAGGTCTATTTATCATGGATTGAAAGATATTATACGGGTAGCCCATTTCTACAGTCATGGGTTAAGGTTCTAAAAGAGCAGATCGATGTTTTAAGAAATGAAAACCACAGGCTTGAATCCATCATCCAAGGGAAATAAAAACGTATTAACACCACAGGTCATCTGATATTTAAAAGCGTTGAGGCTGCTACAACCATTGTAAGCTCCAAGGTTTCATGATACGATTTGATTGCATGGTTACATGTATGATATCTTAGATTAATAGCATGTTTGTTTTCATTCTTAAGTTAGATTATTTGGTTTTTTAAATAAGCTATATTTCATTATTAAATTAGTTTGTTTTATTTATTAAATAAAATGAGATTTCATTTACTAAATAACTAGCTACACAATTGTAAGATTCCGTAGCCAGTTATATCAATTCGAATTGTGTAAATTAATGACCGAAAATGTATCTGAAATCTTTCTATTTTCCTTTTCTTTCAGGATATTCAGGGATCCATGATTTCAAAATTGATTTGAGGCACTCTTGAGACCTTCCAGTCATATCTATGATGTATTTTGAATGAACAGAAATGAACTGTTGTTAGTTTTAGAGGATTTAGTAAAATCAGGGTGGTTGCATCCCCTTTTATTTTTGAAACAAATTTGATCTCAGGAACACAAACAATTATCTTTCCTGAGGCCTTTATAAACCTATCATTTTGTAAACAGTGGAGCATCTTGGCTTGGGACTGGAATATGGACAATTACACATAGACTTGAATGAAACAAAATGCATATTACACCTTTAGCTTTTCGTGTATGATGTTTTAGTGTAAGTTTTGTTTATTTCGATGTGATAATAGATGGTGATAGCCTTTGTCTTCATGATTTATTATTAGTTGAGATAATTCATTTTTTATATGTTGTCCATATATCATGTTTCAGATATAATATGGGGTGATGATCGATTCAATTCATTTTTTGAGATTTATCTCTGATTTTCTGTTGAATGTTTAAATACATGTTCTTAAAAGAAGACGTATCTCATTGTAGTTACTTGTAAACCATAAGATCACTGTGAGTGTATCCATTATATGTTTTGTTATCATAACTCAATTTCTAGCATAATCGTTTCGCATTTATTCGGATCAATCTTAAGATTTGTTGCAGGTTTACTTCTCGGATAAAGGTGGTTGGATATTCTCTATTGTAGAGACGTTGGATGCACTAATAGGTTAGTCTGTTATTTTATTTCGTTTGCTTGCTTATTTTAGAAGTTTTTATATATAGAATGATTTCCACTATCTATATCTTTCTATTTAATTAAGTAGTTTAATATTTGATTTTATGAATGTATACATACAAGAAAACAAATAAAAAATAAATAGTATTTTCTCTTTCTTTATTACTGTTGTTAAAAGAACCAATTTACATTCGATTTTTATGAGTTTAGATTAAAACTCGTGATTTGCATATATTGTATATATGATAAATAGAACTATTATATAAATATTACTTAGATAAATTGTATATATATATATATATATATATATATATATATATATATATATTTAGATGTACATATATATTTCAGTGATTATTATTCAGTAAGTTATTATATTTCTTTTAGTTGCTTTTCGCTTCCCTTAGGACTTTAGATTGGCCAACAGAGCCTTTAAACCCATCAGGGTGAGTCAATCCAAACGGTTTGAGTTAATTAGACAACCTCGGACCGGACTCACTCTTCTAGTTGACGGGCGGTCATTTTCGCCCATCAACAAATGGCACTAGACGAAGGGCCTTAATACTATTAATGACACGAGGAGGTCGCAAGACTCCTGCCCCACCTACTCGCTCACCTATAGTAACAAGAAGTCGTTCTGATGACAACATTGTCCCTCAAACAACAACCACATCAAATGACAATCCATGGATTACCGTTGAACCAATAACTCCAAACCCCCCAAGGGCCGATGTACAAGAAATTGTTTGTCAATCTCTCATAAGAACGCACAATGCCTTGGCCCGTATCAGACAACTAGGTCGGCCTTTGAACCAACCATTAGACTTCTCTGATATCAGGGAACAACTGGAAGGTACTGGTCTTACCCTAAACCCTACGGATCCAAATTACATCCTCACTCCTACAGCAGGAGGATCTGGTATTCCACCATCACCACCCCCTTCATCTCCTTCTTCTTCTAGAGAAGAATCATCAGACAAAGGAAGTTCCTCATCTCATCCTTCGATTCCACCCACACCAATGGTCAATCCAAACAATCATGCCATACCTTGGCTCGATCAAGATGCAATGGCCATACTTGGGCCCCAGCATCCTTTGCCTAAACATCTGAGGAAATCGCTCCCTAAATTTGACCCAGATTCCGAGAAAATTGTTGAGGATCATATCAAAAAAATCATGCTAGATATTAGGCTCTGTAGTGTTGAACACAAAGATGTAGTATGTAGACTTTTTCCCTACAAATTTGAAGGCAATTCTGCTACCTGGTATTTTTCCCAACAACCCCACACCATCGTGTCATGGGATATATTCGAGTCATGTTTTCTTGAGAACTTTGGAGACGACAAATCTCCTGAAGTCCTGGTCATGGAAATTTCTAGTTTAAAGATGAACCCCAAAGAAAATATAAAAGACTTTAATCAAAGGTTCCTAACATTAAAGAATCGAATCCCCACAGATTCGATGCCTGCCGAAAATTTTATCGTCGCATACTACACGAAAGCCTTACACCAAAACATAGCCATTCGAAGAGGTGATTCAAATAGAGAAAGATATTCTCAGCCTAAAATACTATATCTATAACAAGGCAGAGACCACTTTATCCTCCAAGAAGAAAATCAAAATTCTTCCCAGACCTCCCCAAAACAAAACTCAATTAGATAGTTCGGATCTAGAAAGCTTACATAAGGTCGTTCAAAATTTGTCTAATCAAGTTATAGATTTGAGGAGATCGACTGAAGAAGGTTCTTCAAGCAAAGGGCCTTATAAACCCCCTTTTCGAGAGCCTTTTCCCACAAACTGACCTAACTCAAATTCTGAAGGCCTGAATCTAGAAAGCTTTAAATTTGCTATTCAGATGATTCTAGAAGCACATGATAACTTGATTCCTCTCGAGATTCCTAAAGACGTGGATAAACAAGAGGTAGTGGAAGAGGACGAATCCTCTCCCAACATTTTTGGGCATTTTTCAGATATCATTTTTCAAGCTAATTTCGAAACAGTGCATCCTTACAATACCAGGAGCAAGATAACAAATAAATCTTCTTCTGAAATCGGAACTAATGCACCTCAAAAATAGTCTAAATCAATTGAAATGAAACAGAATTCAGCAGTCCCAAGTTTAGAGTATGATTTGATTGAAGATCTCAAAAAACTTAGAGATAACATTTTTGTTTACGAATTGTTAAAATTCCCTTTTCTTCTGCAAAAGATGCTGCAAAATATTGTAAAAAACAACAAAAACAACAATCCAAACAGCAACAAAGTTGCTTAAAACAACCCCAAAACACTCCAAAAGATCTCAGTCAAAATGACGCCAGAGTCTTCTGGTAAAAGATACCTTGCTGTAAAAAGTGTAACAAATGTAGATAAACTAGTTTCAGGGGCTGCAACTAAAAAACAACAAACTTTTGTTGTTAATACTCGCAGAAATGTCCCACCCTTTTTGTTGACTTTTGAAATTTTCAATAGGAATGTACATAAATGTATGGTAGATTCAGGTGCATCGTCAAACGTAATGTTGTTGGCAGCCAATTCACTTTTTTTCACGATCTTATAAGCCGCCTACATCTTTGTCTTGCAAACATCAAATTTTGTCGCAATTTTCAAATAAACGATGTTTTCATTTCTTGCGACATTTTCACATTTGTCTTCGTTAAGTTTTCACGACTGTAAGCGTGGAAATTTCTCCTTTCGAGGTCACATTTTGATCACTATCTAAACTGTCATGATATTTTTAATTGATGTGCCTACTGCACTTACCTTTGTCTATCATTATGTCGCTGGAAGAACTTTCGAACCTTGCTCATTGGTCATTCTTATATTGATGATGTGATTGAGTTTCATTGAGTTTGCAATACATTAATATTTGGATTTACACTTTTTTTGACATGCCTGATCATTGATTCTATGAAATGCATAGGGGTTTGATTAAATTTTTTATATATATTATATAATCCTTATGTTAAATTTTTATAACTTTCATCTTGTAAACTATTATGAATATCGTTTGGCCATTGGTTAAACTTTTGATCGTATACATTGGCTCATAGTTGGTTTATGGGTTTTTGATTTATATCGGATGTTTAAACACTATGGATTAATGTTTGCGTGTATTGGCATACACATTTGATTTCATTGGTTGTACGCATGACTTAATGGTTGAACTAGCATTATGGATTGAACAGCTATGAAATTTGATGGTTGTACTCGGATAATGAATATTATGCATGGCAGACTCCACCACCCTCGCATGCACGCATTTATGCTTACCCCCTTTTTCTCGTTCATTGTTGTTAGACCAAATAGATCTGCTCCTGTGTGTGTTGGTGAATTCAAACCCTTCCCTTACCACGCATTCGACACCATGGCCCTAGTCATGAGAGTTGAACCCAATGGCAACCAGGCACTGTTGATGTTTGACAATGCCCGCCAAGATTTGGCAGACAGTGGATAGCTTACCTTCGTGAAACATTTTGAGGGTTTTAACCTGTGTGTAGCCCGACAGTTTTCTACAACCTTCGATGGCTGTCAAGCCAAAGTAGGCGATGTACAGTTATATATTGATGAACAGTTCATCAGCTCGGCTGCGGGGCTATCTACTTCTCGACAGCGGTGGTTTAAGAATTGCAAGGTCGAGGAAGTGCCGTGGACATTGTTGTTTCAATCGTGCAAAATCACCTCTTGTGATAGAGGTATGCCCGTGACTATGCTTAAACAATGACGAAACGATTTGTTAATGATAATCAAGCAGTTTGTCACCTGTGAAGGTAGATACGGGCTTGTCTTCCTTTACCACCTGCGTCTATTGATGATTTTTATAGGTTATCCTCTAAACATGCCGTTCTATTTTCATCGGAGCTTGTATAAGATGTCCAAAAAATATAAGAGGCACAAGGATGACAACAACTTATTTCATCATGGGATTATTAAGCCCATTGTTGTTTATCATTTGAGTTTTCTTGGTGACAGTTGGAAGTCCTTCATCACCTGTAATGGCTTTGAGGACACCGACCCTATACAGATTGATAAATCTATGGTAGTTGAAACCAAGGTTGTAAGCCCGGTGCCTACCATGTCCTATTGCCTAAACCCTTGGCCAACCCTCCTATCTACCTACCCGACACTGTAACTAAGAGTGCAGAGGCCATCAAAAATCCCGTGAGAAAGAAACCTAAGGTAAAACCTACTGCTAACGATAAGGATAAAAGGAATGCACGTTTGATTTCACGGATGGCACGAAACAAGGCAAAACCCCCTGCTCATTCAAACCCTATCACCCTAAGTGAGGATTCTAATTCGGAAGTCGAGTGTTTTCTGGCCATCGAATACCCCTATTCGCAAGGTTTGTGTGTCGAACCCTCATATGACTTTGTATCAAACCTACCCCCCTGCCTAAAGGATGAACCTAATTACCTATGCATTAAGTTTCCTTGTGAAACCCTTGATCATTTGCCCAAACCCTCGCCTGCTCTGTCTAAACCTACACAGTCACCCTGTGATTAGTGCAATTCATGGTTAGAGCGGTATTATGTTGATGTTCCTATACTTCAGTCAAAGATTCAATCTTTGGAAGACCAGATTGTTGTGCTAACTAGAAAAAAAGCCAAGCTTCAAGCAGTGGATTAAAAACAAAAGACAACCGGCTCTATATTGTTCAAGAACGTGGAATCAGCCACGGATGTTGTGAATTCCAAGCTGGCATAATCAAGTGGTCTCGTCGCTACACAGGTATGGTTTTCACATCATTTTGTTTTGTAAATAATCTAGTTTGCTATAATGATTTGTATTCAGTTTTTAAACAGTTCTGTTCACATCTTGAATGGCTCTGTTATATTGCATGCATTCTATATATAGCTTTGTTTTGAATAAAACGAAATTTCGATTTGATATGCGATTTGATTATTCTTGATATAGAAATCAATATATTTTGATTGGATTTGAGTGATCTCCATTTGAATTTGTTTGATTATTTACCTTCGAATGAATTGGTTTGTTTCCGATTTGAAAAGGAAATTTTTCATATTCAGTTTTAGAACATAATCTTACTCGGATTTGATTTGATTACGATCCATATGCTATGGTTGGTGAACGATTTGATTGAGACTGATTGTTACGATTTGCTCGGATCCGATTTCGTTATCATTGGTATGCTATGACTGGTAAATGTTTTCAGGAAGATACTTGCTACGATGTTGTGTCGTGTGATGTTCTATTTTTGATTGTTTCCAGGTTAAGAATGATCACTCTGTTTCTATGATGAAAACATTATGCTCAAATAACATTCGCGCCTGAATTAGAAATGAATCCGAATCATAACAATTATGTGAAAATCTTAGCTAATCGATTCGCTTTTGTTCCAATTTGGCAAGTTTGTCCTATGAGTTGAGTTCAGGTTATAATTGATACTCTGTATTCTAAATTTGTGAAATGAATTGATCAAACCCTGATATGATTCATTTAATTGAAACGATTGTGATCAAATTATTCGATCTCGTTTGCTTACTGTGCAATGGTCAACGATCGAAATCTATAATAAATCTTGTTTGATTAATCCGGTTACGATTTTGTTATGAGTCAATTATCGTTCGGATTCGTTCACAACCTAATTCGTTTGCTATACAGTTATCATGATAATCCTGTTTGATTCATAGGTGTAACGAAAGGTTTGCGGTTTGTTTTGTTTTCGATTGAATATCAAAACGGCTTCATAATAGATGGATTTGATTTGTTGAAGAATGATTATGATGTTGTTACATATGATTTCATTTACCCGACTTATGACAATGATCGAAAACAGAGTATTTCTATCCTTGTATTCGATTAAATGATATGAATCTTTTGCTATATCGTTACAGCTATAACGATTGGGAAATGATTATGTTAGATTGGGTCGTCTCTTTTTAACAATCTCATACGATATGTTTGATTATTAGTTTTCAATTGGATATGAAACACTCTTATTACTTTTGGATTATGACTCTGTGGAAACGATTTTGTGTTAACAAAACAACAGAGTATTCCTATCTATGTGTTCGGTTGAATCATTTTTTATCCTGTTTAATGTTGAATGATAAAATCATTTTAATCTCAAATGATTCATTTTAAAATGGTTATTGGAGGATAATCGGATTTAATTCTTTTAAAAGATTTGATTTGATTTCAATTTCGATTCTGTATATTATTTTAGATTAGCTACATAATCAGATGATTCTATAGCTAAGTCTGTGGAATTAGATTTTTATTGTTTTGCTAATAAAATATCTCTCTAACTTGTTATTTTTGGTCCATTTCAGGTGAATTCGAAATTGCATTGGATTTGATGAGCAGTTTAGAGGATATTTGAAATATTTTGGTTTCATTTTAGTTTCCTAGTTTAGTTGAACATTGGGAGATCTTACCAGATTTTTGTAAAACAATTTTAACTTCCACAGGGAGGTTTTACCCTATGGAGAAACTTATAAATACTTATTATTTTTGTAATAACATCATCCTCATTCATGGGAGAACAAGGATATGGAATTTTAATACAGAACGAGACAGAAATTGATGTTCTGTTACAGCTTTAGCTTTTCATAATATCAATATTTTGTTTCATGTTTATGTGTATCAATTTGCATTTGGTTAATGACTACTTTATCTATCTTAGTCTTTTGCAAATGATATGATCTAATCAATATAATCCATATCTGATTTCTTCCAGTATTTAAAGACATAGCAATTACTTGATTCAGTTTGTGAATGACAGATTTATCTTCTTCATTAATTGGATTATTAAGTATAAGTTTTTGCATAACAGGTTTACCTTATTGCAGAGATTTATAAATCATATAATTGTTATGATTTTTTATGTCTTGTTTGTCCTGTAAATAAACTCAAAGAGCATTGCAGATTATCGTTTACAAGAAGCTTTTGGATCATCCGGTGCGAGTTTCCTTCCTTCGACCAGCTTCGAAGTCATCAGACACAGGACAAATCTAGAGCATTTCCAGGTCAGTTTGTCATTCATTTGTTTAGTGTATTTGTTAGTATTTTAGTTATATATGTGTGTTTAGTATATTAGATTGTTTAATTTCAGTAAGTTTTATTTCTTGTTCATAAAATCAATAAAAATATCTTTCTCTGTCTTAGGGCAGAAAGCAAATGAGTTTTTCAGGTTTTAATTAAATCTGTGAATTGTCAATATTGTATATTTTGTGAATAAGTTATACTTTAGTTAGTAGTTATTATAGTAATAATTAGTAGATTGTATATAGAATAGTTAGAGTAGTTTAGTTTAGTTTTAGTTTAATTTTTTTAGTAGTTAGTTTTATTTAGATTAGTTTATTAGTTAGTTTTGTTTGTTTTATTTATTGTTAGTTAGTTTTTTTTGTTTTATTTAGTTTTAGTTAGATTAGTTAGTTTAGATTAGTTTTCTTTGGTTTCCCTAGGACCTTAGATCGGCTAACGGAGCCGCTAAACCCGTCAGGGTGGTTCATTCCAAACGGCTTGGGTTATTAGACAACCCCGGACCAGTTCCACTCTCTCAGTTGACGGACGGTCAGTTTCGCCCGTCAACAAATGGCGCTAGAAGGAGAGCCGACTGACAAGATGGCCTTGTAGGAGCCTTTATTTTACCTATATTCAATTTCCCCCATGGCTCCCCAAATCACTGTGTTGGAACACGCTTTCAACTTCTCATTACCCGATGTTCCCACCGAGACAGTCTCTTGCTTGTCCAAACTTACCTTTGATGGTGAAGGCAATACATTTGCTAAAGACTACCTTAACAAGTTTTGGTGCAAATGCATCAAACATGACATCTCATATTTAGGAGTTTTATGCAAACTTTTTTCTTTTACTTTTAGAGGTCGGATCAAACAATGGTTTGAATCCTTTCCAGCATGTCACATTTTTTATTGGTTTCAATTTGTAGATGAGTTTCTAGACGATTTTGAAATTTATGATTTTGATCAATTATGTGAAGAATTTCATACTTCGCTAATCAACGGTGATTCATCTTCAAAACACTTTTTGACAAGATTCTATCATATCCTCTATAAATTTGATCTCGATGACATGTCATTGGCCTTAAATCTCTTCTATGATCCTTCCATCCTTTCCATTCAGTCATGTTCAATCACGAATGAAGAACCAATTTCAAATACTATCACTCAACTGCAAGAACAATCTTCTTCGCAAGAAGAGAAAAATTCTTTCGATAATGTTGAACAAGCTAGGGAGGTAGAATCTATTGATCAGGCTATTATTGACGACCAAATCGGTTTTTCCTTTGAATTATTGTATTTTCAGTCTAAGACTAGTATGGAAGATGATTCGTTTCCGGCTCAAGGTGAATACCCTCATTCTTGTAACTCATGCTCTAATCAACATTTAAAATCAATCATTGAAGAACACTTAAGCGACGCAAATCTTCTTAAATGTTCTAGTACTCCTATGAAACCGATTAGAGAAGAAGAGATGCGACTAGAAGAAGAAACCTTAAACCTTCATCCTCAAAATGCACCTTGTTCATAGGAAAGACTAGATGCTTGTCACATAAATTTTGAATTATCTGTCACACAAAAGGAAAATCCAGATGATCATATTATGTTAAGGAATTTGTCACCAAAACAGAGTAAGAGTTTTAAAGAAAGTGAAGAGAATTGTCTTGAGAATACCATTGTTGAGTATCATAGTTCAAGAGATTCTTTTTATCTTCTTATTTCTGATTCCTTTTATTCTTTATATCCTAATCTATTCCTAGATTCTGGTGGACTTGACATCTTACCTACAACATCCTACTCTTTTCCACCACAATCGTATCCTTGCGATATGCTAAATTTTGGTGAAATCAATTCCAAACCTAACATTGATAAACTTGGATTTGACGCTTGT
>ML777893.1:56313-82027 GCA_009831015.1 Picea engelmannii | reverse complement strand
CACTTTCATCACTCACATGGGAAGAGGACATGTTGCGAGATGATTTTACACAGTTTCTTGTTGAAAAGGACAATGCATTACATCTTATGGAAATCAAACATTCTAAGTTGCATATTCGTTCTTTAATTAGCTCGAATCTTAATGTTTATACTTCACAATTTGAAATGATCAATCTCATCGAAGGCAACATTCAAACTAATGTTCTGACAAACATCACGAATCCTCTTATGATGAATTTCTCATTGATATATTTGTTTCATCAAAGTCATGGTTTGCATCCTCATTCTTGTCACAGGATCTTAGGATGGCTTGAATATTCATATATGAAAAAATTTCGTAATAAAGACAAAGTTGGGCTTGCTTTCTTTTTACCTAAGTGTCTTGGAAGTAGGCATGACATATTTCTTTTAGATCCTCCCTGTGAAGAAATTAATGAGTACTTAGAGAACTGTCAGGAGGATGGGGCATTTCAGCCTTGGCTCATGGTTATTCCATTTCCTCATGATCCTGACAAATTTTTCAAAACTACTTACACTCGCCTATGCCATTATGACCCTCATCACGACAAGATTGCACAATGGTTGGAGGATTTGTACAACAAGAATATCTAAGGAAATGGTAAGATCATGCTTACTTTGTTTCTAGATGTTGATTATGAAGGTAAGCGTGATATGTTTATGTCATTTGTTGATATATTATCATTCTTATTAGTAATGCTTGATCTTGTTTCCATTGCAGGATTGGAGTTACTTCGATGGCTACATTGGAAGCATGACTTCACGTAGTATCCTGATTCGTTTAATAGTTAGGGTAGGTTTAGGAATAGGTTTTCTTTCAGTTTGATTTCTCACTATTTCTCTTTGTAATAATGCAGTCATGCACGCAAGTGGGTGCACCACAAGAACCCTAATACGACTGTTGTCAGGGAAGTCCCCTTGATCCTTTTTCTCTTTACTTCTAGTTGAACGTTTATTTTCAAAAACACAGTATCGTCATGAAAATCCTAAATGGAAAGTAAAGAGATAAATGAATCTGAATAAACCCTAACCCAAGGTACCATGAGTAGGACTTCTTTCCCATCAAATAGGATCTTTCTACTTTTCAGTTTCCCAAGGGATTTGTTGTAGGAGGTTTTCAGATGCACCTTCTGTGCATATTTGTTTTTTGTTTTTGTTGTTTGGATTTCTTTTCTTTCCAATTTTTTCTTCGCTGGTGTGTTTTTATTTCTCCCTTATGCTTACTAGTTTTTACTGTTGAAATACACATACCTGTACACTGAGCTATTCAGACAAAGACGATAAGACATTTTCTTCGCTTAAATAAATTCTGAAAAAATTGTACAAACATCAATGATAGATTGTTGAAATTGATAATCTGTGTTGGAAAATTTTGTTGTTTGAAAGAAGTTTACTAATTTCAATCTCTGAGCAAAGTTTGTCATGATCATCTATTATCTTTTTATGCTGTCCCTTTTCCGTAAAGGAATGACTCAAAAAATGTCTCCCTGTCATAGGAAGTTGTTTTTATAAATAAAACATCTCTGGAGCTAAATAAAGGACAGTGCTAAAAAATTCTGATGAGTTCTGAAAAAATATGTTAAAATATCAAGATTTTCAGCGTCACCCCGCTCAGCTATATACCTATGAAAAACAAAATAAAATATGAATAAGAGTTGTGGGAAGTGTTTGTAAACCCGCCGGGATGCTGAACAGGTCTGCTGGAAGCGGGTAAATGCATGCATGGTGCCAAGACAACTTCGCTGGGGTACTGAACAGGCCCGCGGGCAGCGAAGCAATGTCGGGTATATGAAAATTTTTAAAAAATAAAGAAACCTCTTTAAAGTCCTTTATTCTGATCCAGAACTTCTTAACAGGATACAGATGTCAGAGTGGGTTAAATGACAACCCTGTCGAGGCTATGGACGCCTGCTGGCAGCAGTGGTCATGCCAACAGTATCATAGATTTTATCTTTAATATCGTGACTTGCTGATCTTAAGATTGTTATTGGTTTTCATCTTTTGAAACACTGCTGGAAATGATGGTTAATAATGATGTTTGTACGATTTTCTGGTTGTTATTTTTGAGTTGAAATTTTCTTTCCTGTCCTAATCTGAATTTATTCCTTTTGACAGAGATAACCGCTTCTACCAGTGTGTCGCCATTGTTGGCAACCAATTCACTTTTTTTCACGATCTTATAAGCTGCCTACACCTTTGTCTTGCAAACATCAAATTTTGTCGCAATTTTCAAATAAACGACGTTTTCATTTGTTGCGACATTTGCACATTTGTCTTCGTTAAGTTTTCACGAATGTAAGTGTGAAAATTTCTCCTTTCGAAGTCACATTTTGATCACTATCTGAACTGTCATGATCTTTTTAATTGATGTGCCTACTGTGCTTACCTTTGTCTATCATTATGTAGCTGGAAGAACTTTCGAACCTTGCTCATTGGTCATTCTTATATTGATGATGTGATTGAGTTTCATTGAGTTTGTAATACATTAATATTTGGATTTACACTTTTTATGACATGCCTGATCATTGATTCTATGAAATGCATAGGGGTTTGATTAAATTTTTTATATATATTATATAATCCTTATGTTAAATTTTTATAACTTTTGGCTTGTCAACTATTATGAATATCGTTTGGCCCTTGGTTAAACTTTTGATCGTATACATTGGCGCATAGTTGGTTTATGGGTTTTTGATTTATATCGGATGTTTAAACACTATGGATTAACGTTTGCGTGTATTGGCATACACATTTGCTTTCATTGGTTGTACGCATGACTTAATGGCTGAACTAGTATTATGGATTGAACAACTATGAAATTTAACGGTTGTACTCGGATAATGAATATTATGCATGGCAGACTCCACCACCCTCGCATGCGCGCATTTATGCTTACTCCCTTTTGCTCGTTCATTGTTGTTAGACCGAATAGCTCTGCTCTCGTGTGTGTTGGTGAATTCAAACCCTTCCCTTACCATGCATTTGGCACCATGGCCCTAGTCGTGAGAGTTGAACCCAATGGCAACCAGGCCCTGTTGATGTTTGACAATGCCTGCCAAGATTTGGCAGACAGTGGATGGATTACCTTCGTGAAACGTTTTGAGGGTTTTAACTTGTGTGTAGCCCGACAGTTTGCTACAACCTTCGATGGCTGTCGAGCCAAAGTAGGCGATGTACAATTAGAGATTGATGAACAGTTCATCTGCTCAGCTATGGGGTTATCTACTTCTGGACAGCGGTGGTTTAAGAATTGCAAGGTCAAGGAAGTGTCGTGGACATTGTTGTTTCAAACGTGCAAAATCACCTCCTGTGATAGAGGTATGCCTGTGACTATGCTTAAACAATGATGGAACAATTTGTTAATTATAATCAAGCAGTTTGTCACCTGTGAAGGTAGATACGGGCTTGTCTTCCTTTACCACCTATGTCTATTGATGATTTTTATAGGTTATCCTCTAAACATGCCGTTCTATTTTCATCGGAGCTTGTATAAGATGTCCAAAAAATATAAGAGGCACAAGGTTGACAACAAATTATTTCCTCATGGGCTTATTAAGCTCATTGTTGTTTATCATTTGAGTTTGCTTGGTGACAGTTGGAAGTCCTTCATCACCCGTAATGGCTTTGAGGACACCGACCCTGTACAGATTGATAAATCTATGGTAGTTGAAACCAAGGTTGTAACCCTGGTGCCCTACCATGTCCTACTGCCTAAACCCTCGATCGACCCTCCTATCGACCTACCCAACATTGTAACTAAGAGTTCAGAGGCCATCAAAAATCCCGTGAGCAAGAAACCTAACGTAAAACCTACTGCTAACGATAAGGGTAAAAGGAATGCACGTTTGATTTCACGGATGGAATGAAACAAGGCAAAACCCCCTGCTCATTCAAAACCTATCACCCTAAGTGAGGATTCTGATTCGGAAGTCGAGTGTTTTCTGGTCAACAAATACCCTTATTCGCAAGGTTTGTGTGCCAAACCCTCATATGACTTTGTATCAAACCTACCCCCCCTGCCTAAAGGACGACCCTAATTGCCCAGGCATTAAGTTGCCTTGTGAAACCCTCGATCATTTTCCCAAACCCTCTCCTGCTCTGTCTAAACCTACACAGTCACCTTGTGATCAGTGCAATTCATGGTTAGAGCAGTATTATGTTCATGTTCCTATACTTCAGTCAAAGATTCAATCTTTGGAAGACCAGATTGTCGTGCTAACTAGACAAAAAGCCAAGCTTCAAGCAATGGATAAAAAACAAAAGACAACCAGCTCTATCTTGTTCAAGAACATGGAATCAGCCACGGCTGTTGTGAATTCCAAGTTGGCATAATCAAGTGGTCTTGTCGCTACACAGGTATGGTTTTCACATCATTTTGTTTTGTAAATAATCTAGTTTGCTATAATGATTTGTATTCAGTTTTTAAACAGTTCTATTCACATCTTGAACGGCTCTGTTATATTGCGTGCATTCTATATATAGCTTTGTTTTGAATAAAAAGAAATTTCGATTTGATATGCGATTTGATTATTCTCGATATAGAAATCAATAGATTTTGATTGGATTTGAGTGATCTTCGTTTGAATTTGTTTGATTGTTTACCTTCAAATGAATTGGTTTGTTTCCGATTTGAAAAGGAAATTTTTCATATTCAGTTTTAGAACATAATCTTACTCAGATTTGATTTGGTTACGATCCATATGCTATGGTTGGTGAATGATTTGATTGAGACTGATTGTTACGATTTGGTCGAATCTGATTTCGTTATCATTGGTATGCTATGACTGGTAAATGTTTTCGGGAAGATACTTGCTACGATGTTGTGTCGTGTGATGTTCTATTTTTTATTGTTTCCAAGTTAAGAATGATCACTCTGTTTCTATGATGAAAACATTATGCTCAAATAACATTCGTGCCCGAATTAGAAATGAATCCGAATCATAACAATTATGTGAAAATCTTAGCTAATCGATTCGCTTTTGTTCCAATTTGGCAAGTTTGTCCTATGAGTTGAGTTCAAGTTATAATTGATACTCTGTATTCTAAATTTGTGAAATGAATTGATCAAACCCTGATATGATTCGTTTAATTGAAACGATTGTGATCAAATTAATCGATCTCGTTTGCTTACTGTGCAATGGTCAACGATCGAAATCTATAATAAATCATGTTCGATTAATCCGGTTACGATTTTGTTATGAGTCAATTATCGTTCAGATTTTTTCACAGCCTAATTCGTTCGCTATACATTTATCGTGATAATCATGTTTGATTCACAGGTGTAACGAAAGGTTTGTGATTTGTTTTGTTTTCGATTGAATATCAAAACGGCTTCATAATAGATGGATTTGATTTGTTGAAGAGTGATTATGATGTTGTTACATATGATTTTATTTACCTGACTTATGACAATGATCGAAAACAGAATATTTCTATCCTTGTATTCGATTAAATGATATGAATCTTTCGCTATATCGTTACATCTATAACGATTGGGAAATGATTATGTTAGATTGGGTCATATCTTTTTAACAATCTCATACAATATGTTTGATTATCAGTTTTCAATTGGATATGAAACAATCTTATTACTTTTGGATTATGACTCTGTGGACCCGATTTTGTGTTAACAAAACAACAGAGTATTCCTATCTATGTGTTCGGTTGAATCATTTTTTATCCTGTTTAATGTTGAATGATAAAATCATTTTAATCTCAAATGATTCATTTTAAAATGGTTATTGGAGGATAATTGGATTTAATTCTTTTAAAAGATTTGATTTGATTTCAATTCCGATTCTGTATATTATTTTAGATTAGCTACAGAATCAGATGATTCTGTAGCTAAGTCTGTGGAATTAGATTTTCATTGTTTTGCTAATAAAATATCTCTCTAACTTGTTATTTTTGGTCCATTTCAGGTGAATTCGAAATTGCATTGGATTTGATGAGTAGTTTAGAGGATATTTGAAATATTTTGGTTTCATTTTAGTTTCCTAGTTTAGTTGAACATTGGGAGATCTTACCAGATTTTTGTAAAACAGTTTTAACTTCCACAGGGAGGTTTTACCCTATGGAGAAACTTATAAATACTTATTATTTTTGTAATAACATCATCCTCATTTGTGGGAGAACAAGGATATGGAATTTTAATACAGACTGAGTCATAAATTGATGTTCTGTTACAACTTTAGCTTTTCATAATATCAATATTTTGTTTCATGTTTATGTGTATCAATTTGCATTTGGTTAATGACTACTTTAGCTATCTTAGTCTTTTGCAAATGATATGATCTAATCAATATAATCCATATCTGATTTCTTCCAGTATTTAAAGACATAGCAATTACTTGATTCAGTTTGTGAATGACAGATTTCTCTTCTTCATTAATTGGATTATTAGGTATAAGTTTTTGCATAACAGGTTTACCTTATTGCAGAGATTTATAAATCATATAATTGTTATGATTTTTTATGTCTTGTTTGTCCTGTAAATAAACTCAAAGAGCATTGCAGCTTATCATTTACGAGAAGCTTCTGGATCATCCGGTGCGAGTTTCCTTCATCCGACCAGCTTCGAAGTCATCAGACACAGGACAAATCTAGAGCGTTTCCAGGTCAGTTTGTCATTCATTTGTTTACTGTATTTGTTAGTATTTTAGTTATATATGTGTGTTTAGTATATTAGATTGTTTAATTTCAGTAAGTTTTATTTCTTGTTCATAAAATAAAAAAAAATCAATAAAAATATATTTCTCCGTCTTAGGGAAGAAAGCAAATGAGTTTTTTCAGGTTTTAATTAAATCTGTGAATTGTCAATATTGTATATTTTGTGAATAAGTTATACTTTAGTTAGTAGTTAGTATAGTAATAATTAGTAGATTGTATATAGAATAGTTAGAGTAGTTTAGTTTAGTTTTAGTTTAATTTGTTTAGTACTTAGTTTTATTTAGATTAGTTTATTAGTTTGTTTTGTTTGTTTTATTTATTGTTAGTTAGTTTAGTTTGTTTTATTTAGTTTTAGTTAGATTAGTTAGTTTAGATTAGTTTTCTTTGGTTTCCCTAGGACCTTAGATTGGCTAACGGAGCCACTAAACCCGTCAGGGTGGTTCATTCCAAACGACTTGGGTTATTAGACAACCCCGGACCGGTTCCACTCTCTCAGTTGACGGACGGTCAGTTTCGCCAGTAAACAAATGCCTTGGTCTGTCTGTCAAAAAATTAATGCAGAAGTTCAACCTTCCAGCCTGAAAATTATTCAGCTTGATCGAACTAGTGTTAAAGTAATAGGTGAATTAAAAAATGTGCTTATCAGATTATCATATAATCCTAAAGTTCATCAAGTTATTGATATTATTGTCATTGATATCTCCGAAGTGTATGGCTTTTTTTTAAGTAGATATTGGTCAAAACAGCTACATGGTTATTTTGCAACGGATTGGTCTCACTTGTGGCTGCCTGAGAATGGAAAGCCTAACAGAATCAAGGTAAATCGTGAGCATTATCTTAAGTTCATGGTAAATGATTTAAATGATCGCAATGAATCATTCACTGCTTCTGCCAATTCACCTGAAATATAGGGGATGGACACTTTTTTCGGCAATTTCATGGATAAAACTTCTACCATTACCAACCCATAACAACAGTCTGAAATTATGACATGCACACAGTCAACAACCTTCTCTCTATGGTCACATGCACCTGACAAAAATCAAATCTGGTCTCTTTACTTCGATGGATCTAAATCTAAGGAAGGAGATGGTGCAGGGTGTGTGCTCATTGATCCAGCAGGTAACAAAACTTTGATTGCTTGCTGGTTAGAATTTGAATGCACTAACAATATGGCTGAATACAAGGCACTCCTACAAGGTCTCAGGAAAGTACTAGATTTGAGGATTTAGAATTTGACTTTCTTTGGTGATTCAGAAATTGTGGTTAGATAGGTAAAAAATTCTATCCACTGTCTATCTCCACACCTGAAAAGCTATCATACTGAGGTATGGAATTTAATGAACAAATTTTCTGCGTTTAACATTAATTCTATTCCTAGATTGAATAATTTTGAGGCTGATTTGTTAGCTAATGTCGCCTCTAAACTTTTTCCTGCAGAAGGCCTATCTCTGAATGCATTTTTCGTCGAGTTGTTGTTCAGACCATCCATCCCGGAGAACATCACAAATTAGAGAGTCTTCGATGACGATCAATAGATCATCAGTTTCCTACACATGGAAGAGACTTTCCAAGGTGCAGTTATCGACGAAGGTACCCATGATGAAAACCTTCACGATTTCACGGTAATACCAGATCCAAGATCCCCGGAGTCTGCATCGGACATGGTAAACTCTATCCCAAAATATATGTTTAGATTAGAAATTTTTTATGATCTTCACGATAAATTCAGAAAATCAGTGAATTGTAAAACGAATAGTTCTTCCTTGACACATGAAAAAGTAAATTTAGGAACTAAAGATAACCCATAGTGTATCAATTTGGGGTTGGGATGTTCTGAGCAAGAAAAGATAGCATTTATTAAGTTGTTTAAGGAATTTAAATATGTCTTTTCTTGGACATACGATGACCTAAAGACTTTTGATCCTAACATCATACAACACATTATTCCCATGAAACCCCAGACCCAACCTTTTCAACAAAAGTTAAGAAAGATGCACCCGAAACTTGAACCAACAATCAAGAAAGAATTAAACAATATCTTGAATGCTAAAATAATCTTCCCAGTAAGACATACATAGTGGGTCTCTAATCTTGTCCCTGTAAGGAAAAAGAGTGGTGAAATCCGACTATGTGTCGATTTCCGAAATTTAAACCGAGCGTCTAATAAAGACAACTACCCTGTTCCTCCCATGGAACATATCCTTCAACAAGTATCTGGTTTTGAAAGATTATCGTTGCTGGATGGTTTTTCAGGATATAACCAAGTCCTTATGTCTCCCCCAGACCAGCTCAAAACTACTTTCCGTACTCCTTGGGGTACCTACGCTTATAGGGAGATGCCCTTTGGGCTCATAAATGCCGGTGCCACCTTTCAGAGAGCGATGGATACCGCTTTCCATGGTTTAATCAATCAATCTGTAGTAGTTTATCTAGATGATGTCACTGTCTTCTCAAAGAATAAAGAAGATCATCTAGCTCATCTAAGATCTATTCTACAGCGATGTCGTAAGTACGGTATTTCTTTAAATAAATAAAAAACTGTCTTTGCGGTAGAACAAGGTAAACTCCTCGGATTCATTGTATCAAATGAAGGAATGATTATTGACCCTAAAAGGACCCAAGTCATTTCAAAACTGCTCCCTCCCTCTTCCAAAAAGTCCATGCAATCTTTCTTAGGTCAGATAAACTTTGTTAGGAGGTTGGTCCCCAGCTTTTCAGAAACGGTCAGACCATTACAAAATTTAATAAAAAAGGATGTACAGTACCATTGGGGACCTTTAGAAACTCAGTCTTTTGACTCAATAGAAAGGGCTATAGTAGACACTCCTTCTCTGATGGGCCCTGATTTTTTGCGAGACTTCACCCTCTATAGGTTTTCCTCTGATCAGTCTTATGTTGTTGTCCTAACCCAAAAGAATGTTGAAAACAATGAAGTCCCAATTGCCTTTATGAGCTCAGCCTTCAAGGGAGTAGAACTTAATTACCCAATAGTAGATCAACATGCTTATGCTGTTTTTAAAGTGGTAAAACACTTTTGATCTTATTTACTAAAATCTAGGACGAAAATCATTGTCCCTTACCCTGCTGTCAGAAATTTGTTAGTGCAGAAAGAACTGGGTGAAAAAAGGGAAAACTAGGTCACATCCTTAGTGATTCCTTACAAGAATATGACATAGAAATTACCCCAAAAAAAATTGTTAGAGGCCAAGGTTTATGTAAATTGGTTGTTGATTTAGCTATAGGACAACAAAATGAAACTGATATGTTAATTCAAGATCATCACGATCAAAATCAAATCTGTTGTGCACAAAACCTTACTAGTCCTTGGTATGTCGACATCAAGTTTTATCTTATACACAAATCATCCCCCCGTTACCTTGATACAAAAAGGAGGAGAGTACTAAGATTAAAATCTTCTTCTTTTCAGCTGGTAAATGGTATTTTGTTTCACCAAAATTTCGATGGAATACTTATGCGCTGTCTTGAAAAGATGAAGTAGAAAAAGTCTTATTGGAATTACATGCAGGGGAAGCTGGTGGGAATTTTGGTGAGACACCACTGCCCACAAAGTATTAAGAGAAGGTTATTACTGGCCTACTCTTTTCAAAGACACCCATGCCTTATGTTGCAAGTGTGTAATCTGTCAAAAGGCATCTGGACGAGTACAGAAACCAGCATTCCCACGGCGACCCGTTTCGGTACACTCCCCTTTTCAGCAATGGGGCCTCGATATTATAGGCCCAATCAACCCTACATCTTCGCAGCAGCATAAATACATCATAACAACCACAGATTATTTCACCAGATGGTCCGAGGATGTGCCCTTAAAAGTTGTAAACACCAGCCAGGTAATATCCTTCCTGAATTCAAATATTATCACTCATTTTGGTATTCCTGAATGCCTAGTATTTGATAATGCTTCCTATTTTTCATCTCTTGAAATGAGTGATTTCACTCTAGAAAAAGGAATAAAATTAAAATAATCTTCCACCTATTACCCTCAAGGAAATGGTTTGGTGGAATCAACTAATAAAAACCTGATCAAAATCATCAAGAGAAAGGTCTCCGAAAACCACAAAAACTGGCATAATGCACTATTTAACGCAATCTGGGTTGATAGGGTAACTCCTAAAACTGTTGTTGGTAATTCCCCCTTTTTTCTCGTTTACGGCAGGGAAGCGATTCTTCCACCACATGTCCTTCTTTTGCCTCTACAGTTATCGAAGAAGGTGCAAGAAGAAGACTGTCCAACCTTGGAAAGTCAGATTAATGCTTTGCTAAAGTTAGAAGAAGTAAGGGCTCAAGCAAAACGAAAATTGGATCAACATCAACTCATTGTCAAAAACTGGTTTGATTTTAATTCTTCCTCAGACAGAAATTTTGAGGTAGGTGTCCTTGTCCTTAAATCGAACAAACCTCATGAGGGGAAAGGAGAGCATACTAAGTTTCAAAACTTGTGGTTGGGACCATTTTTAATTGCTGAAAAACTAGGTCCCAGTTCTTTCCGTCTCCAGAATTTAGAGGGACAGCTAGACACCTTTCCGGTGAATGGCCAAGCTCTCAAAAGGTATTTTACATGATGACTCTCTAATACACTTTTTGTACATATTTTTCTGTTTGGATTTCTTTGCTTCCTAATTTTTCTTTGTTGTCTTGTTTTATTTTCATTTTAGTACATCGGTCCTTTTGAGTTAAACATTCCTATTTTACAGTCTATCTCAGATAAAGAGAAACATAATGCCTCATCTCGAAAATAGTTGTCAAAGGCTGTCGGAACATCTATTGTTGTATTTCTCTGAAATTGTAGCCTGGTTAAAGATGACTTTTTGTTTGAAAGGCATTTTCTCGGTTTCAATTTGCACTTGAAAGTATTCATGACCATCTTTAAAAATCTTTTTATGTTGTCCCTGCTCTTTAAGAGAGAAACTCAACGATGTCTCCCTATTCTTGAAAATTAGTTTTATTAATGAACTATTTTTGCATCTTGATGAAGGACAACACGAAATTTTTTAAGGTTTGTGATATATCAAGGTGTGTTAAAAACTAGAACTTTCAGCGTCACCGCGCTCTGTTGAATATCTTTGAAAAATATGCCAGAATGTGAATAATGTCTCATCAAGCTGTGGAAAGTGTTTGTAAACCCGTCGGGACATTGAACAGGTCTACTGTCAGCGGGTCAATACATGCATGATGCCAAGACAACTTCGTTGGGGTACTGAACAGGCCTACTGGTAGCGAAGCAATGTCAGGTAAAAGAAAATTCTCAGATATGAATATTGGCCCTAAGTGTCCTTCATTTTGATATGAAATTTCATGACAGGATACAAACGTCAGAGTGGGTTAATTGACATCCTTGTCGAGGCTATGAATGCCTGCTAGCAGCAGTGTCCCCATCAACAGTATTGGAGACATTAACTTAAACGTCGTGGCTTTCTTTTTGCCAAGTTTGTCACCAGTGTTCGTCTCTTTAAAAACAAAATTTATCTAAAACTGGATTGCGTCATGATTATTTAAGATGCTCAAATAAATTTTCATTCGTTCTTCGATTTGAAGTTTTTCAGATTTCTCTAACCTAAACTCGTTCATATTAGAGAGATAATTGCTTCTCCCAGCATGTCGCCATTGTTGGCAGCTCAACGATTTTCTTAACTTTTTATGTCAATTAAACGATCTATATAGCTTCCTAAGTAGGGTCATGAATTTTATCACTCTTCATGAGCAGTTTCAAGACAATAGTTGCAAGTTGTCGTTTTTTCCTTTTTGTCTATTCATGCTTTGTTTTCATGACTGAAAACATGAAAACTTGTGACTGTGATTACCATTGTGTTTTATAATTTCATTGAAGGAAAATTGTTTATATAGTTTATTATGGAGTTTTGATTCCCTGCCATGAAGATGTTACTCTCTTTGTTTTTTGATCCTTTCAATTCCAAGCATGCTTAAGAAGTTGATGGTTTTATGAACAAAATACCACCACCATTTGATTTTTTGTATGGTTTTGGTTTGATCCTTGGTTACGTTTCTTTTACAAAACTCTTGGTTTTTCAATTTTCACTTACCCAAACTTTGTAATCAAACCCATGATGTGTGCACTCATTTTTCATTTTAATGTTTTGGTCCTGGCTCGTACTGAATGCAAAGGTGGCATATGATTTGCAGAATACCATTATCTCTTGGGACAACCTTGTGTTTCACAAACCTCTTCGCATGCGTTTTAATTAAACGTCCATCCCATTGTATGCATCTTTACAACATTCATTTTTGGGCTCGGGGTTATGGATCTTTTTTGTTTTCACAAACCCTACCTATATGTTGTGTTTGTTTGATTACCCTCCCATATAGTATGGATCCTGTCGTGAGAATTGAACCAAACGATATCCAAACCCTACTCTCATACGAAGATGCTAGAGAAGATTTGGAAAGAAATGGCTGGCTCGTTTTCATCAGGAAGTTTCAGGGTTTTAATTTATAGGTTGCCCAAGAATTCGCCTTATCCTTTGATGGTTGTAGAGAGAAAGTTGGTGATGTGCAACTAGAGTTTACTGAAGAGTTCCTGAGTCAAGCCATAGGGTTACCAGCAAGCTATAAAAAATGGTTTAAAAACAAAAAAGTGGAACAAGTTCTTTGGACCTTGTTGTTTACATCTCGAAAAATAACAAGCTGTGATAAAGGTATGCCCATTTCATTCCTAAAATCTCGGTGGCACGATTTGCTCACTGTGGTAAAGAAATTTGTTACCTGTGAGGGGTGTTTCGGGCTTGTATTTTTATACCATTTGCATCTGCTTATGAGTTTTATGGGTTTCCCTTTGAATATGTCGTATTACTTACTCAGGAGTCTTTATAAAATGGGGAAAAGCTATAAGAAACAGAGGTCAGACTCTAGCCTTTTTCATCATGGCCTAGTTAAAATCCTCCTCATACATCAATTAGAGTCACAAGATGACAGCTGGGATTCATTTATAACCCGAAATGGATATGGTAACCCTGAACTGGGAGAAGTATATGAACTCGTTGTTGATGAGACCCTTGTCCACCCGACGACATCTCTTTCACCTCCCCAGACTTGTGTCTCTTCCCCTAACAACGAACCCTTGATAAATCCTAAGGTCATTCAACAGGCCAGTCAACAGATTAAACATCCAAGTGACTGTGTTAAAAACAAAAAGAAACCTACAGGAAAGAGATTTAAGAGTAATATTGATATCAATTTTAAAAACAAAAGAGTTGGCAGGCTAATTTCTAGGAGACTTCGTAATAAGTCTAACGCTCATCCGAGTTCAATCAATATGATCGAAGTTCATGAAAGCTCAGGCTCTAAAATTGAGAGGTTCCTTGCTGTAGAAGAGTTTCAGTCATTCGAGACACAGCTTGATCGACCCTATAATTTCGTTGACAATTTACCTCCCTGTTTGAAAAACAATCCAGAGTTTCCTGGTGTCAAGTTTTGCAATGAATCTACTATCTTTATGGAGAGCGCTCTGGTCCACAATATTATTTGTTCCGACGCAACTACCACACAGTCAAAGTGTGAGGTCTGTTTATCATGGATTGAAAGATATTATACGGGTATCCCATTTCTACAGTCACGGGTTAAGGTTCTAAAAGAGCAGATCGATGTTTTAAGAAACGAAAACCACAGGCTTGAATCCATCATCCAAGGGAAAGAAAAATGTATTAAGACCACAGGTCATGTGATATTTAAAAACGTCGAGGCTGCTACAGCCATTGTAAACTCCAAGGTTTCATGATACGATTTGATTGCATGGTTACATGTATGATATCTTAGATTAAAAACATGTTTGTTTTCATTCTTAAGTTCGATTAATTTTTTTTTTAAATAAGCTATATTTCATTATTAAATTAGTTTTCTTTTTTTATTAAATAAAAGGAGATTTCATTTACTAAATAACTAGCTACAAAATCGTAAGATTCTATAGCCAGTTATATCAATTCGAATTGTGTAAATTAATGACCGAAAATGTATCTGAAATTTTTCTATTTTCCTTTTCTTTCAAGATATTCAGGGATCCATGATTTCAAAATTGATTTGAGGCACTCTTGAGACCTTCCAGTCATATCTATGATGTATTTTGAATGAACAGAAATGAATTGTTGTTAGTTTTAGAGGATTTAGTAAAATGAGGGTGGTTGCATCCCCCTTTATTTTTGAAACAAATTTGATCTCAGGAACACAAACAGTTATCTTTCCTGAGGCCTTTATAAACCTATCATTTTGTAAATAGTGGAGCATCTGGGCCTGGGACTAGAATATGGACAATTACACACAGACTTGAATGAAACATAATGCATATTACAACTTTAGCTTTTTGTGTAGGATGTTTTAGTTCAAGTTTTGTTTATTTCGATGTGATAATAGATGGTGATAGCCTTTGTCTTCATGATTTATTATTAGTTGAGATAATTCATTTTTTATATGTTGTCCATATATCATGTTTTGGATATAATATAGGGTGATCATCGATTCAATTCATTTTTTGAGATCTATCTCTGATTTTCTGTTGAATGTTTAAATACAAGTTCTTACAAGAAGACTTATCTCATTGTAGTTACCTGTAAATCATAAGATCACTGTGACTGTATCCATTATATGTTTTGTTATCATAACTCAATCTCCATCATAATTGTTTCTCATTTATTCGAAGCAATCTTAATATTCGTTGTCGGTTTACTTCTTAGATAAAGGTGGTTGGATATTCTCTATTGTACAGACGTTGGATGCATTAATAGGTTAGTCTGTTATTTTATTTCATTTGCTTTCTTATTTTAGAATTTTTTATACATAGAATGATTTCCACTATCTATATCTTTCTGTTTAATTAAGTAGTTTAATATTTGATTTTATGAATGTATACATACAAGAAAACAAATAAAAAATAAATAGTATTTTCTCTTTCTTTATTACTGTTGTTAAAAGAACCAATTTACATTCGATTTTTATGAGTTTAGATTAAAACTCGTGATTTGTATATATTGTATATATGATAAATAGAACTATTATATAAATATTACTTAGATAAATTCTATATATATATATATATATATATATATATATATATATATATATATATATGTACATATATATTTCAGTGATTATTATTTAGTAAGTTATTATAATTCTTTTAGTTGTTTTTCCTCTTTCCTTAGGACTTTAGATTGGCCAATGGAGCCATTAAACTCGTCAGGGTGAGTCAATCCAAATGGCTTGGGTTAATTAGACAACCTCGGACCGGACTCACTCTTCCTGTTGACGAGCGGTCATTTTCGTCCATCAACAAGACGACATAAATAAAATAACATTACTAATCTAATATGCTCCAATTAAGGGGTAATGAGGGTGGATGGATTTATCCAATGAAATACAAACCCCATTGTTTAAATGGAGATTCAACTCTTTTTGGTTTCAAGGATAAAGGAAAAAGTTTCCTTTTTCCTTCAAAGATTTGGAATTTATGTTAGGAGGTTAGTTTTTTGTGGACATATGGAAATAAAGTTGGTCGGTAGAAACCAACTCTTAGAATTTTATTCACAGTGGTCTTCCAATTCATATGTCCACCACAGTCTCCTTCATGGAATTCTTGCAAAGCTTTTTCATCCTCATCTTTCAACAAATAGTTTAGTAGAATCCCTCCAGCATATTTCCAATACAAATTTCCATTTAAAATACAATACTTCAAAGATTTGAGTTTCAAAAATCTAGCTTTAGTTTTAGTTAAACCAGGAGGAGCTTGTAAGTGATGTAAAAAAATTTAAGGTATGCATACCACAGAGAGGTTGAGAAAACCTCTTTAACTTGTGGAGTCTCTTGCTCTTCTTGTTCATCAACTACAGCAAGAAAATTAATATCCAAAGCATGAAATTTTGACTCAGCCATCAATTTATCTAATCCTTGACCCTTGATAAGCTTGGTTGGTTTGATATCAATGTCATATTCAAGAATAACAACAATCCATTTACCCCTTTTTCCATCAGGATTGTCTTGGGTCAGAATATCTTTCACCACAAAATTTGGGACATAAGCAATAATGTGTGAGTGGAGAATATATACTCTGAAATCTTTGATTGCTTTCACCAGAGAAAAATATTTCTTTTCCATGATGTTATAATTCAATGCAACATCTCTCAAGTATTTATTGAAGAAAGCAATAGGTTGTTCATGGACTTCATTGTTCTTCTAAAAATGAACTGCTACAATGGTATGCTCAGAGGCAAAAGCGAATAGGAGGAAATATTTTGTGTAATCAGGGATGATAAGCATAGGGGCTTGTGTCAAGGATTCTTTCACCTGATCAAAGGAATTTTTTTCTTCTATGATCCTTTTATTTTTGTGTCTTTTTTCAACATATTTTTTATATTTCTGAGAAGTTCTGCCAAGTTAGGGATAAATCTTCTTAGAAAGTTTATTTTGCCTATGAAAGACTGTAATTCTTTTATGTTTCTGGGATGATCTATTTTTTGAATGGCTTCAATTCTGTTGGCATCAATTTTAATCCCATCCTGGGATATGATGTGTCCTAACAATTTACCTTCTTCTAGACTAAACAATGTTTTCTTTGGATTAAGTGAAATTCCAAATCTCCTAAATTTTTCAAAAACTCTTCTAAGGTGGAGTAAGTGTTCTTCATCTGTTTTTGAAAAAATAGTTATGTCATCCAGATATATAACGATGAATCTTCCAAGTTCATCCACAAAAGAAATATCCATTTCTCTCTTAAATGTGGCCCCAACATTCATTAAACCAAAAGGAATTTTCACATACATGAAAGTGCCCCAAGGTGTAGTAAATGTTGTTTTCTCTTGATCATCGAGGTGGACTAACACTTGGTTGTAACCAGAAAAACCATCTAACAGAGAAATTCTATTGGATCCAACTACCTTCTGCAAAATATGGTCCATTTTGGGCAAGGGATAGTTGTCTTTGAGAAAGACTTTATTGAGGCTTCATGGGAATTTTGTGTTGTATAATGCTAGTATCATAGGATTTTAGATATTAATAGCTCCATGCAAAAACATCTATAAACTCTTTAAACAATTCTATGTATTTCCTTTTTTGAGCAGGAGGTAAAGATTTTGACAGTTTAATCATCTTTGTTTCTTTTCCAGTTCCTATGTTACAGTCTTCAACTTCTTTTCTAGTAGGTTCATTTTTTGGTTTTTTAGCTACATCATCAAAATCAAACAATTCTTCCAATGGGACTAATCCTCTAGGAAAAATATTATCCTTTAATTGCAAAAAATCCAGATCTTCTTGTTTTTTTATTTATTTCTTCTAAATCTGTCCTATTTACACTTTATTTTTCATCATCACTATCTACATCAATATTGGCACATTCAAACTCATTTTTTGATTGCAGAAAACCTTCAATTTGTTCATCATTTCCAAAAACTTGCCAATACCTGATGTTGTCTGGGACAACATGTCTGCACTTCACCTCAACGGTATACTGGCGGTTTGGATGAAATGGTATCTTACAAGTGGTTTTTGATGTAGCCAGACCATCAAAAAGAATGTTTTGGTCTCTGGGAATGGACTGCAAATCATATTTAGTAAAGCACTGGAAGAAATCTAGAACAACATTTCTTTATTCTCTTAGTCTCGGGTGTTTAAAAAAGTATTCACCTTTGATTTGTTTTATTATTAGTTCAGAATCACCCCTTATTGAAATTATCTTAGCACCAAGCCTTTTTAACAATTGCAAACCTAACATTAAGGCTTCATACTTAGCTATATTATTGGTACACTGAAAATTCAACTTGTAGGAATGGCTTTCTGTATATATTGGTTTTGAATTTGAAACCCACACTCTAGCTCCTGATCCTTTCTTACTAATAGAACCATCAAATTATCAACTCCACAAAGGTTATTTTGGTTCATCAGATTGTATCATCACTGTTTTTTCTTCTTCATGGGTTGTTTTGTTTTCCTCCAAGTTATAAACATCATCCTCTAGATTTTCAATTTTTCTTTCCATGTCTCCATCATTATATAAAATAAAATAATCAAGGTCAGAATGAACAAAATATAAGGGATAATTATGTGGTTTCTCTTGACTAATGACCATGTATTTCATCAGTGTATCCCTATATAATCTCCTATGCTGACCAAATAATGGGATGGTGGCATAAGACATGTCCAATTGTAGGGTACCCTATAACTTGGCTCCCCATGAGAGAGACAATAACATGCCATAATTAGGAGGTATGTCTACAAAACCTATGTCCATTACCATGCTCTTGGCTGGGATTTGAGCTAAAGTAACACACAAATATTTGATAAGACCTATGCATTTAACTCTACTTGAATCAAAAGAATATAAATCCTTGTAAGGTCTAGTGATATCAAGTCCCAATTTCTCCATAACAACCTTATTCATAAGGTTGTGAGAAGCACCAAAGTCTAGCATGGCATTGTGCAAAGTTTTGTCATGAATATTTAAACTAACATAAAAAGGAGGTACAACAACACTTTTAGGTTTTCATCAAATTCAGGCACAAATAATAACTCTAGTTGATCATCACCAATGTTTACTGTATCTGTACCCATTCCTAGCTCTATGTTCAAAGATTTGATCAATTGTGATCTGTAAGCATTCTTATTCATTAACTCTATTAGAGGAATATGCATTTTGAGCTTTTCCAATTCACTTTCCTGGATGAATGAGGTTGGATTTTTATTTTGATTAGGGAGATTTGATTTCTCAAAAAAATTCTTCTGTGAAGTATCTTTGGGATGACTAGTGGAGGGAACATCACTTTGAGTTGTTTTTTATACAAAGTCATATATTATTTTGGTTGGGACCTCTGAATTTTTCTTTTGGGGACTATCAGGAACTTTCTTGGCAAGTGTATTTGTTGTCTTTTTAAAGTCAAAATCTTTCTTGGTTGGATTGTCATTGGACTTCTTACTTCTCAAGTTATATTGTCTATGAAATTCCATTATTGCATTTTCAAAAGCTTTTTGTTCTGATTCTTCCTCATCAACTTCAGTTTGTGAAAGAAGGAAAAGATCTTGTTCTTATTGGGTAAGAAAAATATAATCATTATCATTTATTCCCATAAGATTAATGTGAACATCATCAAGTTCCTCAATTGTTTCTTCTCCTTCATCAACATAATTTTCTTGGAAAGGAGATCTAATCTATTGATCTGGGACTCTCTTTTCTCTTTGTATGATTTGGGGTGGATTTCTCTTGAAATTAGGATTTTTGATTTGGGGACCAAGTTGATTTTCTCTTGATGGATTCCTATCAATGATATCTAGTCTTTCCATCATTATTTCCATCGTTCTTACTAAGGAGTCTATTTTAGCATCAACATAAGAGGTAGATGGTTCTTCCTTGATAGTCACTCTCCTCTCTATTCTTTGTCTAGCTCTCTTAGCCAATAGATTTGCCTCTACACTCACAACACATTTTTGAATTGCTTCCAAATTTGTAGGGTTTCTCTCTCTGAATTGATAAGACATGTCAGCATCAAAACCATCAAGGAATTTCATCAAAGCTAGGCCTTGAGGAGATTGAATGTTTGTTGGAATTGCATTATAAAGATTTTTAAATTGAGTGCAATAATAATGTACACTTTCCCCTTGGTTTCTTTTTATATTTTCATATTCAGATAATATTTGAAGTGGATTTTTCTTAACTTCCCATGTATTGAGAAAAGATTGGTGAAAGGCAATAATGTCATTAAGGCTAGAAACTAGTAAGTTTTTGAACCATTTATTAACTTCACCAGTTAAGATTTGGGAAAACAACCTCATTTTGACATCTTCCTCATCTACTTCTTGCAGGTCAAAGAATTCATTCATCTTCTCAACATGTTGTTGTATAGTCATACTTCCAGTGCTATCAAACTGAGGAATCCTAGTTTGATAATCCTAGGGAATATTGTGTAAAGGAGCGGCCAAAACAAGGGGATCATATCTTGCTGCCATTATTGGTGGAGGAGGATGGATAGCAGGAACTCATGTGGCAGGCTGGATGGTAACCTGTAAAATTGTTGAAGAAGTGGTGGAAGATGTGGAAGAAGCAAGGATGGAAGATATATGATGAGCTGATTCGGGATTGATAGAAGATGCAGAGATGGTTAGGGAAGAAATTTCAACAAATTGTTGGATGTAGGCTTTGTGAAAAGATTGATCAAATTCTGATGCTAGATCTTGTAACTTTTCAAATTTTTGAAGGATTTTCTGATCAAGATCTGATCCAGGAGTGTGTCTTTCAGGGGTTCTAGGTTGGATGATAGATTTATCTAAAAGTATTTCATCCAAAAAGATATTAGATTGGGTTCTGAAAAGGATATTCTCAAAAGGTAGATCAAACTGGATGTCTTGGATTGTGACAACCTTCTCTCGAAGAGAGGTGGCCCTAGGAGGAGGACTACTACTCCCTTGACTTTATGCTGAGCTTATTTTTCTAATCAATTTTTTAGGATTATCTACTACTTTTACAGGTTTTGGATCAGGGTGAGATCTGGTATGAATTCTTTTTGGAGCCAGAACTTAAACCTTGAAAATATAATTAATTATTTACAAATTTTTACAACCTCTGAACATTTATCTATTGAAATTTAGATCTTTGATTGTTCAAAAATAAAGTTTTCTTAATTAGGGAAGACAATTCATAAAGTTGGAAAATTTGTTTAGTTCCCCAGTATGTTCGCCACTATGTTATCACTCTATAATTTCAAGAGGTTGTAGAAGAAATTGACAGAGGTAACTACCAAACCACATTGGAAGTTGGGATCTAGCCCTGCCAGCTTTAGAGAGGGATCTCTCTGTATGATTTAGATTTTTTTAAGTTTTAAATGTTAGGATAGTTATGACAATTCTAATTTTGTTTGTTTTTTTGTAATAATTTGCTGAAAGAATCCTTAGTTTTCCATTGGGCTATGGGGTCTGTACTTAAAGATGAGGATCAAATTCATATTTTTATAAGGTTTTATTCACAGGGAAGGGTAGTAAAACTATTGGATCTATTCATATTAAATGAGATGAATAAGAGAGAACAAGAGGGGAAAGTCCACTAAGCAGAGGAGAAGTTAAGAATTCCTTCACTTAGTTTCAGATGAAAACATACAGATCATTAAAAAACCAGAGATTGAGTATACAAGATAAATTATCTTGTTTTGACTTTGTTTTAATGATTAGAATTGGAAATACATGAAATGATTACAGAGCATAAGAAAACATTTGAAAAAGATAAAAAGATGTCACCAACAATCTCACACAAGAATCCCGTGAATAATCCTTTTTTTATTACTGGTCGATCCTTTGAACAATTACACAATATCTCTTGGGTGCAAAAATCAACCTTCAATACTTCGAAGAGAGAAGTATTTATAAAACTGTTTACATCATATCCTGTCATAAATGACTAGGATATTATGGAGGAAATATCTAACTAATTAGATCTCTAAGATACAAAATACAGGGATTTGTTGATTTGTTCGGATCCTTAGTGTTGATTTGGTGGAAGTGGTTGTCGAATCATCTCTTTGACTTTGGCTAGCTTCTCCATGCTAACCAAAACCTCAAAAATGTCTTTACTCAAGTAAGGCGCATAGATATTCCCATCTCTTTTTACGATGGATAGAAATCTTGAGTAACTTCCTGTATATCTCATCCATTTTAGTATACTTGGTAAAAGTAGGCTTAGTAATGAAGATATGTTTTATCTCATGCTAAATACTCAAGTCCAAATGTAATGTCTCTAGGAAAGCTTTACCAATAATGCTTCCCTATATCCCTGCAAACTTGGAACTGTCCTCTGCCACTGCACTCATTTTTTATTTGTAATATGATAGAGTGATCAGCTTTTCATTGACTACTAATAGTCCAAGAAGACCTTTCTTATGTAGCACTTCAAACTTACTGAAAAATATCTACACTCCTATTTCCATCATTTGAGCCTTTTCTTCTAGCTGCAACATCAATCCTTTCTTGGTTAGAACCTTCTTGATCTCAAGGATGGTCTCTATTATGTCTTCAATTTCCAGTTCTTCTAACTCCTGCTTGTTTTTGGAGTTCAGAAATCTGATGAGTTTTGTGGCCTGTGTGGGTCTTTATCCTAGCTCTTCTTTGATGATCTCAATTGCTTCCTTGGCATTTTGTGCTAATTCATGTTGTTCAAAAATGATCTGTATGGATGGCCAGATTTCTGACATTGACTTGTTGATATCCATACAAATGTTTTCCTTAGCTTGGGCTAAGGCCTTTTCCATGACAATCTCTTTCTGTAGTTGTTGTAGTTATTGACTAAGCCTTTGAGACTTATGCATCTCTTCTTGGTGACTAGCTTGGAACATTGACTTCAGCTCCTACAAGTTCTTTACCTATTCCTGCAATTTTTTGATCTCTTCCCCTTAGATGGACATGTCCTCCATGGACTTTACAACTTTTTCAGATGCATCTGAAACTTGTACTGGGATTGTTGATGGAACATCTGTTGATGTAGATTCTTATGTCGTTCTAATTCCTGTCAGAGGGACTACCTCCAGTGGGATCATGGCCATATGCACATTTTTATCCTTTTCCTTTATCAGTTTATCCATTTCTTCTTCCATTTCTCTTATCCGTGCATTCTATTCCATGATAAGCTTCAACATTTCTTCTTTGTGGCCTTCAGTCTCAACCACTTTTTTGGCTTGTGAATCTTCTATAGATGGAAGCTTCAGTTGATTTCTCAGACATGCTATATTAGAATTATTCTTCTTCAATAATTCCTCTTCTTCCTTGACATTTGTTGGGTCATACCCAATCTTCAACACCAATTATTCTAGTGATTTGATTTTGTTTTCCTTGGCCAAATAAGATATTTTCTCCAGCTTCAATTGGGATTGAATGTTGTTTAGGGACACCTGCAACTTTGAAGTAGTCATTGAGGTGTTGGTCAAGTTAGAGAATATCATCTCTCTTGTCTACCTATGCATGTCTATTTGGTTCATTGGATGGACATCCTTTACATCAAACTCAAAGACAGTCTTCTTATAGATTGTAGTTGTCTTAGGATGGGGAACGTGTGCTTGCAGGAATGACATTTTCATTCTTCCTTTCTATGTTTCAAATTCTAATAGTAGCCTATATTGAGAAGTAGAGGTCTAGTTCCAGAACTAAGCATAGGTCCTGCTATTAAGGAGCTCATTTCTTTGTTTGATATGTTTGTACTTGTCAAAAATATTTGACTATGTTTGCTCATGAGTTGATTCAGTTGAAAAAGTAGTGTCTGTTTTTTTTTGAGATGATGATGTAGACATTATGAACTAATTGTCTGCATATTTTGAAGAGTGTGGTCCCTCCATGACTATGGTGGACTGCATTTCTCCTTCCTTGAGAAAATATGGTGCATGACTAGTCTTGGCCCTTTTTATGTAAACCTAGAAATCCTTAGATTATACCTCTGTGACTAAAGGAGAAACCTCCTTTCTTGCTCTATTCTCTATTTTCTTTTGAGGTGTGTTGGTATGTGAAGCAGTGATAGGGGAAGGTTGTTCCTGTATTTATAGAAATTTGTTTTCTTTCCATTCTGTCGGGTTCATATACTTCTCCACTTCTGGCCTCTATGTGTGAGCATAAGGAGTGCTCCTTTGTTTGACTCTAAGCTCAGAAATGACACCAAATGGGTCATAAGACCATGTGTAACTATAAGTAAACCTCATATGTTTCAAGAGGTTATCTGCCTCTTCTCCTGCTGATCTGTTGTTGTAGATGAAAGGGCCAATTTGAGTCTTGATTCTAAGTTGTTGTTTCTTCTTTGTTGCAACAAAGTGTATTTCATCTAAGTTCACCAAATGCCTTATGTATTCTAGTGAAAAAATCCTCATAGGGAGATATTTTGTAAATCTGTAAGATGGCAGCTCACACCCATACACTCTTATCTCTGTGTGATTTTGTATAAATACCAATCCCCTGTCTTAGAAAGATCATAAAGGTGAAGGATTCTTTGAATTTATTCATTAATAATTGGTTATGTGTTAATGTTTAGCATGCAAACAATTGGGTCATAGAACTGGTCTATGAAGTCCTTGAAGTTGAATTCAGTTGAATTTTTCCTCACCAATGAGGTCCATGAGGTCATTGATTGTGGGTTTCCTTCTTGGTTTAATTTATGAAATGCACATGGAAACATGTCTCATTGAAAAAACAAGAATATATACACTAGGACCGAGGAATATCTGAACATTCCCTCTGTTGCAAACCTAAAAAGCTGATCATGAATGTTATCAGCCAGAAACTGACCGAAATTAAATTTGATTGTGGCTCATTCTTCTGTAGAAAATATAGATACAAAACCTAAAATAGGCTCATCTACCCATTCATCTGAAAAATAACCTAACAGGTAGCAAAGAATGGATATGATCTAGTTTGCCTTGACAGTGAAGATGGAGGATGAATAAGGGGGATTTTTCTTGGGCAATTGGGTGTCTTCTGGCAGAAAAATCTAAAAAATTTAGGCTCTTTGGGGAAAGGTGAGCTTCTAGTATAGGTCGCTTCTGGTACAGGTCATTAAGGGCTTCAATGGAAAATGGGATTGCAGAGTCGCTTCTTGGGATTTGCAGAATATGATCAATGGATTCAGGGGTAATTGTGAACAATGTTTCACCAGAGGAGGAAACAATGTCCCTTGGTTGAGCGAATAACAAGCTTGGAAGTTTAGGGAAAATTCGAGGAAGTGGTGGGTCTGTGGGAACCTATACAGAGGTAAATTGGACTCCCAGAGTCCAATTTGATTGCTCTGGTCTAGAAAAATATCCTTTAGCCAAGAGTGCAATTCGAAGAATTAAAATTCACACCTTAGCTTTGTGATCTTATAGTCCTTATCCACCAAGGGTATATGGTCTAGGTCGACAGGAGAGGGAAGGATCGGGTTGTTAAGAACCAAATATCAATATAGCATAGAAAAACCTCAGAAAAAGTACTCAACGCCTTGAAAAAGAGATAATTTCAGATAATAAGCCTCTTCGAGGGGGCAACCTCCTTTTACCCCACTTAAATGTTCAAGTACAAGA
>ML777893.1:39516-50796 GCA_009831015.1 Picea engelmannii | reverse complement strand
TGTCTCAGATGTAGCAGTGAAACCCCAAGACCTTGAGCTCTGATACCATATGTTAAGAACCAAATATCAATATAGCATAGAAAAACCTCAAAAAAAGTACTCAACGCCTTGAAAAAGAGATAATTTCATATAATAAGCCTCTTTCAGGGTGCAACCTCCTTTTACCCCACTTAAATTCTCAAGTACAAGATGATTCAAAATGAAAATGTCTCCTTGGTATATATAGGAGACTATGAGGTATAATTACAACTAATGGCCTAAATCTGACATAAATAAAATAACATTAATAATATAATATGCCCCTATTAAGGGGTAATGAGCCAATATTAGGGCTTAACATGGGTTGTTAGATGTATCAGCAGATTTGGCCTTGGGGGGCATGATTAATAAAGCTTTAAGGTAAATCAATGGTGGAACTATGATTAATCGGGGAAAATGCGCTTGTTGACGGTGAGCAGTTGTGACAATTGAAAACTTGTTTTGGCTCAGTGTCCACAATGTCTACATCAGAAAATGGAATTAGAAGGTGATGAAACAGGGTTTTACAAAGTGTTGGAGGTGTCCGTTCTGGCGCGGGGTGATGACGGGGAGTTAGAGGTCACGGGGATTCATTTGATTGGGTAATGGGTAGGTAGGATGGGACATATGGTAGGTGGGAGTAGGGTACGATAGCGGAGTGATGTGAGTGGTTTTAGGTAGTGGTTTGGTGGGATTTCAGAGGGGGGGTAGGTGGTAAGAGGATTTTAGAAGGGGGGGGTCTGAAACACTGTGAGAGCACCATGTTAGGTGGGACCAGCATCTGGGAAACCACTTTTTGGAGCCGCCACCCCCCCTCACCATTAAAGGCAGAAAGGTCAGGGGGTCCAAAATGCACTGAGGACCATCAAACTTGGCGTTGATGGATGTCATCGCTGACAACTTGTGAAAAAATTAGTCACTATATGACAAAATGTCTTTTCCACTAGTAAACTTAGGATAAAAATATGCGATGGGTAGCACTAAGCTTACCTTTTTCAATTTCACACCATGGTCTTATTTTCCTAAGGTAAAAATACCCAAATTTACTCAAACAAAGGGTGTTTTGACAATCCCCTTTCAACTTTTATTTAAATTGAAAAAACTAAACTATCAACTAACCTAGGAATCTAACATATTAATCCAGCTTAGACTATTAGATTAATTATTTCTCTAACCTAACTAATTTGGCCAATATTAAATTGTTTGACCAAACTTATTCTCTAACCTACCTAATTTGGCCAAGATTAAATTGTTTGACCAAACTTATTCTCTAACCTATCAACATAAATTCACAAGTTTGATCATGATTATACAATATGATTCAAACCAAATTTGTTTTTTATGGGGTTTTTTATTTTTCTCTTTTTTTATTTTGTCTTTTATTATTTTTTATACCCTTTTTTCATTTTTCCTATTTTTATCCTTTTTCTTTTTCTTTTCTTTTCTTTCTTCTTTTCTTTTCTTTTCTTTTTGTAAATCATTTGCAGAATAAAATATTATTTATAATGAAATATGACTAGAGGAAGAAATTTTTAGTCACCAGGTGATACTATGAAATATAGGGTTATAACACATATCACTTCCTTCTGAACATAAGGGGATGAATAGTAAGAATACGCCCTGGACCATTAGAATTTATGGTCCTCACGTCCGAAAATGTTCAAAGTATCTCCGCAGAACTGTTGTCAAGATGATGCTACCATAAGTTGATGAGAGCATTATTTTAATACAAATAATATTTGAAATGAGCACTTGAGAGAGATAATATAATCTTCTGCAAATCGTGCTTTAATGTGTTTTAATAAGAAATCTCCTCAAGCCCTTCTTTTATTAATGATGATATTTACAGAACCTACATGATGATGTATTAGCATTAAATCATACTAAATGCATATTAGGAAAAGAACGAAGGCGGAGGGGAAGGATGGGAGAAATTAGGATTTGGGAACTTTTGTGAACCAACCAAATTGGGAACCCGCGAACCCATCGTTGTGAAAGGACGAATGATCCGGATTATTTTCGGCACGAAATGAGAGTGGAGATATAATAAAGATTTGCACGGATATATAGTAATACACAATTTCTATTAATCAAAGAAATGTACAGAGACTGTAAAAATACAGAGTGAAAGACTTGCTAGAATGGTGGCAGCTTATCTCTTAGAAGAGATGTGACAGCTACTCGCATTGGCAAGAATATGGTTACAATGAGGCTCTGAAGGCATTTTTACAGTAAACTGGAATGCCAAAAACCCTAGACATCCAAAAACCTAACCCTAGGAGATGAAGCGCCAGAAGTCATGTGGGCCCCATTTGGGTAAGTTGGTGCATCAACTTCCCAGGGTCGTAACGTTTGCATACGATCTCTGTTTTAGGCATATGATAGCTCCTTGGAAAGGTATCATCGAGGAGATTCATTTTGGGGGCTCAATCATTCCTTCTACTATCATTTAGAACCTATATCTTGAAAAACCTTCATTTGGGCCCTCAAAATGGCCCTGGAAGTTAAAAACTACTAAAAATAGTAAATTGCCAAATTTTCTAGAAAACTGTTTTGAGCCAGTCAAAAAAGGTGGGTGGCCACCGATATCCACCTGGATCAATCATCCCTCCTTAGGAATCAATGGTCTCCATTGCGTTGAGTTCCCGGGGGAGAGGGAAAAACGTTTTCTAAATCTGCATCTTCGTGAGTTGCTTGCCTTACTGGAGACGTCATGTTGTTTAGTTTGTGGAAGTCTGTCACAAACATGTTGAGGCTGAGGCTGTTCAACAAGTCGGGCTACGTGAGAGGATGATGTGCAGAAGGAATCTTTGCACTTTGTTGCAACCTTGTCCACCTGTTTCTGTTTGATAGAAGGTGCTTGGGGCGAGGCTGTCGTGGTTGTAGTGTCCTTTTGTTCCCCTTTTGAAAAGATTGTGAAGAAGCTAAACTTTGCAGTATGAGATACTACCTTGCGACACTTTTTAGGTGGAACAATAGTCAGAACTACCTCTGGTATTATGTAGATATGCCCCCCCAAAGTAAAAATGACACTACAGGGTCGAGAATCATAAACAGCATGGCGTCTCCACATATATGGTTGGCCCAAGAGAACATCATAGACATCTAGTGGGGAAACATCACATAATACCTCATCCTTGAAGGGTTGGATGTTGTATGAAAATCGACACTATTGGTTGACACAGAGATCTCATCCTTGGCGAAGCCACCTGATGTTGTATGGCTGCGGGTGTGGTGTTGTCAACAATCCCAACTGTTTGACAACCTCTGTTGAGATGAGGTTCTTCTGGATTTTTCTATCAACAATAAAATGAAGCGGGGTCCCCTTCACCCACATCTGTGAATGAAAAATACGTTCCCCCTCTTCAAGATCTGTTGGTTCTTCTAGTTGAATTGTTGCGGTCGCAACAATAGAAGCGGGGTCTATGTCAATGATATGTCCTTTACTAGTATTTTCAAAATCAGATTCTAAATCAGGGTTCGGCTCCTTGTCTTTGATCTCGACCACCAATGACTATTTTGAGAGACATTCATCAGTGTTGTGCCAAGGGATTTTGTGGAAATCGTACCATTTTTCGATGTCCTTCTTTGTCTTCCTGTGACCCTTCTTTTCATGTGGTTTGGACTGGTTTTCAGGAGACTGTTTGTTAGGGTCATCTTTATCATACTTTGGTTGTTGCAGATTTGCAAACCCGAAATCTTGTTTGTTCTGGTGCTTAAATTTCTGGTCAATTTTAACAGCATATCAATAAGCAACACCGAGTGATGAGAAGTCCAAAAAATCCATTTCAGTCTGGATGTATCTATGTAGAGCCCCATGGTATTTCAGAACCAAATGTCACTCAGAGTCTTTGATACCCAGCTTGGTGCACACGGTATGGAAGGTATTGGTGAAATCCGGAACTTCTTGGCCCCTCTCTTTCCGTAGTGTGGTCCATCTCATGTACTGGTCCTCATAGTTTCCAACAGGGCAATATTGTTCCTTTACTGCATCCACAAAAAAATCCCAAGTGGGATCGGCCCCATATATTCCAGAATATTCTTTGGAACTTTGCTCCCAGTAAGTTTCCCACCAATGTTTGACATGAGGGAGATATTTAAGGAGTGTGAAGGTGATCTTTTCTTTTTCGAAAAAATTGTGAACAAAGAAATAACCTTCGAGCAGAGTTAACCATTTTTCTAGGGCTTCTGCATCTATCTGTCCTTCAAATACAGGAATATCAAAATTAACTTGTACCTTGAAAGGCGAGGTGCCTCAAAAGTGGTCATTTGATGAAGATGTGCCTGTTGTTATCGACAGGCTTTGAAGGATGTGGGAAAAATTCTCCATCATTTCGTCCCTCTGTCGCGTGAGAGCTTTCTCAAGCAATAGATTGATAGGATCGTCTGCTCCATCGTTTTTCTTTTATTCCTCCATTGAGGGTTTCTTGGGTGTGTGAGAGTGATTGTCTTCAAGAGAGACAAGATCGAGACCCAACTTTATATACTCGAACCTCGTCGGGGACATGCACTGAAAAAAAATGATCAAGAGCAGCCTGCTCTGATACCACTGATCCAGATTATTTTCGGCACGAAATGAGAGCGGAGATATAATAAATAATTGCACAGAGATATCACATATATTCAATAATATAAAATAAATGTATCAGAGATGAAACCATAAACACAGATATATAGTAATACACAATTTCTATTAATCAAAGAAATGTACAGAGACTGTAAAAATACAGAGTGAAAGGCTCGCTAGAATGGTGGCAACTTATCTCTGAGAAGAGATGTGACAGCTACTCGGATTCACAAGAAGATGGTTACAATGAGGCTCTGAAGGCATTTTTAAAATAAACCAAAATTCCAAAAACCCTAGACATCCAAAAACCCAACCCTAGGAGATGAAGCACAAAAAGTCATGTGGGCCCCGTTTGGGTAAGTTGGTGCATCAACTTCCCGGGGTCGTAACTTTTGCATACAATCTTTGTTTTAGGTGTGTGATAGCTTGTTGGAAATTTATCATCGAGGAGATCAATTTTGGGGGCTCAATCATGCCTTTGGATATCATTGAGAACCTATATCTCTAAAAAAATTCATTTGGTCCCTCAAAATGGCCCCATAAATTAAAAACTACTAAAAATAGTAAATTGCCAAAATTTCCATAAAACTGTTTTGAGCTAGTCAGAAAAGGTGTGTGGCCACCAATATCCACCTGGATCACTGAAAATTGGATAAGTGTTGTAACGTGGTCAGTCAGAATCAATATAGGAGAGATGCGATACTTAGGATCCCAGGGAGTTTGATGGTCAAAATGTAGATCGTGGATCTCTTCGGTGAAAAATGTATATCACGGATCATGGGATATGAAAGCTTGAACTCGCAAAACCAGGAACTTGTGACTATAGAAATGGTTAAGTATAGGATGATACGGCAGTCGGTCGGACTCATGATATGGGAATATGAATGGAAGTGAGAACCCGTGAGTCCACCAACCCGCACACTAGTCGTTTTTGAAAAATGACTAAGTATAGTAACTAGAAAGGGAGAATAGAAGGGAGAAAAGAAAAGGGGGATTTGGGTAAGTATAGAAGAGGGAAAAGAAATGGACAAAAAGAGTTGGGAAAATAGAGAAGGGGAAGGAAATTTCAGAAGCGAAAATCAATCTCAACAAGCCTCTCATGTGAAGCAGAAGCATGTTGAAAAATTCCTATGACAGAGGAAGTATATTGAAATGGTTCTTCAAAAGTTTGGTACGATGGATTGAAAATCCATGGCAAGCTGCCATGATGATAGATATGAAGAAGTTGAGAGATTCTGATCTAGTAGACCCATCTCTGTATCGAAAATTGATTGTCTCGTTAATGTAATTGGAGAATACTCAGTCGTATATTTTCTTTGTGGGAAGTTTGAGTTATGATATACAACTGCATGGATTTATTGATTCAGATTAGACAGGGAGTGTAGTTGACAGAAGAAGTGATACTTGGATATGTTTTAGTTTGAATTTTTCCATGATGTCATGGGCTAGAAGGAAAAATAAGTCGGTTTCACTCAACACTGCAGAAGCAAAGTATATTGCAGCTTATGATGTTTGTATGGAAGCAGTGTGGCTCTGTAAGATGGTTTCTGGACTGTTTGATCAGGTGTTGGATTTGAGTGTGATATATTGTGATAATAAGAGTTGTATGAAGATTTCAGATAACCCAGTGTTCCATGACAGGTTGAAGAACATTGAGATTGAGTATTATTTTCTCCATGATAGAGTCCATGAGGGAGAAGTTGTTCTCCATTATATCTTCACAGATGAGCATATAGCAAACATTTTGGAAAATCCTCTGTCCAAGATGAAAAGTTTGTGTACTTAAGGGACAAAATGGTACTCGTGGAGATGACTTCCTTATTGGAAAAGGAAGTGATTAATCCTAGGTTGGTAGGGAGAATTGATATGTTATTGATATATGGGCAGTAATTTTATAGTTTGGAAAATGGTTCAGGTTGGGTAGTCACCTTCAAGTATGGAAAGTGGCCCAAGATTTTTGACAGACAGACATTTTCCAGTTCAAAAAATGGTCCATGTCGGATGGTCATTTTCGTAATGAAAATGGTTCGATAGATTGTTGATGTACCATAGACAACAATTCCCCTTGTGGCCAGTGTGGGGGAATGGTCTAGGACAATCGTTCTTCTTGGCAATCACTTTGAATAGTGGTAAAGCAGAATGGTTCACCTCTCTAGCCAGTCATTCTTTTGAAGTTCACAGTTGTGAGAAGTTTCGAAGAATGGTATGTTATAGGAGGTTGGTGCAGGCCAGTCATTTTCATTAGGAAATGGTTTGGACATTCATTCCCTAGGGAAGAATCATTATCTCCAGGTTTCACTATGATTAGTGATGGAAGAATGGACCAGTTAGGTGAATGGTCTAGGTTCAACAAGCAGGTACATGCATTCCCTAGGGAAGACTCATTCTCTTCAGGTTGTACTATGATTAGTGTCGGAGGAATGGCCCAGTTAGGTGAATGGTCCAGGCTCAAAAATTAGGGTCAATTATTCTTCTATGCTTGGGAATAATAGTCCAGATAGCCCATGGTTGATGTTTTACATTCTAAGGGAATATTCTCTTCCATATCTTAGTTTGTATCATGATATTGTTATCAAGGTTGATATTAGATGATATGATTGTTGTGGAGACTGTATGTCTCTAGACATTAGTTGTATGCTACTATGGTGGATTTGTTCCACTGGTTGTGACTATGTGTCACTGGTTAGTAGTTGTGTGCTACTAGAAGTGGTTGTGTACCACTAGATAGTAGTTGTATACTACTATGAATAGACACAGTTGTATTCTATTGGATGGAATTATAGAAGCAATATGATAATATCTAAGTGTCATGGAGACTACCACTAGTGTTGGAATTGATTTCCATCTAGATGGATAGTTAGTGTGTTGGTGGGCAAACATTCTCCAGGCGGAGAATGGTCCAAACAGAACAGATTGTTGGTGGACAGGCATTCTCTGTACGGAGAATGGTCTAGGTTAATAGTTTGTTGACGTATCATGAAATTGTATTTTCCTAAGGCACAGATTGTGGCCCGATTAGGAAAATGGTTTAGGATCGATATTTTCTAATGTGTATAGGTAGATATGGGTCTATATGGTACATATGAACCAATTAGAAAATAGTCTGAGACTGAAATTCCTGTAGGAATGGTCTATGTATCCCATGTTGTGGCTTTCATCATCTGTTGGGACAGTCATTATACTAGGAAAAATGTTTGGATTAGAAGAATGGTCCTTGTATCACTTAGTGGAGTGATTGACTTATTCAACATCATGCTAGATTACTTAGGTGGAGTATGTCTTCAAGAGATGATGTAGTTGATGATATCATATGATACTTATAGTGGTGATGTTGCTCATGAGTTGCTCTACATGATCATGAGATAGCATGTGTGGCTATGATGATGCTACCTGTTGAATGGTATGTTTTTGCTCAATACCATTTCCTTTAATACCTCCCTAGATATGAGGGAGTGTTGATATTATGGTAGCTGCGAGAGGTATTAACCTCTATGTGTAACCTTTGACGAGAATAGAATATTCTGGGAAGCAAGAGAAACCCTAAATAGATGTGTAGAAACCCTAGAAGACATGTCAAATGAATAAAATAATCAACATTTAAGTTTTAAACTCTAAACGAAGAAGTCGTCCTGGACAGGTGAGAAAGAGAACTATAAATAAGAGGGCACTAGAGCTCATTTTTCATTTTCACATTCTCACAACTGCATAAGACTAGTGTTTTGGAGGTTTGGAGAGGGAGTGTAGTTGCATCTATTACAAATGGGATTTTGACTTTTGATTATGGTTGGAATTTCTACTTGGTTATGGTTTGTATTATTTTCTTGGTACACTATCCTTGGAGAGAGATACTCTATCTTGGTTGGCTATTGGTTTTAAGGTTTTCTTCCAGAATTATTTTGTCTATCAAGGTTAAAGGTGCTCGGTGGTGGCTTTGTGCCTATGGTTGTGTGACAATATTGTTATATTGTCTATGGAAAAATGAGCACATCTATTTTATTCTAACAACCTCCATGTGTAACCTTTGGCTAGAATAGAATATTTCGTAAGCAAGATAAATCCTAAAGAGATCTGTAAAAACCCTAGAAGACAAGTCGTCTCAATAGAATAAATTATATTAAAGTATTACCCTCCATAAATAAAAGTCGGCCTAGACATGTGGCAAGGAGAACTATAAATAGGATTTTCTTGAGCTCATTTGTACTCACTCACTTCACTCACTCTCTTAGTCAATTCTAGTGCAAGTTTGGAGTTGCATCTGCAAGTTTGGAGCTCCAACTGCAACTTTGAAAGGTACATATTCTGGGTTGATTCTTGGTCTCTCTCTCTAGCGCTATCTAGCCTAAGATATGTGCCCTATATTCTAGTATATATTAGTGATATTCTTGGTGATTTCTTGGATTATATTGGTGGTATTCTTGGTGATGTATTGGAAGAAGTGAAACTATAACTATTGCGGTTGAGTAGTTTTATTGTTCTATGGTTTTGGGACTTTCTATCTGATGCACTACCTGATGGGTATTCTATATGTGTTAATTCCCTCAATTAAATTGTCAGCTTGGGGTAAGTAAACTTAGAGTTATGGCACAGTATGAGCCAAGCCAGAAAGAAAATCTAATGGAAATATTGACTAGCTAAGGAGATGGTTTACCCTAGCGATCAACACTCTTTTCAAATTACAATTCTACTTTAGACAATTAATTTTAAAATCTATTTAAACAACAAATTCTATGTAAAGAAACATTTAACTAATGAGCTTCAAGCAATTCTAGAACTATGAACTATTTGACCTAAGTAGCTTTAAACAATCTAGGACTATGAATTGTTTAATCTATCTCTAAATAAGCAAACAACAAGTAATCTATTTCAGAGCTATTTAATCGATTCAATCTATTTTTGAATAAGAAAATAACAAGTAATATATCTCTGAGCTATTTGATCTATCTACCTCTGAATGAACAAGCAAGTAAGCAATTAATCTGTCAAAATTATCTTTACAAGTGAACTCTATTCTTAAAGTAAAAACTCACAATTATTTCTATCTTGCAGAGAATAAACACTAATCTACCTAACTAAAAGCAAGAGTGTCGTGAAAATATTCAAATATGATGATTGTGTCTTCAGTGGTGAATAACATCACGATGCCATATAACTACTAATGACAGTTCAAGTGGAATGAACTCAATGCTAACTTCTACAGAGAAATGTAAATTATGGATAAGGCAATCTATAGAAAAAATTTCCATCATAAAAGAAACACTAAATGTTCTTGGAATCCATATAATCTTTAAACATTGTGCAGAAGATATTCAACATCAATCATTCACTCTATCACACAACTACTAGAAAATACTCTATTCAAAATTACTAATTCAAGAAAATCTACAAACTCATAATTAGCACTTAATCATAAATCCTAATTCAAGTTCATAAATCAGATAACAATGAAAATAATATTGTGCAAACCTACAAACTCATAACTAATGCTAATTAGAAAACATAATTCAAATTCATAACTGGGATTTCATTAAAAATCATAACCTAAAGTTAACTAAGCTACCATTGAAGATCATACTCAAAATCAACTAAGATGCTACTAAACATCATAACTCAAAATCTACTTCTATCCTATCATGTTGATGCTAAAAGAAAAATTAGAAATTAAAGAAAACCTACAGAGAGGATTTGAAATTACAACTTAATAAATAAACACTATCTAAATTAGTACTATGTAGAGTGATTTACAGCTAGGGAGAAAAAGACACGACAGTATAATTAGACAGCTTCTACACAAGTAAACTACAACCTACAAACAAAATGTTAGGAGTCTAAATATCAACAAGTAACCATGGGCATCCCTATGTGATATGCACACAATTCAAAAAATGGGCTGCACGTTAGAGAAGATATATAGGGAGGTGAATTAGACAAACAATATGAAATTAAAAAGACATACACAATGAATGAAATTTAAAAAAGAAACTTCGAAATTATATATGAAAGTCAATTATACAGATGCAAATATATATATATATATATATATATATATTGATATAAACAATCACCCAAACTGTTATCACTCTAGGAAACTCTCCTAGGCTGTAAGTCGGAGATGCCTGGTAACTAACTCTTTTTGGGAAATGTTTTTCTAAATAATTGATATGGTTTTTGGATCAAGATGAATATCTAGGGACTGGACTGTGTTTTCAAGACTGTCTAGAAATATAAAATATCACAAGGCCTTCTAGTAATGAAGTCAGACAAGGTTTGATTAAATGGAGAAGAAAACAACTATTGAACTAGATTATACTCATATAAACAAGCACAATGGGTTTAATAACTAAGGAAATAACTTATGATTATCAACTTAATCAATCAATCAGTGAGATGACAGTCACATGCAGATTGAATGAGCATCAATAAAGAACTTTCACTCATAAGATATCAGAGAACAGAAGAGAAAAATATGACAACACAACTGAAGGAAGCTTCTAATTTTTCATATAATAAGAATAGGTCTTTTAGTTACAGTAGCAGCATGTAGAACTCAATGTTGAACCCCTGGTTCGTCTCAAAAATAGGTATTTATAGTCTTACAAACAGTTTTACAGATCCTAAAAACATGGATCTGTATTTAATAAAGACAACTCAATTCTATCTAAACAACTTGAAAATAAAGTCTTTAACAACTAAACTAG
>ML777893.1:0-38289 GCA_009831015.1 Picea engelmannii | reverse complement strand
TTGTTTCTTTGAACTCTTCCCCTGTTCATTTGCAATTTGGTTCTGTGTTTCAAAACCTTCCCAGAATAGGAAATGTTCCCAGCTCCTTCCCTGTTGTTTCAATTCCTCCAGGATAATCAATTTTATGAGGCCGAAGTGACACAGAGTAGTTTTCATGCTCAAGGGTTGAGCTCTGATCTTCTTGCAAACCTTAATCAAACTTTTATGCAGGAAATAAGGCAAATTAAGCGGGGTCTTGCCTGTGAAATGATCCAATAGTTTGAAGTGGTACATCATCAGTTTATCATATCTTCCCTTCGAGGTAATGTATAATTGGATACCTTTGAACAATTCCTGCCATTCTTCATCTAGATAAGAAACTAGCATACCCTTCCTCCATGCTTTGTGCCTGTAACCCTCTTTCAAATAAACTCTGAAATCCAATTTTTTGGGAGCGGTGGTTTTAAACCAATTCTGACCAGTTCTTGGTAGACCTGTTGCTGCAGCAATGGTAGATTCATCTACCACAATCTCCATGGACCCGACGCGAGCTTTGTTCCCATCGAAAGTCTTTGCAAAGGCTTTTGCTGTAGACTAGTGGCAGCCGACTTGTAACCTTTCCACAAATTCCATACACCCTGCATTAGAAAAATGTCTCTCGACTTCGGGGTGTGTTTGTAAAAAGGACAGGCTATCCAGCTCCCTCTTGAGTAGAGCACCACGGCGTTTTCTCCCCATTCTGTAACTCGACGGTCCTGTCAATTTGTAACCCCTGCAACTGTTGGTTGAGCCGAGGTTCTGCGCTGCTGAAAGCTCTTCGGGAATCGGCTCTTGTTTTAAAACATTTGAAACTTTGACAAGCCTCCGCGAACGGGGTATGATATGGAAACAATGGCTTTATTTGATGCTTATCATGCCGAAAATACATCATCTGTACCTGCACCAGTGCATTCGCGCTTGACATCCCTGATGCCATGATTATAGAACGTGAGTTTTTGAGCCGAATTAGTGTCACGATCCTATTCTGACGTGCAGACTTGCGTTTTCATCATCACCCACTCTTATTAGCGCATGATTTAGATTTTCCTGACATGGGATGATCATATTATCATCGCCTTCAGACGTGGATATCACGCACGTGATTCCCGCTTTCTTCAACCACGATCCGTGGAAAACGCCTCTGTTAACTGTTCATACTTTCCGCTTTCACCAGTGCATGACCCTGTGGAAAAACCTGGTTAGTTGTTGAAAGTGTTCACTTTCCTCAGCTCGGGACCTTTTGAAAATTTCTCCTTAGCTGCGGAAAGTGTTCATTTTCCTCAGCGCGCATCCTCGTAAAAATCGCTCCATAGCTGCGGAAAGTATGCACTTTCAACAGCGCACGACCCGCGAAACTGATTGTTGACTTTTTGAACTTAAGCACTTTCCACAGCGCACAGACTTATGAGAAGCGCCCCTTAAATGTTGAAAGTCGCCACTTTCCACAGCTAACATTCAACTTTTGGGCACACGTTAGCTGCGAAAAGTAAATTATGCAAATTTTGAAAAGAAGACTTTATGGATCATATTATTTTCTAGGATGAAAACCGAAACCTAAGTTTTGCAACTATAGAAACTCAAAAATGACTTGAGGTTACAACCTATCACCTAAAAAAGAAAACAAATCCACCAATTTATTTCCGGAGTTAACACTGGCTCCTATTGGGGATGAACACCTCCCTATGAGGTTTCAAGAACCATAGAATCAATGCCTTTCCTGAAAAAGAACCTAAAAACTAAAATATCTGCTAGTGTTTCCATTGGGCATGGATTTATTCAAAAATTAAAACTAAGACTAACATTACAATGTCTAGGCTTCACAGCCTTAGATGAAATAGAGTTTTAAAAATCGCCCGTTTACCGGGCCACTGAACATTTCTTCACCCTCCAGATTCTACAGAATGAAGGTGTTATTGTTTTGCACCTGAGTAATCATAAAAGGGCCTGTCCACAAGGAATCAAACTTTCCATGCTTGCCTTTCTCCTATCGAATAACATCCCACTTTAGAACCCAGTCACCGATCTGAAAACTGTCCACCTTCGCCTTTCTGTCAAACGTCTTTTTGATCTGCATATGATGAGCTTCTGATCTGTCCACTAACTGTTCGCGATCTTGTTGCAACTCCACCAAATCTAGCATCCTTCTTACCATGTCATTTTGTTCAGTCTTCTCTTCCTTAAAGAACTTAGCCACAGGCAAAACTAACTGAACAGGAAAAATTGCATCAGTCCCATAAACCAACTTGAATGGGGAAGTTCCTATGGATTTTTTAATAGTTACTCTGTCTTCCCACAGAGAAAATTTCAGTTTGGAATCCCAATTATTTTTATTTTCCTCTAATAGTTTTCTTATGATTTTGATCAATCTCTTATTTGACGATTCAGCCAAGCCATTACCTTGAGGATAGTAGGGAGTCGAGTGTACGAGCTGAATGCCCATTGATTCACACATGTCTACCAATGCTTCTGCTTTAAACACTGCTGCATTATCTTCCACCAGCCTCTTGGGACAACCAAATATGCTCAAAATATTTTCATAAAGAAACTTCATGACTACCAGGTGGGTAGAATTCCGGGTGGGGATCGCCTCTATCCACTTCGTGAAATAATCGGTAGCTACCAAAATCCACTTGTGATGACCACTAGATGAAGGATTTATTTCATCGATAAAATCTAAACCCCACTGCTGGAAAGGGCCATTTACCACAATAGGTCTTAGGGGTAAAGATTTCAGCTGCTTCTTACCGGTAAATCTTTGGCATTTGTCGCAAGATTTGACGAATGCGCACACATATGTGAAGAGGAAAGGCCAATAGTATCCAGCCCTCAGGATCTTATGGGTAGTAGTCTTCTAGTAATGATGGCCACCACAAATGGCTAAATGAAACTGATGGGTCACTTCGACAAACTCTTCTTTATCTAAACACCTGAGAAGTAAACCAGCAGGGTCCCTCCAATATAATAGATTATTATAGATGCAGAATTTGATAGCTCTGAGCTTGAGAGCTCGAGCTTGAGTCAAACTGAGTTCAGGATGAACTTCAAGCCTTTGCAGAAAATGTATGATGCCAGAATACCATTCACAGGAAGACAAGTACTCTGCTACTTGCTGACTATCATGCTGCCCTTCCGCTGCCAAGTCTGTCTGTGAATTTTCTAAAATTTCTGCTATGAAATTAATATCCATCATCTTATGATTTTCCTCCGCTAAAATCTTGGCAAGGCCCTGGCCTTTTACCAGTTTGGTGGGATTTAATTCAATATTGAACTCAATCATCTTTTCAATCCATCTCGCCCTCTTTCCGTCAATATCCGGCTGAGTCAAAACATCTTTTACAAAAGGCGAAGGAACATATGCGATGACCTTTGAATGAAGGATATAAATTCTGAATGATTTTAAAGCTTTTATGAGAGCATAAGCTTGTTTCTCGATAGGGTCATACCTTAGTTCAGCATCCCTGAGTGTCTTGCTGAAGAAAGCCATGGGATGATCAAAATTTTCCTCGTCTTTCTGAAGCATGACTGCTGCCACTGTATCATAGGAAGCAAAAGAAAATATATAGAAAGTCTTACTGTAATCTGGGCTGATCAGAATCGGTGATTTGATGATTGCTTGCTTGATATATTGAAAAGAGTTTCTTGCGATGTCTGTCCATTTTGTCTCAGACCCTTTCTTCAGCATGCATTTTATGTGTTTGACTAATTCAGCAAAATTGGGCACAAACCTTCTAACAAAATTTATCTTACCGAGCAGTGACTGAATGTCCTTTTTTGACCTCGGCAAGGACAACTTTTGAATTGCCTCCACTCATGATGGATCAATCATTACACCTTATGCTGAGATGATGTGGCCTAAGATCTTCCCCTTCCTTAGAGAAAACTGGGATTTCTTGGGATTCAATGAGATCCTGAACTGTCTGCATTTTAAAAACACTCTTTTCAGATGTTTCAGATGCTCCTCATGGCTGCTGGAATATAATGTAATATCATCAAGGTATATGAGAACGAATTGGTCTTTTTAACCCATAAATTCTATATCCATGGCCCTTTGGAATGTGGCCCCGACATTTATTAATCCAAAGGGCATCTTGCAGTACATAAAGGTACCCCAAGGAGTGGTGAATGCAGTCTTCTCCTGGTCATCAGGGTGGACTGAAATATGATTGTAACTGGAAAAGCCATCAAGAAAAGACATGACCTTTGCCCCTGAAATCCTCTGTAACAAGTTTTCCATCTTAGGAAGAGGATAGTTGTCCTTCTTAGAGCATTTGTTCAAGTTTATGAGATCTACACACAATCTGACCTCACCATTCTTCTTCCTTACCATCACCAGATTCGCAATCCATTTGGAATATCTCAAGGGAACTATGATCTTGGCATCTAAGAGTTTTTTAATTTCTCTCTCAATCACTGGCAGCAGAAGGGGACTGATAGGCATGAGTTTTTTTTTGAAAGGAATAGTGTCTTTTTCAAGAGGTATCTTATGCTAAATAATATCGGGATCATAAGTCTTTAAATCACTATATTTCCAAGAAAACACATCGGAAAATTTCTTCAAAACACTACAGTTTTTTGACTTCTCATCAGCAGTCAATTCAGAAGACAAATTAACAAACTTGGGCTGGCTTTTACCTCCTATATTATGCTCTTGAACAACTGGATCTTTCTCCTTTTTGTCTGGCTGGTAAGGAACATCATTCTGATCAAACAGCCTTTCCAGGGGTACCAAACCTCGAGGTATATAATTGTTTGGTAACTGAACAATATCATGCTGACCCAACTTCTTCTTTAGCTCAGGTTCCTGTGATTATTCTTCATTAAGATTCTGCTGATCAATGTGCAAATCAGAAAACTCATCTACCACTTGGAGAAATCTGTTGAGTTCATCATCATCTTCAAAATCTTTCCAATATTTGATATTATCAAGTAAGGAGGGTCGATATTTTACTTGAATCTCATAGTTGAGCTTAGGGGGCATGGGTGGAATGAATGTGTTGGCTGAAACAGCAAGAGAATCAGCGAGCTGATTCATATCCCTTGGTATGTATGAAATTTCAAAAACAGAAAAAGAATCACGCAGCTTCCATATCTCGTCTCTGTAAGCTTTTAATCTGACATGCTTAGCTTGAAAGGTGTTGTTTACCTATTGTACGATGAGGTCTGCATCTCCCAATACCTTCAAACCTTTTATCCCCATCTCTTTGGCTGAATTTAATCCCAACAACAGAGCCTCATACTCTGCTATGTTGTTGGTGGTTCTGAAGTCGAGCTTGAAAGACAAAGATATGGTCTCCTTTGAAGGAGAGATTAGGACTACTCCTGTACCTACTGAATCTCTAGTGCAGGCCCCATCAAAGTACATAGTCCAGACTGCGACGTTTTCACTTTCAGACTGTTGTTCAATAGGCTTCACTAGCTGCATAGGAGTTGATTGACCATCATCAATCTGAAGGATGCATGAACCAAAATCTGTATCCACAGCATAGATAGGATGATTGACGGAATTCTTTCCATTGCTGATGATATAAGCAAGCTGGTTTTCCCTGTAAAGTCTTTTCATTTCCCCTCCAAACACCGGAATTGTAGCGTATGACAGATCCATCTGCAATGTACCTCCTAATMTTTTTCCCCATGAACGAGACAAAATCAGCCCAAACTTCGGTGGAATATCAGCAACTACCACGTCCATAACCATGCTCCTCATTGGTAATTGAGCAAGGTTAATAACCATGTCTTTGATGAGGCCGAGACATCTGACCTTTCTAGAATCGAAGGAGAAAAGATCTTGATATGGTTTGGTGACTTCGAGACCAAGCTCATCCATCACAGCCTTTGGCATAAGGTTATGTGATGCCCCATAATCAAGCAAACAATTGTGAAGGATTTTGTCATGGACATTTAGTGATATGTAAAATGGTGGACAAGAATCGTCACGGTCTTCTATCATGGGTCCTATGGTAACCTTAGGCTTATCATCTTGTAGGTTCACAAAATCATCAGATGGAGAAGTCTTAGGATCAAGAGACTTTAAGATGGCTGCTTTAAATACTTCATTCTTCATGAGTTCAGTTAAAGGCATCGATATCTTAACCTTTTGAATTTCTGATTCAAAATTGAAAGAAAGAGATGGTCTATCTGAAACCTTTACCTCATTGGAAGGAGCTTTGAGGCTAACTTTCTCCTTGACTGGGGGACGAATTTGTTTTTTCTATTGTTTTTCCAGAGGGGGGGTTTGTTTTTCAGGAGCTAGAGGCTGCTTGGAAGCAACCTCTTTACTCTTCACAGGAGCAGAATCTTCCTTGTCCTCCACAGGAGCAGCAATGGGTGCTTTTGGGACAACATTCTTCTTGGACCTTAAGTTGTAACCTTTCTGATCATATGTCAAGTAGACCACTCCTTCAGCACCTGCCTCTTGAATTTGCTGATCCATCAGGGCTTCTTCATAGTCTACCTGTGTCAAAAATGAAGAATCATTTTCATCACCGAAATAGTTTATCTCGTCAGCATCTTCAATTTCATCGTGAGGGGGCTGTTGGTCTTCATCTAATACTTCATTTTGAAAAGGTGGTCTGACCCTCTGGTCATCAACGAGATTTCTATCTCTTTGAAGGATCTGAACTTGTGGATTATTCCTTCTGTAAGGAAAAGCATTTGGATTTCTGGGGGCAAAAGCATTTGGTTCTTTTGCCCTTGCTGGTTGCTGATTTTGAACCTTCAACTTTGACATTTCAGATGTCAGACTATCTAACATCTTCACCATCGTTTCCATTTTACTGCTAGAAGAAGAAGAGGATTCAACAACAGACTTTTTCCTCTCGGCCCTTCCTTTAATCTTCTAAGATGCTGTAATGTTAGACTCAACCTCGAGTGCGGCATCTTACATTAAAGCAAGCATGGCTGATCATCTTTCTCTAAGGATAAGACAAAACTCTGAATCAAAAGCAGCAAAGAATGTGATCTTTTCCGATGCATCACTTGGTTTAATCTCTGCAGGGATCTTACCAAACATTTTATTAAATCTCTTGATGAAGTCTGAAACCGAACCTCCATCATCCCTCTTCAAATTTCCAAACTCAGAAATGTAGTATAACAGATCTCTTCTTTCTCCCCAATGCTTCAAGAATACCTCATCTAATTGTTCAATGCTAGTGATCGAATTTGCTGGTAGCTCTTTGAACCATTTTCGGGCCTGGCCATCCAAACTCTGAACAAAAACTCTAGTCCACACATATTCTTCTGAAATATTTATGTTTTCTGCATAAGCATAAAATGCTTCGATGTGTTCTTCAGCAGTATACTCCCCTTCTCCTGTAAACTTTGGCATATATTTATGATAGTCACTTGTTGGCATGGCAGACAAGGGATTTGGAAAAACAAGTGGGGCATATCTGTTTGCCAAGATCTGTTCCATCCTGGTCAAAGGGGCAGCCATGGCAGTCTTGGTGATTGATACAGACAAGGAACTTGTAGGAGATGATGGAGGAGATGAGTTGCCTGAGTTAGAATAGAATGGTTGTCTTACTTCATCTTGAGCAGAAGGTTCAGAAGTCGGTGAAAAATAAGAGGCCTTATAAAATTGACCAAGCAACAATGCTAAATTCTCTTCACCATTAGAGGACAGATCATGGAGAATTTCTTCAAGAACAGGCAGATTGGTGTGAGTGTATAAGATACCTTTCAAAGGTTTGATGGGTGATGAATCGAAAGAAGATGAAGAGGAATTTTCATTCTATTTGGAGGATTCTATATTCAATTCTTTTGGATGGGATGAAATGTCAATCTCAAGGACAGAATCAGTAATATTAGAAGAAAATGAAGGTTCTTCTACCTTAGAAACTTGAGATGAATTTTTTATTTCCTGGGAATTTTGAGTTTTAGCAGGGGATTCAACCAAAGACTTTTTAGATATGGAAGGATGAGTATCAGTTGGAATACCTGAATCAATTGCGCTTGCAGATCCAAAAGCCTGTCTTTGTAAAGCTTTTCCCTTGTTGATGATCTTCTCTGGATCAGGAACTGATGTTGTCAATGGGCCTTCTGGGTTTGCCCTGGTGTGAGCTCTTTTGGGAGCCACTTCATTTCAATGGAGTCGCCAGATAGAAAATTTGCAAACTAATAGTGTCTACTTATTGTCTATCATCAAGAAATAGATCTATGTCGTCTCCCAGAGAAGCTGAGCTTCGATCTCCTCTCCCCGGCAACAATGCCAATTTGTTATCACTCCAGGAAACTCTCCTAGGCTGTAAGTCGGAGATGCCTGGTAACTAACTCTTTTTGGGAAAAAAATTTCTAAACAATTGATATGGTTTTTGGATCAAGATGAATATCTAGGGACTGGATTGTGTTTTCAAGACTGTCTAGAAATATAAAATCTCACAAGGCCTTCTAGTAATGTAGTCAGACAAGGTTTGATTAAATGGAGAAGAAAACAACTATTGAACCAGATTATACTCATATAAACAACCACAATGGGTTTAATAACTAAGGAAATAATTTATGATTATCAACTTAATCAATCAATCAGTGATATGACAGTCACATGCAGATTGAATGAGCATCAATAAAGAACTTTCACTCATAAGATATCATAGAACAGAAGAGAAAAATCTGACAACACAACTGAAGGAAGCTTCTAATTTTTCATATAATAAGAATAGGTCTTTTAGTTACAGTAGCAACATGTAGAACTCAATGTCGAACCCCTAGCTCGTCTCAAAAATAGGTATTTATAGTCTTACAAATAGTTTTACAGATCCTAAAAACATGGATCTGTATTTAATAAAGACAACTCAATTCTATCTAAACAACTTGAAAATAAAGTCTTTAACAACTAAACTAGAAATTCGAACTGTCTTCAATCTCCAAAATCGCCAGCTGCATTCTTCAGCTCCTGATTTCTGCAATGTGGTGAAGAATAATAGGACACCTGTCTTTGACAGTTGGATCTCCCAACGTTTATGGTCGATTTTTGATGAAATGGTTTTGCATTTGTTACCAAAATTCACTCGAACCTATGATGTTGAACCCTTTGCATGCGAGCTTGACCTCCCACTGATACATTGGAACCCCTTCAAAACTTGTTTGAAATGAATTGTCATGTCCTTGGCTTCAAAAATTACTTTCCCATCTTTCCACAGCGCAATCGTTTAATTTTTCGCGGGTTAGCTGTTGAAAGCCGTCACTTTTCACAGCTAACAGGTCATAAAATGATAGCTTTGCACTGTGGAAAGTCCCGATTGCTTGAAAAATGAGTTTTCACCTCCAAAATTTCGATTTCATCAAAATGTATTGTGTTCCAGACTTCTCACCTTGCATATTGACGGCGACTTGAGCGAGAACCTTCAGATCTGGATGAGATTTTTGCCTCAATTTTTGTTTCAACCTCCTTATCTATCTTTTGAGTCGTTTGGCAAGCCACCACAAGCTGTTGTAGTCTTTGGTGAGTTTTTTCTTCCTCTTCTTCTCTCTAACACTTTCCTTAGCCAATCTTTCAAATGCAGCATTGGTCTTGGTGAAATTATCAGAGAACTTCTTATACCTTTCTTTAATCACCCTCTCCAAGACCTCTTGCTGAGCTATAACCTCTTTCAAATGTTTGATTTTCTAAGACCTTTTTGACTTGGAGATTTTCGATGTTTCTCCCTGTTCTGTCTGATTGAAGGTTTCATAGTTATGTGCACACTCAACTGACTGCTCAGAACTCTTGATGACAGGGCATTGATCTTGCTGCTCTGATTCTGAATCTGAATAAGGCAGGTTTAGTATATTGGTTCTCTTCCCTATACTCGGCTCTGTAGGATGCCCTATGTTCTGTTCTGTGTTTTGTTCTGTGGTTGGCTCAAAGTTTAACTTTCTCTTCAACCTGTGGGGCTTACCTCCAGCAATTATGTCCTCTAGAGGTCCTGGCAGGGTCCTTCTTTTTCTTGAACTGCTTTGAGGAGAGGATTGTTTATTTGAACTCTTCCCTTGTTCATTTACAATTTGGTTTTGTGTTTCAAAACCTTCCTAGAATAGGAAATGTTCCCAGCTCCTTCCCTGTTGTTTCAATTCCTCCAGGATAATCAATTTTATGAGGCCGAAGTGACACAGAGTAGTTTTCATGCTCAAGGGTTGAGCTCTGATCTTCTTGCAAACCTTAGTCAGACTTTTATGCAGGAAATAAGGCAAATTAAGAGGGGTCTTGCCTGTGAAATGATCCAATAGTTTGAAGTGGTACATCATCATTTTATCATATCTTCCCTCCGAGGTAATGTACAATTGGATACCTTTGAACAATTCCTGCCATTCTTCATCTAGTTAAGAAACTAACATACCCTTCCTCCATGCTTTGTGCCTGTAACCCTCTTTCAAATAAACTCTGGAATCCAATTTTTTGGGAGCGGTGGTTTTAAACCAATTCTGACCAGTTCTTGGTAGACCTGTTGCTGCAGCAATGGTAGATTCATATACCACAATATCCATGGACCCGACACGAGCTTTGTTCCCATCGAAAGTCTTTGCAAAGGCTTCTGCTGTATACTGGTGGCAACCGACTTGCAACCTTTCCACAAATTCCATACACCCTACATTAGAAAAATGTCTCTGGACTTCGGGGTGTGTTTGTAAAAAGGACAGGCTATCCAGCTCCCTCTTGAGTAGAGCACCACTGCGTTTTCTCCCCATTCTGTAACTCGACGGTCCTGTCAATTTGTAACCCCGGCAACTGCTGGTTGAGCCGAGGTTCTGCGCTGTTGAAAGCACTTCGGGAATCAGCTCTTGTTTTAAAACCTTTGAAACTTTGACAAGCCTCCGCGAACAGGGTATGATATGGAAACAATGGCTTGATTTGATGCTTATCATGCTGGAAATACATCATCTGTACCTGCACCAGTGCATTCATGCTTGACATCCCTGATGCCATGATTATAGAACGTGAGTTTCTAAGCCGAATTAGTGTCACGATCCTATTCTAACGTGCATACTTGCATTTTCATCATCACCCACTCTTATCAGCGCATGATTTAGATTTGCCTGATGAGGGATGATCATATCATCATTTCCTTCAGACGTGGATATCACGCACGTGATTCCCGCTTTCTTCAACTACGATCCGTGGAAAACGCCTCTGTTAACTGCTCATACTTGCCACTTTCACCAGTGCATGACCCTGTGGAAAAACCTGGTTAGCTGTTGAAAGTGTTCACTTTCCTCAGCGTGGGACCTTTTGAAAATTGCTCCTTAGCTGCAGAAAGTGTTCATTTTCCCCAGCGCGTGTCCTCGTAAAAATCGCTCCATAGCTGCGGAAAGTATGCACTTTCAACAGCGCACGACCCACGGAACTGATTGTTGACTTTTTGAACTTCACCACTTTCCACAACGCATAGACTTATGAGAAGCGCCCCTTAACTGCTGAAAGTCGGCACTTTCCACAACTAGCATTCAACTTTTGGACACACGTTAGCTGCGGAAAGTAAATTATGCAAATTTTGAAAAGAAGACTTTATGGATCATATTATTTTCTAGGACGAAAACCAAAACCTAAGTTTTGCAACTATAGAAACTCAAAAATGACTTGAGGTTACAACCTATCACCTAAAAAAGCAAACAAATCCACCAATTTATTTGCGGAGTTAACACAAACCACTAGTGGTCCCCCTAGAATGTCGTGGCAATACTTCAATAGGAAAGCGTAGTCACTGAGTTAACGCAACACTGGCATTGATCATTAAAACAAAGTATATAACAAAATGGAGATAATGTCTGTGTATAAAATAAAATTCATTTCTTCTTCGTGGAATAAATAGTGGTATTTATGGATTATTACAGAGCATGAGAGGTCGACCAGTGGAAGGGTCGACACTCTCTAAAAATAGTAATGTCAATAAATTTGTTTTAAGATAAGGCATATTTTCTTAACATTTTCATGTGCTCCACTTAGTGACTGTTGCAACTACCCAATTCTAAATGCATCGATCTCCATAACTGGAGGGCACGAGTGGGCTTAAAACCTATGCCCCTGATTTGTCCATCAAATCCCACCGATGTGCTAACCACCATCTCCTTTTCTCTCTAAGTGCTGGATTGAGTGTCAGATGGAGTGTTGGACAAAGGTCTAGATGAGGGATTGGATGGAAGACCGGATCTTGATTCTGACTTGTTGCAAGAAAAAAAAACCATTATATCATCATAATCAATGAACTAAAGATGAATCAATCATAAAACCATTGCAAAACGATGATTATACATACCTTGTGCGATTCCATGGCGAATTGCTGCATAAATCTTGATAATATCTTTAAAAATGGAGAAATAAGAGCATCAAATATATAATTATCGTATGAAAAAAGGATTTGGCCATTGGAAAAATAGTCAAAACACCAAACCAACATTTCTCCCATGCCTAAGGATTTGCAGGTCCCTCTACAAACAAAAATGGATCACCCAACATAACTATACTCATGAAGGAGGGGGTGGTTTGGCTTCAGAGGCTTCTCCCTCATGCCCTAGGGACATTATCTTAGGCCTTTTCTGATGTTTCAATTGCATCCGAAGACTATGATTGGTGGTGATCATATGATCAACCAATCACTGAAGAGAGTTTAATTTTTCTTACAAGACAACATTGTCATGATGCAAATGCCTATCCATAGTTTCTGGTTCTATCAATTGTTCAAGCAAATGAGCATTTTCTTGTTGCAATTTATCAATAGTTGGGGTGTGATCATATGGCTCAAGAGAAGAAGGCTTGGGGTCCTTTATATATGTAGAAGGCATATCAATTTTAGAAGACGGTGTAGGTATCTGGGAGGAAGGAGTAACATTTTTTTTCTGAGGGAGACTTGGTGTAATAGGTTCAGATTTGACCTCTTTATTGGGATTAGACTCCTCTACAGAAACTTCTATGAGTCTTTTATGGGGGCTCTCATGATCGACAAACAATTGAATAGAATCCAAAGTGCTTGGAGATTTTATATTGGGCTTGCCATTCATACCTCCAATGCTTCTTCAAAAGGATTTCCCCTTGAATCGATTAGCTCATCTCCCCTTTGTAGGAACCAAAGGAAAATATTGATGGAATGCATCTTGTAGCTTCTTAGGTTTAGAATCAATAGGTGTTGAAGGCAATGGGGAATTATCAGCAGTCTTTTAAATTTTCTTACCATACCAGGTTGCACGGGAATCAATAATTTTCTTGGCCTTTTTATCAGACGAGGAAATAGTTTGAACTGTAGGTTTTGGATTTTTTGGATAATGAGGCTTATGTGGGGTGACAACTCCTGAATCGACCGATTTCTTTCTTGTCTTAACTATGATATGGGGATTCGAGAATTGGTAGAGGAAATCTTCCCATGTCTTACTCTGTTTTGTCGATTCAGATATAACAAGCAATTTAATGAGGCCATAGTGGAATAAAATATTGTGAGGGTTGGCCAAAGTTATACAAACCTGGGAATACATTTTCTCAAGGATTTTAAGTAGAAAGGAAACTTCAGGGGTTTATTGAATTGAAAATGGGCTAACAGATGAAAATGACAAGCTTTAAAAACATAGTACCTACCTTCACAAGTGATGAGCTCGGTAATTAAGATCAGGGGGTTATTCAATTCATCTTTGATCCATTCGTTTGAATACCCTTTGGCTCTAGAGACATTTTTAAATTCAGGCTTGAACACTCTGTTATAGCTTGGACGTGGAAATTGATGGTGTTTGAACCACCGATCCCCAACTCATGGAAATTTCATCTCTGAGACAATAGATTCCTTAGAGACCAAGAAGACCAAAGACCCTATGCAAGCTATTCTCCCATCAAACCAAAGAGAGAATTGGAGAAAGATTCCATCATTGTGGCCTTGTAGACTGGCCAGGAATGGTCCCCACCCCACGCGGAGGAATATCTCTCTACATGCTGTAAATTCTGGAATGGCCAGTAGCTCGGTGTAGGAGGATGGTTCATAGCGGTTGGGCATGGTTACAGAGCAATGAATGAGCAGGAGAAATAAATCGGGTAGAGGGTGAGCGCGACATAGTAAATAGAGGATGAGCGAAATGGCAATTGGGGCAGAGTACCCAGTTTTTAATGCAATTGTGGTGGAAATGGTTGAATTCATGGGAGAATTCATCATACACGATCGCCATGTGTGACCATAATTACATTGTGTTTGAACTTGAATGGTGTGTACTTTTGAGGAAAATGAAATCATGTAAGAATTAGATCGATGTCCAAGTCTTTGACTTGGACATTTGATCATAAAATTCATTTAAAAGTTTAATTCGATTACCAACATGGATTTTGAAAAATATACCATTCAATTAATCTAACTTACCATTGAAACATATGTAATTAATTCGAGTGATCATACCTTCATGTGATCATGATCATTTATAGTATATACATACCTCATCTGATCCTCCATATGGCACATCATCTAGTCTTCCATATGGCACTCCATCTGGTCTTCCAGATAACACTCCATCTGGTCCTCCTGTGCAAGTGGAAATTATCCCATCATAAATGGACATTCACCCATGGCACTCATCTTGGACAATTTCTTGCAGGAATGGTGAACAGGAGCATGGGGCATGGATAGGATGAGTACAAATAGGATTATTCATTCTCTATTTCCTTTTCATCGATCTGTAACAATATAAAACAACTTGTTCCTCTTTTCATAGGCTTGTAATATAGACCATAATGAGCATTTAGCAACTTGTTATTGATCTATAATTGTCACAAGGAACCATTTAAGAAGTCTTCCATTATATAAACAAAAAAAATGCACATCAGGCTTATAACACACACAGTGATGTCAGTAGTATAAAATTTAGCATACCAATACAAACAACTGCTGATATAATAGCCCAAGATATTGTAGGAACAATATGACATCATTTTTGACAGAGATTTTACTTCCTCTTCTCATAGATTGTAATATACATGGCAGTGTTTATCATTTGTCATATTAGGAAACCCCTCCCCCACTCCTAAGTATTGTGACACCAAACAATCAAATATATAGGGAACCAGTCAATTCTCCCAATAGCCTAAGATTTATAGTTTTCCAAGTGTAGAGATAAATTTCACATATTAATCTAACAAGATGGTTAAAATATGGCCCCACTTGTAGGACAAAACATCCTATGTATAGTTAAAAAGAGGTAGGCGAGAGAGTCTTAGGATTGTATTAAAGTTAGTTCCCAATGGTATATTGATGGAGTTCATTGACCTTTACTTAACCATGCATACTTATTTTTATATTTTCCTACAAGTAATGGCGTACATCAGGACAAGTTTTAATATTTAGGAATTTTATTTATTGTTTGTCAGATCATCACCCTCTCTAGGTAGAATTCCCTGCTGCCAACAAGCTTGTTCAGTACTCTGACATGTTTACCTAGTCATACCATAGGCCAGTACCCGCTGCCAACAAACTTGTTCAGTATCCCGACGAGTTAACCTCTTACACCCTTTTACAGCAGAGACTGGTCCACCATCTTTTAAGATTTTTGTAAAAAGATTTCTTTTTGCAAGAAGATGGGGAGGCAGTTCTAAATTTTTTTATTTTGGATTGGGATGGTATTTAAGTTAGAGGATGACTCTTCGTTATGTATTCCTTATATATTGTCTTGTTGTAAAGGATACTTAAGTGGACGTAGCCTATCTAAAGATATGGTATAATCAATCATTTTTAGTGTGTAGTGGATGGTACCATTGGAAAAGAACAGAAAGGTATCTTCAGGCCCTAATCACTTTCTTCTTTTTTAAATTTATATTGATGTTTCCATGGCTAACCGCTAATCAGACCTTCTTGCTACTCTTTCATAAAGATACTTTACTCACCCACTCAGGGTTCTTGGGGAAATTGTACGAGTAAGCTCTAGGTTTGATAAGACAAGGTGTCACTTCCTTATATCCTCTATTGGTGGGGGTTATGAGAAACTGACATTAAATATGCCTTGAGAGAAAGGAAGATAGAAATCTTGTAAAAATGGTTAATTTACAACAAGCAATTTCTAAGAATAATAAAATGTCATTATTCATTTGATGCTTAAGCAAAAAACAGAGTCCAAATATAGAAACATCTTATTCTGAAGTAAAATACATCCCTTTTTGTCTTCTTGAAGTTTTCCACTTGTGGTGAAATAGATACATGGAAATATCTCTAAAATTGTTTATCAACAAAAGCACACTTTAAATTATTTACATATGTACAATCAGAATTCAGAAAAAAATTCAAGAACAGGGGGAGGGAGAAGAAACTTCCCCATCCACCAAGTCCAATGCCTTTTCAGTTGACATGACCTGTAGAAAATATTCTTTGGAAATGGGTCTTTGGTAAATTTTAATTCGGTCTCCATTCACTACGAAAGAGACTTGTCCATCATCAATTGTTTTTATCTTAACAACCCCATTATCATACACAGTAACTAACTGATAAGGAACCAACCATAAAGTGGTAAGTTTTACTTTAAAAGTTTTGAATCGGGAATCAAACAACAAATCCCAATCACCAGGTTGAAATTATTTCTTCTTAATAAATTTGTCATGCCACTTGCTCCTCTGGTTTTGAACTAAAATTGTTCATTGGATAGCATCTTGTCTAATCTCATCCAATTCGTTCAATTGTAGGGATCATTTTTTTTGTGCCTTGTCTAGGTATAATACCAATTGTGCAAAAATACATAAAGTCCTTACTTGGAATTCAATTGGTAGAAGTACTTTTTTTCCATAAACTAGTTTGTATGGGGTATGCCCAGTGGTGTTTCTCTAGGTGGTATGATATGCCCACAAATCCTCAGGAAGTCTATCAACCCAATCCCTATGGTGTAATTGGACATTTTTGGTTGAGATAGTTTCCAAAAATTTGTTTTTTGACTCTATTTGACCATTAGCTTGTAGGTGATATGGAGAAGACTTAAAATGCTTGATCCCATATTTTTCTGTTAATTCCTTCATCAGCTTGGAAGTGAATTGTGTGCCCTGGTCTGTAACAATTTCACGAGGAACACCAAAGAGGGTAAATATGTCTTCATAAATTAATTCAAAAACATGTTATTTGGTAGCCCTAAACAAGGATTTTTCCTCTACCCACTTGGTGACATAATCTGTACAAACCAGAATATAATTCTTCTTACAAGACATGGGTGAAATTGGTCCTACAAAATCAAGGGCCCATTTCTCAAAAGGTTATACCATAGCTTGGGCATGTAAGGGAATTTCATCAACTGATGTGGGTCTTCCTATTCATTGATAGCTGTCGCAACTTCTCACATATTTGGAAGCATCCTTAAAAATGACAGGCCAATAGTAACCTAAATGTAAAACCTTATATGTTGTACGTTTGTCGGAAAAATGTCCACCACATGGTCCATCATGACAAATTCGTAGGATTTATGGTATCTCATCTTCTCGGACACATATACAAATAATCAAGTCTTGTCTAGTACAAAAAATTTCATGGCGAACCCAGGAGTAGTTATCACTTTGCATTACAATTCGACGCTTTTCATGAGGTGACAAATGAGATGGTAACTTTCTAGTAACCAAATAATTTTCCATGTATGCAAACCATGGGGTATTTACTATAGAAATTTCAATAAAAATTATGTATTTCATGGATTCTCCTGATATAACAATTATATGCCACTATTAAATACAAAATCGCTTCTACAAAAATTCTTGCAGAATTTAAAACACAATCGCCAATTGCAATATCGAGAAGAAAGATCAATCACACATAACACAGATGTTTTTACCAGGAAAGCATAAAGCTAAAAACCCCACTATCATATATTATGTATATATCATCGATCATGAAACAATCTCATACAAAACTCTAATCCAATACCTCTCAGTACAATATACAATCGTCTCACATTGTCATACAAAAATTGACAAATTCATGTGCCAATTTACTGCTTCCAGACAACCTACCTCCTCTACACAATCCCTCCTGATGGAAATCCTTGAAATGAATGAAATTCCTCTTTCCTAGGCTACAAAATCCTCATGGACCCATCCAATGTGTGTGTGGTTGCATGAGTGCACCCACTAAAGTCACAACTGATAGTCAAACTGTCCCTTTCACCTTCATCTCAATTAGGTCTCCATTGGATCTGACATGCATGTAGTTAACAGTGGTAAAAATTCAATTGCATGTGATACCATTGATTGTGAATTAATTAATAATTAATTCACTGATCTCTCACTAGTGTAAGTTCAGTTACAACTAGTACAACTGATCTTAACTCACTTAACTGAGTTAAACTACTTTACAACTCACATAACTACACATCCAACTCTATTACAATGTCGAATCACTCAGTTACAACTAATTCGACTTGCATGTTCCACCAACCAACCTTTGAGCTCGAATTTCCTATAGCTAACTGATTTTCCACTTCAGTTAACTATTTCCAAGTGCTCATTGAGAATAGATTAATATTTATTGTCCAACTATTATTAAGGGATAATAATAGTCGACATACATATATAAATAGAATTTTCTCACCATCTATAAATAGACATCATCTATAAATATAATTTGCTCATCATATAAAAATAGAATTCCACCTAAAAATAGCCCGAGGCTCCATCCTAGTGTAGGTGCATAATTTTCACTAGGATCTTCTTGTTGAATCTCAACACTCCCTCTCAACAAGAAAGGGATTATCCTTCACCCTCATCCTGTCTCTATGGTATTCGAATTTTCTCCTGGTGAGCGCCTTCCTCGGAATGTATGCATTCTAATATTCTGTAGGAATGTACTGAAGAAACATGATCTTTCACTACACACAATATATGATATGATGATACCAGATATCTATATTCTTAGATCTATCATGAAACACAAGATTAATCGAGAGTTTAATGAAACTCTAATTATCAAAATGAATCACTTTTGGATCTAAATGAGAACCAAATAAAACAACCAAGATCTTTCTCATCCAGATAGACTCACATGCATCTTGACTCGCTGCCATGTATTCTGCTTCCATTGAACTGAGTACCATGGATCTTTGCTTCCTCTTGTACCAAGAAACAACTGTAGATCTGATACTAAAGATCCTCCTTGATGTTCTCTTTCTGTCTATTGGGATGCCCACCCAATATGCATCCGTGAAGCCATGAAACTTCACCTCATCCATCTGTCTGTACCATAATCCATGCTCAGATGTGCCCCTCAAGTATCTCAAGACATGCTTACCCACCTTCCAAAAGAGCTTGGTAAGCTTAACCATTGCTTGACTCAACTAGTTAACCGCATAGCAAATGTGCAGTCTCATGTTCACTAGATACATTAGCGAACCCACTAACTGTCGATAGATAGTATCATCCACTACCTCTCCAGAAGTAGCATCCTCTTTCTTCTAGTTTCCTAGAAGAGGAGTATCCATGGGTTTGCAACCCTCCATGTGAAACTTACCCAGTATCTCCCTTGCATACTTTCCTTGAGACACAAAAAGTTCACCATCTCGCTTCCATATTTCCAATCCAAGGAAATAATGAAGGAGGCTCATATCCTTCATCTCGAACTCCTTTTCAAGATCCTCCTTGCATGAGTGTATCAGCTTCTCATCACCAGTCAGTATTAAATTATCAACATAAAGAACAATGATTAAAATCTTACCCTCCACCACAATTTGGTATAGGTTTTCATCCACTTCACTTTTGGTGAAGCCCAGTCTAGTGAAATAGCTATCCAGACGAGTGTACCAAGCATGGGGTTGTTGCTTCATCCCATACAACTCTCTTTTGAGTCGGCACACATGTGGCTTGCTACTGAAGATCTCAAATCCTTCAGGCTTCTCTATGTACACTTCTTCCTCAATGATCCCATTGAGAAACATAGTTTTTACATTCATCTGATGAATGCGCCATCCCATCTGCGCTAAGAGTGCAAAGATGAATCTTATGGAGAGTACCTTGTGACAGGTGCAAAGGTCTCATCATAATATATCCCCTCGATCTGTGAGAAGCCCTGAGCCACAAATCTGGCCTTGTATTTCTCCACACTCCCATCAGCATCTTTCTTTACCTTGTAGATCCATCTTGAACCTACCACTGATTTGTCAACCGGTCTTGGGACAATCTCCCATGCACTGTTTTTGACAATTTAGTCATAATCCTCCACCATTTAATCTACCCATGTGGGCTCCTACACTACTTCCTAAAAGGAAGATGGTTCAGTCACAATACATTTTCTCATGAGAGCCATGTATCCAGTAAATTGATCAGGAGACTGTCTCTATCTGCACTGTGAAGTAAGGGCTCCTACATTCTGTGCAACATCTAGTCTCAATCTATCAACTTCCATGGTGCGCTTTCTAAAATTTATGATGGATGGCTCTGCATGAGTGGATTTATCCACTCCATGAACCTCCTCATGTGGTTGATCCACATCTTGAGACTCATCTTTGGGAAATCGCAGTTCCTCCTCTGCATGCAAGTCCAACTGCCTCTCAAGCGACAACCGCATGGCTTTCCCCTCATCGAATATTTTATCCCATCACATAACAGTAATCTTACTATTAGGAAAATACACACGATAATTATGGGGTGTTTCCGTGTACCCCAAAAATATCCCAACTTCAGCAGTCAACTCCAGCTTCTTTCTGGTGTCCTTGGTCACATGCAAATAAACAGATGAGCCAAAAATCTTAAAAAGAGAAACATCAGGTTTCTTACCAGTGAAAGATTCTTCAGGTGTACTCATGCCAAGTAATCTATGAGGACAACAGTTTTTCACATAAACCGTAGTGTTTCATGCTTCCACCCAAAAATGCATTGGTAGGCCCTGATCATGCAACATCGCTCGTGCTGCACCCATAATCGTTCTATTCTTCCTCTCCATGACCCCATTTTTCTATGGGTTATGAGGCGCTATGAGTTCTCTTCAAATTCCTTTGTTGCATAAGTCTTTGAATTCGTTAGAGATGTATTCTCCACCATTATTGATGCAGGAGCATCACCGACTCATCAAGCGGAGATCAGTTGGACAAACCAACCCAAATTTTTGAAAATGCTTTGGGATTGTTGCGCAAGTATTTAATGAAGTCATTTAGGAAGGCTCATTTGTATATTGTATTGTGCCTTTAGCCTTTAAACTCTCGTCCTTTGGTAGATAGTTGACATTTAATCTAGTTAATGCTGGTAGATAGGATTTTTAATTCTAGATTTTATAGTTTAGAGTCCGAGAGGGAAAACAGATATAGACACCCTCATTGTACCATTGTAACATAGTGGAAGCATTCAGGAGAAGAGAAGAGCAAGAAGAGAATAGTGTATGAAGAACACCCATGTACAGGAATTTGAATTAATAGAAGAAAGCTTTAATTCAAATTCATGGTTTCTGTTGTTTCTCTCTATGTATATTGTTGATGTGCTCATGAATGTTTGTTTCCTGTCATGCATTTGTTTTTATATGTTGTGCATGTGATTTCATGTTTCAACCTGAAGTCTGAAGGGGAGATGGAATGAGTTTCAATTGTTTCTCTATCTGAGCCAGGAGATTCCTGCAAGGTGTGCAGTCGAAACCATCCGCAAGGAGTGTGTTGATGAAGGCTCAGGTAGTTTAAATATTGTTCTTATTCACTCAGAAGTGAGAGTGGGTTTCTGAAGCCGTGCAAGGAGTGCACAGGCTGAAGAGGAAGTCTCAGTTGTGAGTCTGAGAAAGAATCTTTGGACGACTGCTACTGTAGGAGTGCGCAGAGCTGAAAGGATTCAACACTTGGGAGTTGTTGAATGATTGTCGCGAGGAGTGCGTGCAAGTCCCTCTTAAAGAATCAAAGTGGAAAAGCTCAGGAGGTATAGCACCTTCGTGATATCGTCAAAGGAGAGCACCGGGATCTTGTGCCGTGGAATGTTCAAGAAAAATCTGCAAGTGCATGTGTTGGAGGGCAAGTTCTGAGAAGGAATACTTAGCCATTCTCAAGAAATATTCAAGGAGGAAGGAGGGACGGTCACGATTCTGTGGAGAAGCTCAGGGAAAATCCCGTCAGTCGTTATATCTAGGGAAGTTACGCCGAGGTTAATCCCTAGCAAGCAGAGGAGGAGTCCCAGAGGAGACATCGGGATAGTGGAGTCATCGGGTTTTCAAAGGGTAAAAGAACTAAGACCTTTAGATTCTCAAAATTCTGAGAAAGGATCCTAGTCATTGATCTCGGCAGGACACGTGGTAGTATTCCGGTGAGGCATCGGGATATTGGAGGCATCGGGGTTTTGAAGGTCGAGAGAATTGAGACCTTTCGAGTCTCGAAACACTGACAGAGAATCCTAGCCGTCGATCTCGACAGGACATGCGTCAGACATCAAGAAAGGAGTCAGGGTTCATTTCATCACGGATTCCAGGAGTGAAGGAATCGTTGCATCAGGATTCACGATCCACAAAATCCCGATAAGCTCAGAACCATCCATCAGCAAGGACACACGTCGGAAGATCCGAGGAAGTCGTGAATCGAAGAATCGGGGTTTTCGGAGGAAAGAAACTCTTGCATGTTGGAATCGTGATCCGCGATATCCCGATGGGAGTTTTGAACCATCCATCAGCGAGGATTCATGGCAAGAGATCTCGAAGAGTCAGAGTTTGGGGCATCGGAGTTTCCAGAAGCAAGAAACTCTTGCAACTTGAAGTCGCGATCTGTGATATCCCGACGGGGGAATCATGTGGGCCTCAATGGAAGATAGTGGAGGACAAGTGTCACCCGTATCGGGGATCGGGACTTGAAGAGTTCTGTGAACAAGTGCAACGGAAATTGCGATATCACGATACGTGATTTCCCGATCACTGCAGGAGTGTGGGCAATAGGCGCTAGAGCAAAGGACAGGTGTTGGAAGGTCAACCCTCAGAGTAGTCAACGCCAAGTGGAATCGGGGATCGGAGAATCCGAGATCCTGAGGGTGTAAGTTCTACACACTCCAACTCTGTGAATTCTGACACTCTGATAGGGGAAAGTACCGTGGTCTTGTGGGCTAGCAGATCGCATGAGAAAGGAGTTAGCCGGAGGGAGCTAAGGAGTGGAGAGAGGTACCATCGGGGATCGGGAGTCGGGGATCCGTGAGGGCAGTAAATCATGACCTCGTAAGTGCCAATTTCCCGAAGGGGAAAATCCAAACAGGAGCAGGAAAGTGTGGGTGAGTATTCATCGGGGTTCGGGGATTTGTGAGACCCGATCCAGTGGTTTCAGGACTCGATATTTTGCAAAGTATGATTTCCCGATTTGAAGTAGGGATATCATAAGAAGCATTTTGTGGGTATTGAGAACTCCCAATAAGGGAGTTGAAGATCATTTTAGTTCTTCGGGCCTAAGAAAAAGAAGGTCCTATGGGAGCAGACGTGCCCTGGGTGGCGCGTTTGCGTCAGAGTGGTATCAGAGCGAGAAAAATTCTTTGCTTTCTGTAGCAGAGAAGAGAAGAAAATTTCACCATGCCGCCGAGGAGAGAAAGACAATCACCTGATCCAGAGGATAGGGAGAACCAGAGAAGAAGAGGGAGACAAGAACAGAATCCAGAAATGGAAAGGCAGATACGTGATCTATGAGCGAGACTAGAAGATATGGAGGCAGCGCAGAGACGCACAACCAGTGTTGGAGATCTAAGTGACTCCGAAGGCGAAGTAGAAGCCAAACAACAAGGAGAAGTTGCAGCCAAAGATGCAGCCAATGAGCGATTAATTAAAGCTATCCCCCGGATGAGTTCGAAAACAAAGATGGACATTCCAACTTATGAAGGGAATTTGGATGCAGAAGAGCTTCTAGACTGGATTAGAGATATTGACACTTATTTTGATTATGAATATATCGAAGAAGATAAGAAGGTTAGGCATGCTGTCACAAAATTGAAGGGACACGCAACATTATGGTGGGACGAGCTTCAAGCAGATAGACACTGCAAAGGCAAGCAAAAGATTAAAAGCTGGGATCGAATGATTGCAAAGATGAAAGAAAAGTTCATCCCAAGGGATTATCAAATCACATTGTTCAGGAGAATGCAGAACCTGAGACAGAAGTTGATGACAGTGAAGGAGTATACTGAGGAATTCTACAAGATGAATATCAGAGAAGGTCATCGAGAGAGCTATGATGAAAAAGTTTCTAGGTATATGAATGGCTTGAGATACGATATCCAGGACGAGATGAGTATGAAAACCATCCGAACGGTGGAGGATGCTTATCAAATGGCGTTGAAAGCTGAAGAGAAGTTGAGCCATAAGCCAGGACAACGAGGCCGAGGTAGGAGCCAGACAAAAGGAAAGTCAGTTTCCCAAGATAGGTTCCAGAAATCCAAAGATGACTGGAAGAAGCCTCAGACTAGAATGGAAAGAGGTGGAAGTTGGCAGCGAGGCCAGCACACTGAACAACGAAGGCATCATACAGAACAAGGCAGAGGATACGTTGATAATAACACATTTCCTCATACCAGAGGTAGAGGAAGAGGTAGAGGTGGAGTCATCACATGCTTCACGTGTGGAAAGAATGGACACAAGTCATTTGACTGTCCAGATAAGAAGAAGGATGGAGGAGAAGCTCACATCACCGAGGCACAGAGGCAAGATGATGAAGCAGAAGACGAAGAAGACGAAAGGTCATTGATGATGCATAAAGTTCTCTTAACACCCGAGAAGGAGGTGGAGGACACATCTCAAAGAAACAGACTTTTCAAAACTGCATGCAAGACCAAAGATAGGGTGTGCAAGGTTATCGTAGATAGTGGTAGCACAGATAATCTCGTTTCAACCGAGATGGTGGAGAAACTAGAACTGGAGACAACTGATCATCCGAGTCCATACAAAGTTTCATGGCTACAGAAGGGACACCAGGTAAATGTCACTAAACAGTGCTTAGTGGACATTAAGATAGGAGGATATAATGATAGGATTTTATGTGATGTTATTCCTATGGATGTATGTCATTTATTGCTAGGCAGACCATGGAAATATGACAGAAACGTAATTCATGATGGGAAGATGAATATGTATACTTTGGAGAAGAATGGAAAAACACATATGCTACTTCCAATTAAAGATAAAGAAGTAAAACTAGAACCGAGAAATACTGTACTTCTCATGAGTGGGAAGGAACTTCTAGCGGAAGTAAAGAAGAAGGAAGATCCACAGTTCTTTGTGGTCAGAAAACCAAAAATTGTTTTGACCAGCACAAGAGTGAATGATTTGCCGGAAGAAATTCAGGAACTGCTGGAAGAGTTTGTTGATATAGTGGTAGACGAATTACCTCATTCGTTGCCACCGATGAGGAGTATGAGTCATCATATAGACCTCATACCAAGAGCTAGTTTTCCGAATAGAGTCGTGTACAGGTTGACGCTGCAGGAAAACGAAGAGGTTAAAAGGCAGGTACAGGAACTGTTGGATAAAGGACTGGTCAGGGAAAGTTTAAGCCCGTGTGCCGTTCCAACGGTATTAAGTCCAAAGAAAGATGGAGGTTGGAAAATGTGCACTGATTCCAGAGCAATTAACAAGATAACCATCAGGTACATGTTTCCATTGCCACGGATGGACGACTTGATGGACTATTTAAGTGGAGCCAAATTTTTTTCAAAGGTTGATTTGAAAAGCGGATACGATCAGATTCGCATGAGGGAAGGCGATGAATGGAAGATAGCCTTCAAAACCAATGAAGGGTTGTATGAGTGGCTAGTCATGTCGTTTGGCTTGACGAATGCACTGAGTACCTTTATGAGGTTGATGAATGAAGTCCTGAAGGAATTCATCGGGAAGTTTGTCATTGTTTATCTGGATGACATATTGATTTTCAGTAAAACAAAAGCAGAACATCTAAAGCATTTAGCTGTCGTAATGAAGAAGCTACAGGAGGAGAAGTTGTTGATCAACATGAAGAAATCTTTATTTATGAAGACATAACTCATTTACTTGGGATTTGTCATATCGGCAAATGAATTAAATATGGATCCAAGTAAAGTGGAGGTAATTAAAAATTGGCCATCACCGAGAAATATTTTCTAGGTGAGAAGTTTTCATGGACTGGCTAGTTTCTACCGGAAGTTCATCCGAAATTTCAGTGGGATTAGTGCAGCGATGATGGACACCGTCAAGAAAAGACATAAGTCTTTTCATTGGACTGAAGAGGCAGAGAAGAGTTTCAACCTGTTGAAACAAAAGATCACGGAACAACCGGTTTTCGTGTTGCCGGATTTCCAAAAGGTGTTCCAAGTAAAATGTGATGTGAGTGGCTTTGCCATAGGAGCGGTCTTGAGCCAGGAGGACAGACCAATTGCGTATTTCAGCGAGAATATGGATGAGGCAAAGGTGAAGTACTCCACGTATGAAAAAGAATTGTATGCTATCATACAGGCGTTGAATAAATGGAGGCATTACTTGATCCCGAAAGAATTTGTATTGCACAGTGATAATCATGCATTACAGTTTGTGACTAAACAAGAGAAGTTGAATCAGAAACATGCTAAATGGGTAGAGTATATGCAGAATTTTACATTTGTAGTTAAACACATTTCAGGTACTACTAACAAAGTGGTTGATGCTTTGAGAAGGAAGTGTTTGTTGCTGCAGGAGTTCCGAGTCAAAACATTGGGTTTTGAAAATCTTAGGGACATGTACGCAGGTGATGCATATTTTGCAGAGGCCTATGAAGCAGTTGGAATCCAGTTCTCAAAGACAGAAGCCCATGGATAGATTATATGATCCAGGAAGGATTGTTGTTCATAGGCAATCAACTGTGCATTCCGAATTTCTCCATAAGGGAGAACTTATTGAAGGAGAAGCACAGAGGTGGATTAGCAGGACACTTTGGCCATGAAAAAACATTCGAAAAGTTGAATGAGTCATATTTTTGGACGGGGATGCGAACATATGTCAAGATGTTCGTTGACAGGTGCAGAATTTGCCAGCATTCAAAGGGGAGGAAGCATAATGCAGGATTGTATCAACCATTACCCATACCTGAGAGACCGTGGGATGATATCAGCATGGATTTCATATTGGGATTGCCTAGGACGCAAAGAGGACATGATTCAATCTTTGTGGTGGTTGACAGGTTTTCCAAAATGGCACATTTTATCCCATGCCAGAAGACCAGCGATGCAACTCACATCGCAATTTTTTTCTTCAAGGAGGTCATTCGACTTCACGGGTTACCCAGAAGTATAGTTTCAGACAGGGACATGAAATTCATTGGACATTTCTGGAGGACACTCTGGAAGAAGATGGGGACTAACTTGATGTTTAGTTCTTCCTATCATCCTCAGACACATGGGCAAACAGAGGTGGTAAATAGAAGTCTGGGAGACTTACTGAGAAGCTTGGTGACAGAGCACCACAGCAGTTGGGACAATGTGTTGCCACAGGCAGAGTTTGCGTACAATGACTCAGTGAACCGAAGCACAGGGAAAATTCCATTTGAGATTGTATACGGCAGGAATCCAAGAGGAGTTTCTGAACTGATGGATTTAGAACAGATAATAACTAAGAGCGCAAGCGCTGAAGAATTCGTAGAGGTGATGAAAGAACTTCACAGCAGGGTGAAGGAGTGATTGCTGGAATCAAACCAGGAATATAAGCACAGATCAGATCAGCATCGGAGACAACTTCAATTCGAGGTTGGTGATCTAGTTCTGGCACATTTGAGGAAAGAAAGGTTCCCAAGGGGAACATACAATAAGCTAAAAATGAAGAAAATTGGGCCATGCAAGGTCCTAAAGAAATTGGGAGAAAACGCTTATGAAATTGAGTTGCCGGAAGAGATTGGAATATCTCCGACATTCAATGTCTCAGACTTATATCCATATAAGGCTGAGGAAGAAGGAGTTGGAAGTGATGAATAGACAGAGGTCCAATGGCAAAAGCAGATGTCGACTGCAGAGAAGCCACAGATGGAGCGTATACTCGACAAGAGGGTGAGAAAAAAGACCAGACGGAAGCAATACTTCGAGTATCTGGTAAAATGGAAGAACCACCCAATGGAAGATGCCAGCTAGGAAAGAGAAGCAGTGATACAAAATCATGGACAGACTGTGCAGGAGCTCATGGATAGGAGCCCATGAAAGTTTTCAAGCTGAGGAGTATGATGCAGTAGCATCACCAACTCATCAAGCGAGCCAGCACATCAAGAGGAGATCAGCTAGATAAACCAACCCAAATTTTTGAAAATGCTTTGGGATTGTTGCACAAGTCTTTAATGAAGCCATTTATGAAGGCGCATTTGTATATTTTATTGGACCTTGAGCCTTTAAGCTCTCGTCCTTTGGTAGATAGTCAAAATTTAATCTAGTTAATGCTGGTAGATAGGATTTTTAATTCTAGATTTGATAGTTTAGAGTCTTAGAGGGAAAACAGATATAGACACCCTCATTTTACCATTGTAACATAGTGGAAGCATTCAAGAGAAGATAAGAGCAAGCAGAGAATAGTGTATGAAGAACACCCATGTACATGCATTTGAATTAATAGAAGAAAGATTTAATTCAAATTCATGGTTTGTGTTGTTTCTCTCTGTGTATATTGTTGATGTGCTCATGAATGTTTGTTTCCTATCATGCATTTGTTTTTATATGTTGTGCATGTGATTTCATGTTTCAACCTGAAGTCTGAAGCGGAGATGGAATGAGTTTCAATTGTTTCTCTATCTGAGCCAGAAGATTCCTGCAAGGTGTGCAGTCGAAACCATCCGCAAGGACTGCGTTGATGAAGGCTCGGGTAGTTTAAATCTTGTTCTTATTCACTCAGAAGTGAGAGTGGGTTTCTGAAGCTGTGCAAGGAGTGCGCAGGCTGAAGAGGAAGTCTCAGCCGTGAGTCTGAGAAAGAAGCTTTGGAGGACTGCTGCTGCAGGAGTGCACATAGCCGAAAGGATTCAACACTTGGGAGTTGTTGAATGATTGCCGAGAGGAGTGCATGAAAGTCCCTCTGAAATAATCAGAGTGGAAAAGCTCAGGAGGTATAGCACCGTTGTGATATCGTCAAAGGAGAGCATCGGGATCTTGCACCATGGAATGTTCAAGAAAAAACTGCAAGTGCATGTGTTGGAGGGCGAGTTCTAAGAAGGAATACTTAGCCATTCTCAATAAATCTTCAAGGAGGAAGGAGGGATGGTCAAGATTCTGTGGAGAAGCTCGGGGAAAATCTCGTCAGACGTTAGATCTAGGGAAGTTACGCCGGGGTTAAGCCCTAGCAAGCAGAGTAGGAGTCCCGGAGGATACATCGGGATAGTGGAGTCATCGGGTTTTCAAAGCGTATGAGAATTAATACCTTTAGAGTCTTGAAATTCCGAGAAAGGATCCTAGTCATTGATCTCTGCAGGACACGTGTCAGTATTCTGGCGAGGCATCGAGATATTGGAGGCATCGGGGTTTTGAAGGTCGAGAGAATTGAGACCTTTTGAGTCTCGAAACACTGACGAAGAATCCTACCCGTCGATCTTGGCAGGACACACGTCAGACATCAGGAAAGGAGTCGAGGTTCAGTTCGTCACAGATTCCAGAAGTGAAGGAATCATTGCATCAGGATTCGCGATCTGCGAAATCTCGATAAGCTCAGAACTGTCCATTAGCAGGGACATGCGTCGGAAGATCCGAGGAAGTCGTGAATCGGAGAATCGGGGTTTCCGGAGGCAAGAAACTCTTGCATGTTGGAATCGCGATCCGCGATATCCCGACTGGAGATTTGAACAGTCGATCAGCGAGGACGCGTGGCAAGAGATCTCGAAGAGTCAGAGTTTGGGGCATTGGAGTTTCTGGAAGCAAGAAACTCTTGCAACTTGAAGTCGCGATCCACGATATCCCGACGGGGGAGTCGTGTGGGCCACAGTGGATGATAGTGGAGGATAGGTGTCACCCGTATCGGGTATCGGGACTTAAAGAGTTCCATGAACAAGTGCAACGAAAATCGCGATATCACGATACGCGATTTTCCGATCACTGCAGGAGTGTGGGCCATAGGCTCCAGAGAAAAGGATAGGTGTTGGAAGGTCAACCCTCGCAGGAGTCAACGCCAAGTGGCATCAGGGATCGGAGAATCGGATATCCGAGGGTGTAAGTTCTACACACTCCAATTTCGTGAATTCCGACACTCTGATAGGGGAAAGGACCGTGGTCTTGTGGGCTAGCAGGTCGCATGAGAAAGGAGTTAGCCAGAGGGAGCTAAGGAGTGGAGAGAGGTACCATCGAGTATCGAGAGTCGGGGATCCATGAGGGAAGTAAATCACGACCTCGTAAGTGCCGATTTCCCGACGGGGAAAATCCCGACAGGAGCAGGAAAGCGTGGGTGAGTATTCATCGGGGTTCGGGGATTTGTGAGACCTGATATAGTGGTTTCAGGACTCGAGATTTTGCGAAGTTCGATTTCCCGATTTGAAGTAGGGAGATCATAAGAAGCATTCTATGGGTATTGAGAACTCTCGATAAGGGATTTGAAGAGATTTTTAGTTCTTCGGGCCTAAGGAAAAGAAGGTCCTATGGGAGTGGACGTGCCCTGGGTGGTGCGTTTGCGTCAGAGTGGTATCAGAGTGAGAAAATTTCTTTGCTTTATGTAACAGAGAAGAGAAGAAAATTTCACCATGCCGCCGAGGAGAGAAAGACAATCACCTGATCCAAAGGATAGGGAGAACCAGAGAAGAAGAGGGAGACAAGCACAGAATCTAGAAATGGAAAGGCAAATACGTGATCTCCGAGCGAGACTAGAAGATATGGAGGCAGCGCAGAGACGCATAGCCAGTGCTGGAGATCTAAGTGACTCCGAAGGCGAAGTAGAAGTCGAACAACAAGGAGAAGTTGCAGTCGAAGATGCAGCCAATGAGAGATTAATTAAAGCTATCGCCCGGATGAGTTTGAAAACAAAGATGGACATTCCAACTTATGAAGGGAATATGGATGCAAAAGAGCTTCTAGACTGGATTAGAGCTCTTGACACTTATTTCGATTATGAAGATATCGAAGAAGATAAGAAGGTTAGGCATGCTGTCACAGAATTGAAGGGACACGCAACAGTATGGTGGGATGAGCTTCAAGCAGATAGATGCTGCAAAGGCAAGAAAAAGATTAAAAGCTGGGATCGAATGATTGCGAAGATGAAAGCAAAGTTCATCCCAAGGGATTATCAAATCACACTGTTCAGGACAATGCAGAACCTGAGACAGAAGTTGATGACAGTGAAGGAGTATACTGATGAATTCTACAAGATGAATATCAGAGTAGGTCATCGGGAGAGCGATGATGAAAAATTTGCCAGGTATATGAATGTCTTGAGATACAATATCCAGGAAAAGATGAGTATGACAACCATCCAAACGGTGGAGGATGTGTATCAAATGGCGTTGAAAGATGAAGAGAAGCTGAACCGTAAACCAGGACAATCAGGCCGAGGTAGGAGCCAGCCAAAAGGTAAGTCAGTTGCCCAAGATAGGTTCCCGAAATCCAAGGATGACTAGAAGAAGCCTCAGACTAGAACGAAAAGAGGTGGAAGTTCGCAGCGAGGCCAACACGCTGAAAATGAAGGCAGCATACAGAACAGGGCGGAGGATACGCTGATAATAACACATTTCCTCGTACTAGAGGTAGAGGAAGAGGCATAGGTGGAGTCATCACATGCTTCACATGTGGAAATAATGGACACAATTCATTTCACTATCCAGATAAGAAGAAGGATGGAGGAGAAGCTCACATCGCCGAGGCATAGAGGGGAGATGTTGAAGTAGAAGACGCAGAAGACGGAAGATCATTGATGATGCATAAAGTTCTCTTAACACCCAAGAAGGAGGTGGAGGACACAACTCAAAGAAACATACTTTTCAGAACTACATGCAAGACCAAAGATAGGGTGTGCAAGGTTATCGTGGATAGCGGTAGCACAGATAATCTCGTTTCAACTGAGATGGTTGAGAAACTAGAACTGGAGACAACTGATCATCCGAGTCCATACAAAGTTTCATGGCTACAGAAGGGACACCAGGTAAATGCACTAAACAGTTCTTAGTGGACATTAAGATAGGAGGATATAATGATAGGATTTTATGTGATGTTATTCCTATGGATGTATGTCATTTATTGCTATGCAGACCATGGCAATATGACAGGAACGTAATTCATGATGGGAAGATGAATACGTATACTTTGGAGAAGAATGGAAGAACACATATGCTACTTCCAATTAAAGATAAAGAAGTAAAACCAGAACTGAGAAATATTGTACTTCTCATGAGTGGGAAGGAAATTCTGGCGGAAGTAAAGAAGAAGGAAGATCCAGAATTCTTTGTGGTCGGGAAACCAAAAATTGTTTTGACCAGCACAAGAGTGAATGATTTGTCGGAAGAAATTCAGGAACTGCTGGAAGACTTCGCTGATATAGTGGTAGATGAATTACCTCATTCGTTGCCGCCAATGAGGACTATGATTCATCATATAGACCTCATACTAGGAGCTAGTTTGCCGAATAAAGCCACGTACAGGTTGACGCCGCAGGAAAACGAAGAGGTTAAAAGGCAGGTACAGGAACTGTTGGATAAAGGATTGGTCAGGGAAAGTTTAATCCCGTGTGTCGTTCCAATGGTATTAAGTCTAAAGAAAGATGGAGGTTGGAGAATATGCACTGATTCCAGAGCCATTAACAAGACAACCATTAGGTACAGGTTTCCATTGCCACAGATGGACGACTTGATGGATTGTTTAAGTGGAGCCAAAAAAATTTCAAAGGTTTATTTGAAAAGCGGATACCATCAGATTCGCATGAGGGAAGGCGATGAGTGGAAGACAGCCTTCAAAACCAATGAAGGGTTGTATGAGTGGCTAGTCATGCTGTTTGGCTTGACGAATGCACCGAGTACCTTCATGAGGTTGATGAATGAAGTCCTGAAGGAATTCATCGGGAAGTTTGTCATTGTTTATCTGGATGACATATTGATTTTCAGTAAAATAAAAGTAGAACATCTAAAGCATTTAGCTGCCATAATGAAGAAGCTATAGCAGGAGAAGTTGTTGATGAACATGAGGAAATCTTCATTTATGAATACATAACTCATTTTCTTTGGTATTTTTCATATCGGTGAATGAATTAAAGATGGATCCAAGTAAAGTGGAGGTAATTAAAAATTGGCCATCACAGAGAAATATTTTCGAGGTGAGAATTTTTCATGGACTGGCTAGTTTCTACCGGAAGTTCATCTGAAATTTCAGTGGGATTAGTGCAGCGATGATGGACACCGTCAAGAAAAGACATAAGTATTTCCATTGGACTGAAGAGGCAAAGAAGAGTTTCAACCTGTTGAAACAAAAGATCACGGAACAACCGGTTTTGGTGTTGCCGGATTTCCAAAAGGTGTTCCAAGTAAAATGTGATGTGAGTGGATTTGCCATAGGAGCGGTCTTGAGCCAGGAGGACAGACCAATTGCGTATTTCAGTGAGAAGATGGATGAGGCAAAGGTGAAGTACTCCACGTATGACAAATAATTTTATGCTATGATACACGCGTTGAAGAAATGGAGGCATTACTTGATCCCGAAAGAATTTGTATTATACAGTGATAATCATGCATTACAGTTTGTGACTCAACAGGAGAAGTTGAATCAGAAACATGCTAAATGGGTACAGTATATGCAGAATTTTACATTTGTAATTAAACACATTTCAGGTACTGCTAACAAAGTGGCTGATGCTTTGAGCAGGAAGTGTTTATTGCTGCAGGAGTTCTGAATCAAAACATTGGGTTTTGAAAATATTAGGGACATGTATGCAGGTGATGTAGATTTTGCAGAGGCGTATGAAGCAGCTGAGAATCCAGTTCTCAGAGACAGAAGCACATGGATAGATTATATGATCCAGGAAGGATTGTTGTTTAGAGGCAATCAACTGTTCATTTCGAATTGCTCCATGAGGGAGAACTTATTGAAGGAGAAGCACAGTGATGGATTAGCAAGACACTTTGGCCATGACAAAACATTCGAAAAGCTGAATGAGTCATATTTTTGGCCGGGGATGCAAACAGATGTCAAAAGTTTCATTGACAGATGCAAAATTTGCCAGCATTCGAAGGGGAGGAAGCAGAATGCAGGATTCTATCAACCATTACCCATATCTGAGAGACCGTGGGATGATATCAGCATGGATTTTATATTGGGATTGCCTAGGACGCAAAGAGGACATGATTTGATATTTGTGGTGGTTGACAGGTTTTCCAAAATGGCACATTTTATCCCGTGCCAAAAGACCAGCGATGCAACTCACATCGCAAATTTTTTCTTCAAGGAGGTCATTCGACTTCACGGGTTACCCAGAAGTATAGTTTCAGACAGGGACACGAAATTCATTGGACGTTTCTGGAGGACACTCTGGAAGAATATGGGGACTAACTTGATGTTTAGTTCTTCCTATCATCCTCATACGGATGGGCAAACAGAGGTGGTAAATAGAAGTCTGGGAGACTTACTGAGAAGCTTGGTGACAGAGCACCATAGCAGTTGGGACAATGTGTTGCCACAGGTAGAGTTTGCATACAACGACTCAGTGAACAGAAGCACAGGGAAAAGTCCATTTGAGATTGTATACGACAGGCAGCCAAGAGGATTTTCTGAACTGAGGGATTCAGAACAGATAATAACTAAGACCGCAAGCGCTGAAGAATTCACAGAGGCGATCAAAGAACTTCACAGCAGGGTGAAGGAACGATTGCTAGAATCAAACCAGGAATATAAGCGCATAGCGGATCAGCACCGGAGACAACTTCAATTCGAGGTTGGTGATCTAGTTATGGCACATTTGAGGAAAGAAAGGTTCCCAAGGGGAACATACAATAAGATAGAAATGAAGAAAATTGGGCCATGCAAGGTCCTAAAGAAATTGGGAGAAAATGCTTATGAAATTGAGTTTCCGGATGAGATCGAAATATCTCTGACATTCAATGTCTCAAACTTATATCCATATAAGGCTAAGGAAGCAGGAGCTAGAAGTGATGAATAGCCAGAGGTCCAATGGCAGAATCAGATGCCGACTGCAGAGAAGCCACAGATGGAGCGTATACTCGACAAGAGGGTGAGCAAAAAGACCAGACGGAAGAAATACTTCGAGTATCTGGTCAAATAGAAGAACCACCCAATGGAAGATTCTAGCTGGGGAAGCGAAGCAGTGATACAAAAGCATGGATAGACCATGCAGGAGCTCATGGACAGGAGCCCATGAAAGTTTTCAAGCCGAGGAGTATGATGCAGGCACATCACCGACTCATCAAGCGAGCCAACACATCAAGCGGAGATCAGTTGGACAAACCAACCCAAATTTTTGAAAATGCTTTGGGATTGTTGCGCAATTATTTAATGAAGCCATTTATGAAGGCACATTTTTATATTGTATTGGACCTTGAGCCTTTAATCTCTCATCCTTTGGTAGATAGTCGGCATTTAATCTAGTTAATGTTGGTAGATAGGATTTTTAATTCTAGATTTGATAGTTTAGAGTCCGAGAGGGAAAACGGATATAGACACCCTCATTGTACCATTGTAACATAGTGGAAGCATTCAGGAGAAGAGAAGAGAAAGCAGAGAACAGTGTATGAAGAAAACCCATGTACAGGCATTTGAATTAATAGAAGAAAGCTTTAATTCAAATTCATGGTTTGTGTTGTTTCTCTCTATGTATATTGTTGATGTTCTCATGAATGTTTGTTTCCTGTCATGCATTTGTTTTTATATGCTGTGCATGTGATTTCATGTTTCAACCTGAAGTTTGAAGGGGAGATGGAATGAGTTTCAATTGTTTCTCTATCTGAGCCAGGAGATTCCTGCAAGGTGTGCAGTCGAAACCATCCGCAAGGAGTGCGTTGATGAAGGCTCAGGTAGTTTAACTCTTGTTCTTATTCACTCAGAAGTGAGAGTGGGTTTCTGAAGCCGTGCAAGGAGTGCACAGGCTGAAGAGGAAGTCTCAATCATGAGTCTAAGAAAAAGCTTTGGAGGACTGCTGCTGCAGGAGTGCGCAGAGACGAAAGGATTCAACACTTGGGAGTTGTTGAATGATTTTCGCGAGGAGTGCGTGCAAGTCCCTCTGAAAGAATCAGAGTGGAAAATCTTAGGAAGTATAGCACCGGGATCTTGTGCCGTGGAATGTTCAAGCAAAAGCTGCAAGTGCATGTGTTGGAGGGTGAGTTCTGAGAAGGAATACTTAGCCATTCTCAAGAAATATTCAAGGAGGAAGGAGGGACGGTCGAGATTCTGTTGAGAATCTCGGGGAAAATATCGTTAGCCGTTAGATCTAGGGAAGTTACACCGGGGTTAAGCCCTAGCAAGCAGAGGAGGAGTCCCGGAGGAGACATCGGGATAGTGGAGTCATCGAGTTTTCAAAGGGTAAGAGAAATGAGACCTTTAGAGTCTCAAAATTCCGAGAAAGGATCCTAGTCATTGATCTCGGCAGGACACGCATCAGTATTCTGGCGATGCATCGATATATTGGAGGCATCGGGGTTTTGAAGGTCGAGAGAATTGAGACCTTTCGAGTCTCGAAACACCGCCGGAGAATCCTAGCCGTTGATCTCGACAGGACACGCGTCAGACATATGGAAAGGAGTCGGGGTTTAGTTCATCGTGGATTCTAGTAGTGAAGGAATCATTGCATCAGGATTCGCGATCCACGAAATCCCGATAAGCTCAAAACCGTCCATCAGCAGGGACACACGTTGGAAGATCCGAGGAAGTCGTGACTCGGAGAATCGGGGTTTTCAGAGGCAAGAAACTCTTGCATGTTGGAATCGCGATCCGCAATATCCCGACGGGAGCTTTGAACCTTCCATCAGCGAGGACGCATGGCAAGAGATCTCGAAGAGTTGGATTTTGGGGCATCGGAGTTTCCCGAAGCAAGAAAATCTTGCAACTTGAAGTTGCGATCTGCGATATCCCGATGGGGGAATTGTGTGGGCCACAGTGGAAGATAGTGAAGGATAGGTTTCACCCGTATATGGGATCGGAACTTGAAGAGTTCCATGAACAAGTGCAACGAAAATCGCGGTATCGCGATACGCGATTTCCCGATCACCGCAGGAGTGTGGGTCATAGGCGCCAGAGAAAAGGACAGGTGTTGGAAGGTCAACCCTCGCAGAAGTCAATGCCAAGTGGCATCGGGGATCGGAGAATCGGAGATCCTGAGGGTGTAAGTTCTACACACTCCAATTCTGCGAATTTTGACACTCTGATAGGGGAAAGGACCGTGGGCTTGTGGGCTAGTAGGTCGCATGAGAAAGGAGTTAGCCGGAGGGAGCTAAGGAGTGGAGAGAGGTACCATCAGGGATCAGGAGTCGGGGATCCATGAGGTCAGTAAATCACGACCTCGTAAGTGTCGATTTCCCGACGGGGAAAATCCCGACAGGAGTAGGAAAGCGTGGGTGAGTATTCATCGGGGTTCGGGGATTTGTGAGACCCGATCCGGTGGTTTCAGGAATCGAGATTTTGCGAAGTCCGATTTCCCAATTTGAAGTAGGGAGATCATAAGAAGCATTATGTGGGTATTGAAAACTCCGGATAAGGGAGTTGAAGAGCATTTTAGTTCTTCGGGCCTAAGGAAAAGAAGATCTCGTGGGAGAGGACATGCCCCGGGTGGCACGTTTGCGTCAATTATCACTCCTCAAAACTTTCACTTACTGCCCCAACTCTTTCTCCACCAATGCTTTAAACTCATGAAACTTTGAGAATGTTTGATCCTTCTTCTGCATGAAGAAGATCCATCATTTACGAGAAAAGTCATCAACAAAAATAACATAATACTTATGTTTTGTTGTTGAAGAAATCGAGAATGGTCCACACTGTTACACATCCAAATCACTCAACTGGATAAGTGTCGCACATACCTCTCGCTTGTCGCAAGTGTCGCAACTCCTGTACAACTTGTCGCAAATGTCGCAAGTTGGTCATAAGGGTGTCGTAAATACTGTTGAATCATGTTACCTCAATGACGACATCACGGAGGCACTTGAAACACCTCATTTACTCAATTTGAAGGAAGAAAACTGGTCTACTGAGGTCAAACATCTCTCAATACCTTAGAAGGCTTCATAATCAAGGTTTTGGAAGGGGAACGTTCCTCTAACACTACCTGAGGAGCGCTGGCACCCCCCCACCATGGCTGAGGAGCGTTATAGTGCTTTTCCACCCCTTTGCAGGAGCGTTACCCAAATTTGGAGCGCTTGCGCTTCTCTAGACCTTTCTGGGAGCGTTATAGCACTCTGTGACCTTTCTGAAGGAGCGCTCCCTATTCTGGGTGAACTGTTAGCCCGGTGAGAAGAATAAGGGGAGAATAATTCGAGTTTAGGAGGCAGTTAAGCTCGAATTCTTGGTTTTGT
>ML777892.1:961429-975977 GCA_009831015.1 Picea engelmannii | reverse complement strand
TAGAAAATGTTTCCTATGGGGTGTGGCATGAAATGAAGCCCCTGAATCTACTACCCAAGACTCAGAAATATTATCTACAGAAAGAATCAAAGCATCTTGTAACACATCACTTGTTACATTTGCTTCTCGATTTCTCTCTTGTTGTCCATCTCTTTGTTTCTTTGGATCCCTGCAGTCTTTCTTCAGATGTCCTTTCTTCCCACAATTCCAACACTCTATGTTTCCAAGTTTGGATTTGGATCTGCCCTTCTTAGAATTCCCATGGTTCTCTGAGCCCTTTCCTCTATCCTTTTGTCTTCCCTTGTTCTCCATGTTCAACGCATTACCTGATGTCTCATCTGTGCTTTTCCATCGCATTTCCTCACTAAGGATAACACCAACAACATCATCAAATTTTAAAGTATTTGAACCATATACAAAGTTAATTACAGCCATGACCAAGCCATTCCAGCTTTATGGAAATGAGTAAAAGATTAGAAGATCCTTAACCTCATCATCAAAGTCCACTTTTACAGAACTTAGTTGATTAGTAACCATATTAAATTAATTTAAATGATTTGTAATAGACCCAACTTCTAACATCTTCATATTAAATAATATCTTCATTAGAAATACCTTATTGGATGCCGAGGGTTTTTCAAACAGTTTAGCCAACGTGTCCATTAGATCCTTCGTTGTCTTTTCTTTCGAAATATTGAAAGCCATCGACGCTGCCAAGCTCAACCGAATCGTTCCTAGAGCCCTTATGTCAAGAATCTCCCATTCTTCATCCTCCATGGCTGTCGGCTTCTTTTCTACTCTGCCCAATGGTAGAAATAGATCCTTCTGATATAAATAATCTTCCATCTGCATCTTCCATAACTTGTAGTTTTCGCTGTTAAATTTCTCGACCCAAAACTTTCCATCTTCCGACATTGCTCCCACTCAAAACAAGAATCCTCTTTTCTTGCAAGTTACCTTTCGCTCTGATACCAGTTGTTATAAAAATAGGACCGCTGAGCAATAAAATAAAACAAATGTGGAAACAAAAAATAGAAGATACAGAATACAAGAGAGACACAGATTTACGTGGTTCACCCAGTGTGGGCTACGCCCACCAGATAAATTGCCAGGTCCTTCCCTTATTATTATCTAGCAAATGAAGGGATACAACCTACAACAAAACCTGTCGTAACTTCCTCTTCTTTATTTCACAGTCTCCTCTCTCAGAATACAATACTCACCATCATACATAGCCACAATACATTTCCCTCATAAAAGAGGGTTTCCTTCTATGGAAAAAAACCCTAACATAATTTCTACCATTATATATGTGACCTTATAATGAACGGTCCAGATTTACAATGAAATTACAATATACTTTTACAAGGCAATTTTTCCTTCAGGGGATTTTCCCCTGAACCCCCCAGCTAGGGGGATAGACCCCCTAGACCCCGCAGAGGGGGTACCCCCCCTTTGCACTCCCTTGCGTGGAAGAGTATACATACTTCTGGGTTGTAAAGTCTTCATGGGGTATAAACATGGATGAAAAACACAAGACCTCTAAGTCAGGAAGATAATTAGGCTCCACAACCAACAAAAACAACCCTACAAGAAGAAGAAAGACTCAAAGACCCAAGTCGCATATTCAGAAAAATAAAAAATCCCAAGAGATTCTCTAGCTATGCAACATGTATGACAAAGCTTCTAAATGAAGAAACCACCACATTTGAAGAGGCAACTCAGAAGAAACAATGGAAAGAAACCATGACAGAAGAACACCAATCCATCATAAAAAATTATTTATGGGAAATTGTTCCTAGACCTAAAGAAAAATCAGTAGTAACTTCAAAATGGGTCTATAATATCAAACATGCAGCAGACGAAATCATGGAAAAGTATAAAGAAAGGTTCATAGCTAGAGGGTTCTCCCAAAAGGAGGGATAATACTATGACGAGACATTTTCTCCTATCTCCAGATATACTTATATTTGAGCTATTATGTCTCTTGTTGCTTCCATTGGATGGAGTTTACATCAGATGGATGTAAACTTAACTTTACTCAATGGAGCAATCGAAGAATAAGTATACATTGAACAACCTCAAGGATTTGAAGTACACTCCAGATACACTCATGTTTGTAGACTAAAGAAATATTTATATGGACTCAAGCAAGCTCCAAGAGCTTGGTATGCTAGAATAGACAACTACTTTATAAGACTTGGTTTCTCCAAGAGTCATGCAGATCCAAATTTTTACTACAAATTCGTGAACAATGCACCTATGATTCTACTGCTATATGTTGACGATTTATTCTTGACAGGTGAAGAGTCTCTCATCATCCAGTTTAAAAAGGAACTAGCTTGTGAGTTCGATATGAAAGATCTTGGTCTCATGCACTATTAGTTGGGACTAGAAGTATGGCAGAAGCATGGTGAGGTATTCATTGGACAAGGAAAGTATGCATTGAATATTCTTTAGAAGTTTTGAATGATGAATTGAAAATACATGGACAATTCTATGACCATAGATATAATAAAAGTAAGAGACTCAAATTCTGATCGAGTAGTCTCGTCCCTATATCGACAATTGATTGGATCATTGATGTATTTAGTAAATACTTGACCAGATATTTTCTTTGTCGTAAATACACAAAGCCAGTTCTAGGTGGAACCCAGACATGAGCCTTGGATAGCTGGAAAGCATGTTCTAAGATATATTTGTGGGACACTGAAATATGGTTTAAGATATACCACATCTAGTGATATACAACTTCATGGATTCACAGATTTAGATTGCGTAGGAAGTACAAAATACATAAGGAGTACTTCAGGGATGTGTTTTAGCTTGGGCTCCACTATGATATCTTGGGGCAGAAGGAAACATAAGTTTGTCACACTTAGCACAACAGAAGAAGAATGTATCACATCATTTGAGGCATGTACAAAAGCAATATGGATGAGAAAGTTGATTTCTTGTACAGAAGCAGTATGGCTGAGAACGCTGATTTCTGGATTATTAGATCAGGTTCCAGATTCGACCATAATATACTATGACAATCAGAGTTGTATAAGGCTATCAAAACACCCAGTGTTTCATGAACGATTGAAACAAATTTGATCAAATACTACTTTATTCGAGATAAAGTCCAAGAAGGAGAAGTGAAGCTCTAGTATATCCCCATAGATGACCAGACAACATATATCTTGACAAAGTCTCTGTTCATAATAAAGTTTGCATACTTACGAGACAAGTTGGGGATCATGGAAATAACTCCCTTAGCTGAAAGGGAAGAAATGCATCTCTAGGTTGGGAGGGAGCACTGATATATCATTGATTTATGGACAATCATTTTCCATCTTGGAAAATGGTACAGGATGGGAAATTCCTTTCCAGTTCGTAAAGTGGTTTGAGATTTCTGACGGACATGCATTTTCCAGTTCGAAAAATGGTCCAAATCAAATGATCATTTTCATAATGAAAATGGTTCGATAGATTGTTGATGTACCATAGACAATGATTCCCCTTGTGGAGAGTTTGACAGAATGATCTAGGACAATATTTATTCTTAGAAATCACTCTCAGTAGTGGTCAAGACGAATGACATGCCTTGTTGGGCAGTCATTCTTTCGAGGTTCATAGTTGTGAGCAGTTTCAAAGAATGGTTTGTTTTGGAGGTTGGTGCAAGACAATCATTTCCTTAGGAAATGGTCAGGACATTCATTCCCTAGGGAAAACTCAATCTCTCCAGGTTGCACTTTGTTTAGTGCCAGAGGAATGGCCCAGTTAGGTGAATGGTCTAGGTTCAACAATCATGGATATGCATTCCTTAGGGAAGATTCATTCTCTCCAGGTTTCACTTTGTTTAGTGCTCAAGGAATGGCCCAGTTAGGTGAATGGTCTAGGCTCAGAAATCATGGACAATTATTCTTCCATGCATGGGAAGAATAGTCTAGATAGCCCATGATTGATATTTTTACTTTCTGAGGGTAAATTTTATTCCAAATCTCACAGATGTGAGTGGAAGAATGGCCCAGATGACTCATTTTATATCATGATATTGTTTTTTGTGCAAGTTGATATTAGATGATATGATTGCTATGGAGAGTGTATGTCTCTAGACAATAGATATATGCTATTGTGGTGGATATGTTCCACTGATTATGACTATGTGTCACTAATTGAGTAGTCGTGTACTACTTGGTGTGGTTGTGTACCCCTGAATAGTAGCTTTGTACTGCTATGGATAGACACAATTGTGTTCTATTAGATGACATTGTACTAATTGTCATGGATATTATCCAGTTGGATAATGATGATGGTGCTCGTGATTTGATCATGAGATAGCCTCTGTGGCTATAATGATGCTACCAGTTGAATGGTCTGTTTATGCTCAAGACCATTACCTATTATACCTCCCTATCTAGGAGGGAGTGTTGATATTATGGTAGCTGCAAGAGGTATTAACCTCCATTTGTGACCTTTGATGAGATTATAATATTCCAAAAGCAAGAAAAGACTTGGATATAACTCTAGAAGATAAGTCATCTAAAGAACATATTTATATTAAGTCTTTAGCACCCAAAAAGAGAAGTCGGACCAGACAACCTGGAAAAAGCAATATAAATATAGGACACTATTTTTCATTTGAGTCAGATTTCTCGAAATTGTAGAAATCCACTTATGCGCATTGCAGAAGTCTAGTAGTGCGCAAGTCTGAGGAGCAGTTGTTGTCACAGTTCTGTAATTCACATTTTTTATTTTTTTAGGTTGGACTCTCTGATCAGTTTTGGTTGTGTTTTCTTCGTGCAGTAGCCTTGGTTGACTATTGGTTTTCTACTAGAATTCTTCTCTCTATCAAGGTCAATGTGCTCGGGGGTGGAATTAGTGCCTATGGTTGGGTGACGATATTTCTATATTGTCTATGGTTAAATGAGAACACCCACTTTACTAAAAGAACTGACTACCCCTAATTTCCCATGGAATTCGCTCCATCATCGAGCACTTTTCCTCTCACAATAGGTATTTGAACCTCCTTACCAAGCCCCCTTGTGCTCAATCGAAACCAAGGATTTTATTCCTCTAGGGCATATTGATTGGTTCAAAAACCCTATTCCTACCCCCAATGCTTTTGGAGAAGGAAACATGGCCAAAATCTCCCCCACAGTCAAAATTGACATTTCCATTAAACCAGGCATCATAGAAGAGATCATCATAGGCGCCACATGCTCCCCTGAAGAAATCATTGCTTACAAAGCTCTCTTTCAATAATACCGAGATATGTTTTCCCGGTCATATACAAAGATGCATGACCTCAATCCTTCTATAGTAGAACATCGAATCAACACATTGTCGGGTATCTCCCCTACTCGTCAAAATAAATGTCCCCTCCACCCATCCAAAATTGCGGCTATCAAAGACGAAATTGAAAAATTACGCACTGTCGGGTTCATTTACCCCATTGATTACACTTCTTGGGTCTCCAACCTCGTCCCTGTTAACAAAAAATAGGGAACTATTTGTGTCTGCACAAACTTTCACAACCTCAACCAATCTTGTCCCAAAGACAACTTCCCAACCCATTTCATCGACCAAATAATCGATAATTGTGTCAGCCATGAGGCACTTTCCTTTATGGATGGATTCTACGACTGCAATCAAATTCAAATACACCTAGTAGATCAGTACAAAACCTCTTTTACAACCCCTTGGGGCACCTTTTCTTATCGCGTCATACCCTTTGGGCTCAAAAAATTTGGTGCTACTTTCCAATGGGCCATGACCTACATTTTTCATGATCTTTTTCGCATCATTCTTGTTTATTTGGACGACCTCACTCCTCGATCCAAAAAGTGAACCCAACATTTTGTTAGGTATATAGGGAGGTAGTAGGGGGGGAAGAGGGCCCATAATGATAATAGTGGAGGCCATTCAATGTAAGGTGGACTAGGTCCACTATATTGTTAAATAAGGCCCACTACGATAGTTATATATAATAAATGGGTAGTTATATATAATAAATGTAAGAGGACTTCTTAGAAGGTTCTACTTCTAGAAGATTCCTCCTCTAGAATGTTCTTAGGTGATGGTAGAAATATATAAAGGGGTTCAAGCAATGTAATGGGATATGAAGAGAATTATTATATTGTGAGTTGTAGCTCAATAGGAGGATACCCCCTTGAAGAGGCAAGTGAACAAGAGAGGATCCATTGTATGGGTTTTCCCTACCTCAAGGGTTTGGTAAAAATAAAGTGTGGTTTCTTCTATCTTGCTCTATGGATCTATTGTGTATTCAATATTTATGGTGATTATATTTGTATATCTATTCAGGTTTCTTAACAAGTGGTATCAGAGCACTTTCCTTGGCCAAAGAAGGGAAGTATTTTTTGCTCCTTTTGCAGATTTTTTCTAAGAAAGAAAAAGAGATCGACGCACTTCATGTTCATATCTGAAGCTTTTTAAGATGAATTTGGAAAAACAAATTGGGTATTTGAATTCCTCTTGGAAAAATACCCAATTTCAAAAAACAAATCAATCGAAACGGAGTCCAAGAAGTAAAGTTATGAGCATTTTAAATTCAACATTTTTTCAAGGTTTTTCTTAAAAAAGGCACGATTTTCTGCAATAATTTATTGTTCTATTTTTTTTTGGTTTTTTCATGACGAATGTTGAAACGTATAATTTTCTTAACTTTAGACTTTAATAATTGTCATTCGAATAAGAATAAAACTCGCCTGAGTCTCACTATGGATAAAGTCTTCCGATGTATCCAATGACCTAAAATTCCTAAAGGTGATGGAGCCGCCCTTTCATTAAAAAGTCAGATCGCTAACGATGACATTTTAAAATGTTGGTTTTCGGGTTTCACGATACTAAGAATTCAACATGTAAAGAACCCCAAAATCCCGATAAACGAAGTCGCGAAATTAGTTTAAAAGTAAACTTTGTTAATTAAACGATTAAAAATGATTAACGAAAGTTTAATATTGTCATAATTTCGCATTTCAGGAATATTTCCCCAAACAACATCTTAAAATACCGATACACAAAGTCACAAAACCCTTATTAATCACGATTAATTAAAAAAAAAGTTAAACATGATTAATATCACTAAATCTTTTCGCAGTTCATAAATTGGGAGTTTACCATTCATTACATTCAAAAACCCCAAAATCTGAGGACCTGGAAGATTTGAGTTCTTAAGAATGATTAATTTATCTTTTAAATGAAAATTAATGATGTAAATTGATATTTCACACATTCACGTTTCAGGATATTTCAATGTTGTTACACCCAAAACTCCTGGTCGTGAAACGCCGAAATTTGGTAATATTTATTATGGATCAACGTAAATATTTTCTAGCGTAAGGTGTGTATCTCCAGATATACCCTCCTCATTAAAAAAAATAAATTCATCAGTCGTAGAAAGACGCTCGAATTAATGCAAACTGAGAGCAAATAGAATTTTCTATTTCAAATTTCATTTTTAATTTCAGCAAAGTAATAAGTTTTACTCAAGGAAAGATTACGCATTCTCCTCTGTAACAGGTATTCATGTTTTATTATAGGCACCATGGCACCCAGGAAAACCTTGAAGAAGAGTAATGAGGCTAGTGAAGGATCAAATCCAAACTCAGACGTTCTGTCTGATACCACACCACATGTTGTAGATTCAATCAGGTCCTGGATGTAGATTTTCGAAATCTTGGAGCGCGAAGTCATAAATTGCCCAGAGGATTCTAGAGATGAAACGACTGACAAGCTCAGAACTAAACTCAGAGTTATAGCAGAGTCTGAACTTCATAAAATAGCTACATGACCAAAACTCATGCCATACAATGACATGATAATCTGGGCTCTGGAGAACATCGATGTCCAGACTAGGAGCATCATAAATCACCAAAAGGCCATTGTCGGCTCTTTCAGGTTGGAACACATCCAAGTAATGTAAAATCTATCCCCTGATCCTAAATATATTTGTAATGTTGCATTCGTAGAAGATTTTCAACGAAAAGAATGTGCAGGATGTGACCATACCTACCCAGATATAGTTACAACATGGTAGAGAATTCCAACAAAATTCAAAGATGATTCTCATGGTATTTATTCCACCACATCATTAAATTAATATATGGTTTATGTAGCCATGATTCTAGTTAGAATTTTTGGAAGGAAAATCCCTACTCATTTCCCCGTGGAATGGGTATCAATCATGAATGAGGTAGCCAAGGGTTTCACTTTCGATTGGGCTAAGATTTTGTCAAATAACCTAACAAAATAAATTAATGAGTATCAAATGGAAAAGTCAAAAGTTCAACATACCCCTTTTTTTATGTTTCCATATGTCATGGATGTCATATGTTAAATGAATCCATTTCCATTGATGAATTGGAGTTGTAACCCAACCTGTGCAGAACCTATACATGTTTATCATTCTAAACTATGGGAGGAAAAGGTCAAATATTTATTTTATGAAATCTTTCATAATGTAGTGATCCTTGTTCATCAAACCTTATATGGTTATTCACCCCCTCGGATTTCAGAGAAAATTATGGGAAACCTGAAAACAGTTGCAGATTGGTTTATTGAAGAAAATTTCTCTTATGTCAGGGTTTTCGGGTGGTTAATTTCCCCCCACGGTCTACCAAAGTTTCTGCCTAATAGACTTGTGTGCAGAGAAGTGGATTACCAAATGGTAATAGGATGCATTGGAAAAGAGATAAAAGTAGTTTAGAAGAAATTTTAGCCAGCGTTCCCTTTACAAGTTGGAAGGTTTTCATTGCTAAATTTTGGCCATTCCAAGGTAGAAGCTGCAGCATTAGAGGATGTTAAACTGGTAGACATTGAATTCATAAGGCATGATCCATATCAAATTGTGGGGAATCACCTAGCTCAATGCAATATGAAAACATATGAGCATGAAGACTCCCCCTATGACAACATATTCAAGGGAATCAAATATTATGAGGAGGTACTAGACAGAGTCCAAACATTATCCCCTAACCAATAGGACAACTTTTTTACTTTCCAAAGACACATACGAAGTGGGTTTCCCAAGATACTACAAGGAGAATCGACAATCACTCCTCTAGAATAGGGATCTATACCTCCAGGTTTTGAACCAAAGTCCTCTGGTAAAAAGACTACCAGGGAATCGCCAAAGAATCCCAAAGTGTCTTCATGAGGATTAGAAACCTCGCAGGTAGAAAATATAGAGTCTGAAACAGAGGTTCAATTTGAGACACTTCTAAAATAGAATCAAGTGATACTCCCTTTATTGCTAGCTACTTCTGCTGATACCTCCAGAAAAACAGAAGGAATGCAATTCATAGAGGTAGGCATTCCTATTACAACATTAACCCATTTTCAATCAAGTTTTGGGACTGCCAGTCTCTAAGTTATATATGCAAGCGATCTTTTCTCGATCCCTCTTGAAGAGATACCTCCTTCAAAAAAATTCTTTAATACAAAAAGGAGGGCCATACTTAAAAGAGAATCACAATAGAAAGAAGGGATAATAACCAAAAGGCAAAGGATGATATTTGATGGGCAAGGCTTGGAATATTCAGAGCTCGCCAAGGAGATGGTTGGGTCACTAGGTTCCTTTTATACAAAAAATTAGTGGTCGGTCGACAAACTAACAGAACAATTACGAAAGAGAAATCTATTGATAGGTCAATTACCGAGTCAGATAATGGTTGTAGAAAAGAACATAAGAAAAGAGGTCAACAAAGAACTCGAACAGGGTAGAGACAATGACAGAATAGAAATCCAACAACTTAAATCCAATCTTAAAGAGATACATACGAATTCCCAAGAAAGCCAAGGGAGGGTCATCCAACAAGAAGAGTTAGTAAGGCAACTACAAGCTAAATTAAGTACTATCGAAAGAAAGAGTGTAAATATAATAGTGTTTCAAGCTTAGGCACTGAAAGTACAACATAAACTGGAAGCAACAAAAAAAATCCTTCTTTATAAGGTACATATAATCCAAAATCATTTTCAGGAAGTAAATCAATCATTAGATAATATTGGTTTCAAAGAAAGAGAGGCTACTTCAACCCAGATCACTTTTCAAAAAGTGGTCATTTCATTGGCTAGAGAAGAAGTACCTATAATTCCCATATTGATTGTTGTAGAACAAATCAGAGGTGATGTAATATTGAAGATATGGGAGGCCAATATAGCCGAGAGTAAAAGAATGTCCAAAAAAATAAAAGAGGATTGTGAAGAGGTTTTTTACTTGTAGAATAAAGAATCACTAGGAATTGAAAAGGATGAGTGTTTTGAAATACTAGGACAAATCAACATTATAACGCATCAACTTGACATCAAAGAAAGCTTAAAGGAGGTCTAGATTGACATTTCACAGCTGCAGTAGGTTAACATCGCTCAAATAGGTAGATGGTTGGTAAAGCCAAATTTACAGTTACAGTCAATGACTTCTGAAGATAAAAGGATAGAAGACAGTTTTCCACAATTATAGAAAAAACTATATCTTTTTGAGGCAAAATATGTGGCAGAACCTTCAAGACTATTAGTACAATTCCTAAGAAGGTGCATCACATGTCTCGAGCAAGGTGAAGGAAATACTTCAAAGAATCAATGAAGTAACATATGCATACCTGTTATGCCGGTATGAGAGAGATATAGAAAAGAACCAAGTGAAACGGTTCAGGTTTTCATTTTTGTAACCATTACTATCTAGGAATAACGAGAATTCCAACCACCCAGGGTTGATAACTTTTTGTATAAATATATTTTCAAAATACTAAAAGTAGGCTTCTTCTGGCTGATTGTAATAGAGAAATCTCTCCTTCTTGAGAATTAATACAGGTGCAGACTAGAGACTCCATATTTCATCAATTTTGAGTTATGTGTTCTTCTGTTCTTTCATATTCCAACACCTTTATTCAAATGTCTTTGATGAATTCTTGATCACAATTTAGTACAACTTCTACTGTGGTTATATGTTTCATCTAGTTATCTGATTGCTTACAAATTTTCCTCTGTGTTTGCTATTAGCAAATAAAAGACCCGTGAGTTAGTTAGATTGCTATATTTTATGCTTCATTAAAGATTACATCATCTGTTTCTTCTTCTATAGAAGAGTAATATTCTTCTATTATTGATTCCTTGCTTTGTTTAAACAACATTATGTTTTTCTCTCATTAAATTCATTATTTTCAAGTTTAACTCAGATACAAAAAACAACCTCTGAGTTGTTATACCATTAATTCAATTTTAGGAACTTTTCTCGTTTGATTGAAAATAGAAAAAGCAAATATTAAAAACAACAGATACTTTGACTGTTTATTTTCTCCATGATTGTACCTGTTGCAAGGCAGCCCAATATTGAGCCCGGTCTTAAATATCATACCAACTTTACTTTAACCTTGTTTAATACCATATTATTAGAGACTGCTAATACCTGGTTTGAGACTGAACTCTCATGGGCAGTGATTGAACAAGACATAAGTGTCCGCGAACGTTGGGAAGCTGGGAAAAGACAGCTTAGGAATCAACCATAGCTTCTCTTTTATAAAAGTATCGATCTTCTTTTCATATAAAAAACTCTCTTTATTTTGAATGCCTTGACATTATACTTTGAAGCCTTAAGTATAAACTCAGGAACAACATCTATTTGGCGCCATTGTCGGGGACGGAGAATAGAAGTTATTTTTCCCTGGGAGAACGACATTGGTAAATTTTTCTCTTTGATAGTGAACAAAGATTGAATACATTGTAAGGCTAATTTTTATCTTTCACTTGGTGACTCCACAACTAATAAACTGGCATTTAATCGAAAAAATATGAGAAAGAATCCCGACGATAAGCAGACCTCACCTGTATCCGATCCTGAAAAACTTCTGAAACTAAGAAGATACCTTAAACAGACTACTTCATCAACAAGTAATATTTATCAACCCAAATATATGCATTCAAATACTAAGAGTCTACTTGAGCATTTATCTTGAAAAAAAGGTTCCACCCAATTCCTTTTCAGAGAGACATCCACCGATAAAATCGAAACCCTAGAACCTGAGTTGGTTTTACCCAATTTTAAAGTCGATACTTTTCCAACTGTCTCTTTGACCAATAGAGTTAAAAGATCTATCTCACTTCCCACTTTGATTGGCAGTTCATTAGTTCTCGAAGTTCAGTTTCCAACCCCTCAAAATTTAGAAGAGTATATCTTATACCTTGATTCAACTCCTATTGGTTCTCCTGTGAACACGTCCTGTGAGTCCGAAGAAACCAATCCTCATTTTCCAAGTCCCTCTTTTTCAAATTTCTTTTCCCCTGACGGTCAGTTTCCTGAAACCTTTCCGCTTCATCCAGCCACAACCGAAGGGTCACCACACATCTCTAAAAGTCTTCTCTATAATCTCCCAGTTTCACCCTCTAAATTATCAATGGTTGTGTCCAAAAGAGGTGGTGTTGGAGGAGGAGGAGGAGGTGGTGGTGGTGGTGTTGCAGGAGGAGGCGGAGGCAGTCAAGTACCACCTCCATTTCCTATAATTGTTTCCAAAGTATTTTAAGAACTGAATATCAATATAGCATTAAAAAACCTCAGAATAAGTACTCAATGCCTTGAAGAAGAGATAATTTCAGATAATAAGCCTCTTCGAGGGGGAAACCTCCTTTTACCCCACATAAATGTTCAAGTACAATATGATTCCAAATGAAAATGTCTCCTTGGAATATATCGGAGACTAGGAGGTATAATTACAACTAATGGAATAAAGCCAACATAAATAAAATAACATTACTAATGTAATATGCCCCAATTAATGGGTAATTAGCCAATATTAGGGCTTAACATGCCCCTCACCTTGAGACAAGTGTTTTCTGCAATGCTTGAGTAACTTTGGATGCTTTTGTATAAAAGACTCATCTTCCCAAGTGGAATATTCAACTGGTATTTTCCTCCATTTAATGAGATGCTTTGAAATGGATCTATTCCTCAGCTGGTGAATTCTTGTGTCAGTGATGGCTTCAGGCTCCAATATGATTTTTCCTTCCTCTTCAAGTTCTGGAAATATAGTTTGAACTGGGATCTTGTTGCATATAACCTTCTTTAATCATGAAACATGGAAAACTGAGTGTACTCGTGAAGATGCAGGCAACTCCAATTCATATGCCATAATACCAATCTTTTTCAACACCTTATAAGGGCCATAGTACTTTGGTGATAATTTATTATCCTTCTTGGCTTTCTTGAGGGACATCTGTTTGTATGGTTTAGTCTTAAAAAAACCCAATCCCCTACTCCAAAACTTCTTTCACTACAATGTTGATCTACTTGTTGTTTCATGCGATTTTGTGCCATGGTCAGGTTGCCCTTTAAGATTTTTATTTTAGAGAAGAATTAATGGAAGGAAGGTCGTATCCATAGAGTGCCATAAATGGTGTCATTTTTGTTGAAGTATGAAAGGAAGTGTTATACCACCATTCTGCCAAGGGTAACCATTTGAACCATTGTGTTTGTTTATTAGAGACAAAGCAACGAAGGTAGCCTTCTAGACATTTGTTCACTATCTTGGTTTGTCCATCAGATTGAGGATGATAGTATGAGCTATGAGCCAATTGAGTACCCAAACAAGAAAATAATTATGTCCAAAAATGTCCAGTGAAGATGGGATCTCTGTCACTTACAATAATCTTTGGGTTGCCATGTATCTTTTGAACTGTCTCCATGAATGTGGTGGCAACTGTACTAGATTTGAAGGGATCAGAGAGTGCACAAAAGTGTGTGTACTTGGTCAGTCTATCAACAATCACCATGATGACACTCTTTCCTTAAAACTTCGTTAACCCTGTGATGAAATCCATGGAAATATCCTCCCAGCATTGACATGGGATGGCTAATGGTTGTAAAAGAACTGGGGTCTTAATTGTTTCCACCTTATTTTGTTGACAAACCAAACATTCTGCCACAAACCTTTTGTTGGAAATATGGCTACAGCAGAGATGATACAGATGATCAAGGTTGTCATTGATGGCAATCGATTGTTTATGGAGAACAGAGGCAGGAACATAGAAGCTGAAACACAGACACTGCAACACAAATGCGAACTGCTGAAACACAAATGTTGAATCACAGCGATTGTTTATGGAGAACAAAGGCAGGAACATAGAAGCTGAAACACAAACGCTGCAACACAAATGCGAACTGCTGAAACACAAATGTTGAATCACAGATGCTGAAACGTAGATGTTGAAACACAAATGTTGAATCACAGATGCTGAAACGTAGATGCTGGAACACGACTGCTGGAACACGACTGCTGGAACACGACTGCTGGAACACGGATGCTGGAACACGACTGCTGGAACATGACTGCTGGAACACAGCGTTGCATGAGGTGGCATGTATAGAGGAGGCAAAGTAAAGAGCCAGTTCAGAAAATCAGGAAGAACGTTGGCATGGGAAAAGCAGAAGAACGAATAAAAGAAAAAGGAAACTGCAGTTGGAGTTAAGAAAAGAAGAAAGACTTTTAGTCTAAAATTAGACTGGAAGTTAAGACAGGAGGAACACAGCGTTGCATGATGTGGCATGCGTAGA
>ML777892.1:919370-936299 GCA_009831015.1 Picea engelmannii | reverse complement strand
ATGGAATTCATTAACCCTTGGAATGTGGAAGGTGCATTTGTAAGGCCAAAAGGCATGACCAAAAATTCATAATGGCCTTCATGAGTTCGGAATGTTGTTTTTGGGATATCTTCTTCCTTCATTCTAATCTGATGATACCCTGAGCTCTAGTTTTGTGAAATATATTGCTCCATGTAGTTCATCTAACAATTCATCACTGACTAGAATGGGAAACTTATCTTTAATAGTGATCTTCTTGATCTCTCTATGATCTAGACACATATGCCATGAGCTATCTTTCTTGAATACCATTACCACTAGTGTAGAGTAAGAACTTTGGCTAGGTCTAATAATGCTAGCCTCTAACATTTCTTCAACCACGCGCTCAATTTCACTCTTCTGGGCATAAGGGTATCTGTATGGCCTGATGTTAGGAGGAACACTCCCAGGAATTAGGTGAATTTCATGATCATGATTTCGAGTGGGTGGAAGACCTTTGAGAATATCTTCAAATACTTTGGAATTCTTATCAATGATCCCTTGGAGATCTTGAGGAATAGATGGCTTAGATGTTTGAGCATCTAGTGAGCATAGTTGTGCAATAACGCCTTGATGCCCCTTTTTCAATAATTTTTTCATGCCATTAGAGCTTATCACCTTACCGGGTTTCCCTGTGATACCTCTTAATTCAATTTCTTTTCCTTCCAATGAAAATTTCATGAAAAGTTCTCGAAAATTAAAATCCATTGTTCCTAATGATTGTAACCATTGGATTCCTAGTACAACATCAGTACCACCCCTGGGTATAGAAATCATTGGACTATTCATTACATATTCTTCCATAGTAATATTGATCTTATTGCATTTTCCTGAGCAATTGATAATTCCTCCATCTGCTATCATTACTTGAAACTCTAGTGCTGGATATACAAAGCAATTGAGAGCTTTGGCTAATTTATAGTGAATGAAATTATGGGTACTGCCAAAATAAATTAGGACTATTACCTTTTTCTTTTTCATGTATCCTTCGATATTGAGGGTTTGAGGAGTGTTAATTCCAGCCAATGCATTACACAATATCATGGGAGTCAAATATTCAGACGAAATTTCTTCTACGTTTTCATCTTGAGATGATTTGTGTTATTGTTCTGCTTCCTCTTCACAATCTATGTAGAATAATTTCTTCTGACCACACTTATGTCCCTTACTGTACTTCCTGTCACAATTAAAACACAAACCTTTTTCTTTTCTTTCCTCCAATTGTCGAGGTGTCAACCTTGTAGGTTGAGGTGTTTTAGAAGAAGGAGCATTATTCTCTCTATAGATGTTAGGATTGGTCCTTGTAGTAGCCATAGCCATATTTTTAATTTCAACATTTCTTGCCACCTTAAATGCATTCTCCAATGATTTGGGTTCCCAAAGGCAAACCTCATGTTGAATGTTATCCTTTAAAGTTCCTATGAATACATCATTCAAGTGATCATCTAGAATATATGTTACCTTTATATTCAATATTTGGAAGTTATCAATGTGCTCGGTAACTGAACCCTTTTGCTTGAGATTTATCAATTGACTAAATAAGGTATTGCTCCTTGTATCCTCATAGTGTGATATCATTTCTTCCGTGAAAATTGTCCAAGTGACAAGTGATTTGCGAGAACAAATCCATTGATACCATACAAATTGATTGGGTTCTAAATATAAAGAAGCAATTTGTACCTTTTGTGTATGTGGCACATTATGTAGATCAAAGAATTGCTCCACCTGAAGTATCCATGTGATTGGGTCCTTTCCATCAAACTTCCTCATATCTATCTTAGGAATGTGGTTGGTATTCAACCCAAAGTTGGAGTTTTTCCATTATTAATTCACCTTCCTTGTGTCCTCATCATGAATTTCTTGGGATACATTTTCATTTTCAGGTGTCCTCTCTATTAGGAAATTTTTCAATCTTTCCATGATATCCCCTTTTAAAGTGTCCATCTTAGTATTTATTGCCTCAAACTTAGCTTATGTTGAATCCATCATCTCTTGTAGTTTATATTTTGTTACTGTCTTCTTTTGTAATCATTTATGTCCCTACGCATTTCTTCACCTTCATCAAGATTCCAAGTAGGATTGTCTAGAGGCTTATTTGGTGGCATGTTGGCCAAGTATCACTTTAAACCTTGATTTCGAGGTGGTTCTGCTAGAAAATCTTCCTTTTATTGTATCTCCAAAATATCGGCCCTTCTAAGTATGAACTTTTATTTTTTATAGGTCTCTGATATTTCTTCTCTTCAATGCCACGGGTCTGATAAAAATTGGATGTGCCAAGTCAAATTTACGGTAACTTCCCCATAACTTTCTGATTTTTTGCCTTTCCAAGATATCTCACTTGTATAGCGTTCCCTACACAAAATAATAGATATAAAATTCTTAAAATCGTAACCGAACTACTACGGTTTGTCTGCTATCCAATGAAACTAGTCTTGCTCAATTTGGATACTCTAGGAAGAATTTATAATTGTTTTACCCAGAACACCTTCTTGAGACTAGTCAATAGGACTAGTCAGATACCCTATCTTCTACAGGGTGTAGCTAGAAATTTAAGATGAATCAGAAGCTGAAATTGCTACCACAAATACCTTACTAATTTATGAGAATAACCTCCATATTTAAGGGTCTAAAACATTACAGAAAACATTTTATAGCGACAAATTCACAATAACTCAATTCAAGATGATTCCAGAACCCTATATTACAAAGGTTGTATCTCTGAAAGTATAAGGACTCGGGAGATGAATTTTTAACCCAACGTACCTTGATCCGTATAATAAATATCCTACAAGTCGTTCCTTCTGAAACATTGTATAAAAAACGTTATAGTGAAAATTCCATTGTGTCTCAAATGTAGCAGCAAAACCCCAAGACCTTGAGCTCTGATACTATATGTTAAGAACCAAATATCAATATAGCATAGAAAAACCTCAGAATAAGTAATCAACTCCTTGAAGAAGAGATAATTTTAGATAATAAGCCTCTTCAAGGGGGCAACCTCCTTTTACCCCACATAAATGTTCAAGTACAAGATGATTCCAAATGAAAATGTCTCTTTGGTATATATCGGAGACTAGGAGGTATAATTACAACTAATGGAATAAAGCCGACATAAATAAAATAACATTACTAATTTCATATGCCCCAATTAAGGGGTAATGAGCCAATATTAGGGCTTAACAAAGTAGCTTCTAGGTATGCTCCTTTGGTCCTCCCAGTTCCTCTCCATGATCTACCTGAAAGTTATATGAAAAACCTGTCGAAATCCACAGGAGAGGGAGATTTAACCGCATATGAACACATAAATATTTTCGATCAATTTGTTGATATCCTTGGCCTTGAACACGAGGATGTTTATTCAAGACTCCTAGTTCAAAATTTTGAAGGACAAGTGAGAAATTGGTTCCAAGGACTGCCGACAGATTCCATAGGATCATATGACAATTTAGAAAGAAATTTTCTCAAACAATGGGGAGAGAGAAAATATCAGCTTTATTATCTAACCGAGTTTGGAGTTTTAAGAAAGAAAACTTTGGAAACAGTTCTCGAATTTACTCAAAGATTTAATAAATTATATAACAAGATTCCAATTGAGGTTAAACCGTCCTAGCCTGTAGGAAAAGTAACCTATGCCGGTGCTTTTGACCCTGATTTTGATTTATTATTGAGAGAAATAAGATATGTCGATCTCACCAAAATGCAGGATGATTTCATGGAAATTGAGTCAAACATGATGGAATCAAGGAAGTTAAAAAAAAAATTTGAGATGAGAAATAAAGAAACTAGGGGATTCGGGGAAAAAGCAGGACCCTCCGAAGTTGGAAGGTCCTCGAAAGATAAGATGGATGGCATGGCTAAAATGATCAAAGAATTGTCGAATAAAATATCGAGAATGGAATTGGACCAATCAAAGAATGAGCAGTTCCCTAGAAAATATTTCAGAAGGAATCCTAACCCTCAAATACAACAAAGAAAAAATAATAATGAAGAACAAAAGATTCAATTCCCCTTTAAGAATGAAAATTTTATAGGAGGAGAAGACATGAAAAATTTTGAGGATTTCGAGGAAGATATCAATAATCTTGGCGATGATTGTCAAGAAATTTATTTGACGAGACAAGATTATGAAAAAACTCTAATCGCAGAAGGTTGGTCTAATAATAATGAGAGAATGGATATTACAAATGATTCTTCTTACCAAGGAATCATTGATAATATAATGGCTGAGTTCTAGAAAAAATATAATCTAAGTCCTAGAAACAAAAATGTCACAACCGCCCTACCGAAGAAAATTTTGTCAAGAGGAGAAACAGACGAGGCAACTCCAAAAGCTGTTGAAAAATAGATTGTTAAAACCAAGGTTGTTGACACACAGTTTACCAAGACAAAGGCAACATAAACACGAGTTGTTAATACAAGAATAGCGGAAATCCCCATGGCAGAAACAAAATCACTGAAACAAAAGAAACACAAATTAATAAATCAGAAAAAAGGGAAATAGAAATCGAAACTAGAGAAGTCGATAGAATAGTAGGAATTTTTAATCTAGAGAATGAGATTAATAAAATCAAGATCCCTGTACCTCTGGCCGAACTAGCAAAAAACACTACATACAGGAAACAAATTTCCAAAATGATAAAATTTTCAGATACTGAGAGTCAGGCTAATGTTACAAATTTGGAAGATGATAAACCAAATATAATCTTTGGCCCGCACTTTGAAGGTGCCAGAGATACTGTCACTCCTTTTTATATTACGCTAATTGTACATGATCATCTTCTTCATAATTGCATGTTGGATTCTAAAGATTCTCACAATGTGATTCCCAAAGGTATTATGGATAGACTGGGTCTCGAAATTACTCGACCATATGGAGATCTGTATTCTTTCAATTCGAGAAAATTCAAATGTGTGGGTATGATTAAAGATTTAGTGGTTAATATTGCACATATTCCTGTAAAAAGTGTTCTGATGGATGTGGTTGTTGCTGATATACCTCCAAAGTACGACATGTTGTTATTTAGGTCTTGGGGCTCAAAACTTGGAGGATCCCTTCAACTCAATATGACATACGCTACAATCCCAGTTTTTGGTGGACAGTTCACCCGCTTGTACAAAGAAACAAGGCTAGCATTTACAGTAAGTGATCCATTGAATCCGAATAACTACCCTGTTTATATCACAGATCAAGATTTAGGAAACTGTATTTTATCAATAGATGATGAATTAGAGGATTGTACAGAAGAGGATTTTATAGAAAATGATTGTACAGAAAAAGATTGTTCATAAAAAGAAAAAACAAAGAAACCAAATAGAGATGTATATGGTACTGGAGTTTGGAAAATGTATTTCGATGGTGCCTCGTCTTGTGAAGGAGTAGGAGTTGGAGTGTTGTTTGTAGCTCCTAGTGACGAGTTAGTTATCCCTTTCTCTTATAGTTTATAGTGGGCTATTGATTACACAAATAATGTGTGTGAATATGAAGCCCTAGTTTTAGGATTAGAAGTTGTCAGGAAGTTGAAAAGTAAAAACTTGGAAGTCTATGGTGATGCAGAATTAATTATAAAATAGATAAATCATCAGTACCAGGCTAAAAAAACAAGGTTAAGGTCTTATAGAAATTGTGTCTGGGACCTGATTGATTTTTTTTTCTCATTGGTTAATATTCACTACATTCTCAGAATAGAAAATCAACAAGCAGATTCATTACCCAAAGCAGCTTCAACATTTGTACCTCCTACTATTTTCAAACTAAAATATCATATAGAAATGAGGCACAAACCTTCAGTACTAAAACATATACAACACTAGAAGGTTTTTGTGGATGATGAACAAATTAGACAATTCCTAGAAATGGTCAATGACTTTGTTGAAACACACATTGACCAAGAAAATCAGAATGACCTTGCTTGGATTATGCAGGAAGGAGAATATCTTCAAGAGTTTCAAGATAAGATTGCTAATTACCGTATGCTGATACTGAAAAATAATCAGATCCCCAAAGGTTTGATTCCCTTAGAGAGATTATTTAATCATGGTGACATTCCCTTGATGTCTACTTTACAGCCTCATCCAGAAGAGGTTGAAGATTGTGATATAGGCACCAAGGAAACTCCTAGGTTGGTAAAATTATCTAAATACCTTCCTCCTGAAATAAAAAGAAAATATGTTGAGTTTCTCAAACAATATAAGGATGTTTTTTCTTGTTCCTATGATGAATTAAGAACTTATGATACCACCATAATTGAACAGAAAATTCCTCTAAAGCTAGGTGTCAAACCATTCAGGCAGAAGATCAGACAAAAAAATCCTATATTACTGCCCGTGATAGAGAAAGAAGTAAAGAAACTTTTAGATGCCAAGATTATTGTGTCACTCAGATACTCTGAATGGGTGGAAAATTTAGTTTCGATCAGGAAGAAAAATGGTGAAATCATATTGTGCGTTGATTTCAGAAATTTAAATAGATCGTCACTCAAAGATAATTATCCCTTACCTAAAATGGATCATGTGCTGGAAAAGGTAGTGGGAGCTAATAGAATGTCTATGATTGATGGATTTTCAGGTTACAATCAAATTGTAGTCCATGAGGAATATAAAGAGAAAACCTCATTCACCACCCCATGGAGCACCTTTATGTATTATAAAATGTCATTTGGTTTAATGAATGCAGTAGCCAATTTTCAACGAGATATGGACATCGATTTTGTTGATGAAAGAGATAAGTTCGTTGTCATTTACCTTGATGATCTAACTGTGTTTTCTAAGTTTGATACAAAGCACTTGATACACCTCAAACAAATGTTCAAGAAATGCCAAAAATTTAGTTTGTCTTTGAATCCTAAGAAATCTCATTTTGCAATACAAAAAGGCAAACTTTTGGGTCATATAGTGTCTAAAGATGGAATTAAAATTGATCCAAAAGGGTAGAAGCTATAAATTCTATAAATATTCCTAGGAATAGAAAGGAGATTCAGTCGTTTTTAGGAACAACTAATTTTCTAAGGAGATTTATCCCAAACTTTGCTAAAATTGTAAAACTGATGAAAGATATGCTCAAGAAGGACAACGGCGTTAAGTGGATAGCCAAATCCAAAGCATCATTCAAACATATTAAAAGGGTTATAAGCGAAGCACCAGTACTCGCAAACCCAAATTATATGAAAGAATTCCTGATTTTTTCATTTTCTTCTGAACATACTATCGCGGTCATACTATTACAAAAAAATGATGAGGGTTTCGAGCAACCCATCACATTTTTTAGCAAAAGTTTCAGAGATGATGAACTCAAATATGATATATTGAAAAATAAATCTTATGCAATGGTGAAATCCCTCAAAGATTTCAAAATTTATGTGCTACAATCTAAAATCATAGCATATGTACCCACCAGTTTCGTTAAAGAAATATTGGTTCAACCCGATAGTGATGGAAGGAGAGGTTGATGGCTTGCTAAAATCTAGGAGTTTGATCTGGAAGTAAAAGTGACGAAGATTGTCAAAGGACAGGGTTTGGCCAAGCTACTAGTCGAATCTAATCTCAGAGCACTTGGAATAAATCATTTGGAAGTTTATGAAGAAATTCCATATATAGAAGAGTTCGATGATCAAATGCCTACAACTCAAATCCAGGATAAGTTCTCTTCCTCAACTTGGTATAGTGACATAGTTTCATATTTACTAACTCTTCAATGCGCGAGCGACATGACTCCTTCTAAAGAAAGAACATTGAATTTGCACACCATAAAATATTGTATTGTAGATGGTCAAATATGTTGGAAGGATCCTCTGGGTTTCTTATTGAGTTATTTAATAGAATCTAAAACAGAGAAGGTCATAGACGAGTTTCACGAAGGAGTATGTGGAGGAAATCATGCATGGAGAGAAACAGGCTATGAAATCCTAAGAGCGGGATATTATTGGCCAAAATTATTCACTGATGTGAATTCTAAAGTCAGAGCTTGCAACCCCTGTCAATTATTCACAGGAAAGAAAAAGATTCCTTCCCTACCTTTGGTGCTAGTAAAAAATGAAGCTATGTTTCAACAATGGGGCCTGGATTTCATAAGTGACATACACCCTCATTCAAGTGCACAACATAAGTGGATCCTGACCGCTACCTATTATTTTACTAAATGGGTGGAAGTTATTCCTACACGAAACAGAACATACGCAGTAGTGATAAGTTTTCTAGAAAAAAATATTTTATCAAGATTTGGTTGCCCTCGAAAAATCGTTACCAATAATGCTCAAGATTTCAAGTCCATGGCCATGATAAGTTTTTTTCAAAAGTACAACATCATACTAGGACACTCTACAACTTACTATCCTCAAGGCAATGGATTAGCTGAATCATCAAATAAAATCTTGATCACCATAATTAAAAAGGTGTTGAATGAAAATAAGAAAGCATGGCATGTGCATTTGAAGTATGCCTTATGGGAAAATTGGATAGGCACTAAGATATCAATTGGGATTTCCCCTTTCCAAATGGTATACGGGACTGATGCGATACTACCCATCAACATGTCTTTGCCTGTAATGAAACTGTGGTAAGACGAAAAGGAAGAACCAAATCATGTCACTAGAATAATAAATCAATTAATTGAAGTCCAGCAGAATAGGGTTGAAGTGGATGAAAAAATCTATAAGTACCAAGATAAAATGAAATCCTTGTTTGACCAAAAATTGAAAGACAGAGAATTCCTTCCTGGTGACCTAGTTTTAAAGTGGGATGTTAGGAAGGAAGATTCAGGAAAACACGGTAAATTTGACCATATTTGGTGTGGAACTTTCAAAATCATGACTTCTGAAGGAAATAATTCGTTCTTTTTAGAAAATCTGGACGGTAAAATCCTCAAATCCACTGTTAACGGGCGTTAACTTAAAAATTTTATGAAATAATCGGCTGCCATACTCTCACCATACATACCGGTTTGTTTTCTTAGTTTTCTTCACTTTTGGTAAGTTTTTACTTTTACTATAAATAAAATTAGGTTAGTTGATTTCATAAAAACGTAAATACAAAAAATAAGCAACACACAGAGTTTTGGTTTATGTAATTTCCTGACATTCCTTATATTACTGTCATGTAGGATACTTGCCAATCACCTGAGATACAAAAGAGTACATGAACCAACCTTCATGTATCAAAACATTGGCTATCTCTCGAAACAGGTGATAAACTAATAGTTTGCTTGGCTGAAAGTATAAAGAAATTCTGAGGTATGAACTTCTGCCCTGTAAACTTAAGTTAAATTTTTTCAAGGAGATGTTAATGAGTAAGACATAAATATTATGTTTACTAAAAGCATCACCTAGCCTATAACCAAATAAACGAAAGTTACTTTTTAATTATCAAGAATTTTCTTTGGATTATTAAAAACTATATATATATATATATATATATATATAAGAAATAAAAAGACTTTAAGGAAAATTTTCTAGAGTAAAATAAGAATCTTACTTAAGAGTGATTGCACTTACAACAAAACATATGAATCCACTTTTTGTTCCCCTGTTCATTTTCAAGCCATATTTTCACATGATTCTTGATATCATCCCATGATCTTCATAGAAGAGAAAGGTCTCACCTTAACTTTGGAAACTCATAAAAAAACCTTCAAAATGAGAATAGATAAAGATTCTTATAATTCCTCTAACTTAAACTGAACCAAAAGTATGTCTAGGATAATCCTAACTACCTTAGCCTTTCTAATAGGTTTAAATTGATTAGTTTTGCTCAAGGAAATTCCCTAGAAAATAGAAACTCCCCATGAGAACTTCTCGGTAGGCAAATATGTTGTCAAGGTCAGTAGATAATTAGTCCAGAGTAATCAAAGTGAGTTGACAAACCTCTGTTGTTAAATTATAAACATATGCCATCCCTAGTATTTTGTATACAAATTGATTGCCCCCACTTCATGTCTTTAAATAAGACAGATAGTGAAAGGAAATTCATAAATTGATTTCCCCCATCTAGTCCAAAAAGAGATGATGAAAGGAAATTCATTAAAAGATTGCTCTCATCTTAGCATTTAAATGAAAAAGTACTAATTGAAGTGGTGAAAGGAAATTCAATGTGGGAAATTTGATAACTTCACCAGGGTACTGAACATGCTCGCTGGCAATGAAGCAATGTCTACGATATCTTCAAGGTTGTTATACATGAATTATAAGGTTCTTTGGTAACTAGTTTTCTTTTCGACTATATCTACATTCTAAGCTAGATGGGATTCCCTGACTAAAAAATATTGAAATTACTTTACCTTGATGCGAACAAAATCGAACAGAAGCATGGTAGAACGATTAAGTTTGCCTTGATTATCTTAAACAAATATGAAGTCAGTTTTAAGAAAGGGAAGCTATTGATAATCCTAAACTCAAGATCAATGAATGATCAAGTTTTGAAAGTTTTCAGAGATAAGGATGAAATCTTAAATCCTTTTGTGTGTATTCTTTTGGATGTGTTTCATAGAAATGCAATAATGACTCCATTTACCCAATAAAGGCACTTAGTCTATTGTTCTTCTCATCCTGTAGGGAGATGCGATCCCTAGATGGAGCCTATGTTGAAACATATAATTTTCTTAACTTTAGACTTTAATAACTGTCATTCGAATAAGAATAAAACTTGCCTGAGTCTCACTGTGGATAAAATCTTCTGATGTATCCAATGATATAAAATTCCTAAAGGTGATGGAGCCACCCTTTCATTAAAAATTCAGATCGCTAAGGACAACATTTTAAAATGCCAGTTTTCGGGGTTTCATGATACTAACAATTCGACATGTAAATAACCCCAAAATCCCTATAAACAAAGTCACAAAATTAGTTTAAAAGTAAACTTGGTTAATTAAACAATTAAAAATGATTAACGAAAAATTAATCTTGTCGTAATTTCACATTTCAGGAATCCTGCCCCAAACGACATCTTAAAATCCTGATACACAAAGTCACAAAACCCTTATTAATCGCGATTAATTAAAAATAAAGTTAAACATGATTAATATCACTAAATCTTTTCGCATTTCAGAAATCGGGAGTTTACCATTCATTACATTCAAAAAACCTGAAATCCGAGGTCCCGAAAGCTTTGAGTTATTAAGCATGATTAATTTATCTTTTAAATGAAAATTAATGATGTAAATTGATATTTTGCACATTCATGTTTCAGGATATTTCAATGTTGTTACACCCAAAACTCTCGGTTGTGAAATGCTGAAATTTGGTAATATTTATTATGGATCAACAAAAATATTTTCTAGCATAAGGTGCGTATCTCTAGATGTACCCTCCTCATTAAAAAAATAAATTCATCATTCGTAGAAACACACTTGAATTAATGTAAATTGAGAGAAAATAGAAGTTTTTTATTTCGAATTTCATTTTTACTTTCAGCAAAGTAGTAAGTTTTACTTAAAGAAAGCTTACGCATTCTCCTCTGTAACAGACATTCACACTTTATTACAGGCATCATGGCACACAAGAAAACATTGAAGAAGAGTCATGAGGCCGATGAAGGCTCAAATCCAAACTCAAACATTCTATCTGATACCACGCCACATGTTGTAGATTCAATCAGGTCCTGGATGCAGATTTTCGAAATCTTGGAGCACGAAGTCATAAATTGCCTAGAGGATTCTGGAGATGAAACGAATGACAAGCTTGGAACTAATCTCGGAGTTATAGCAGAGTCTGAAATTCATAAAATAGCTACATAGTCGAAACTCATGCCATACAATGACATGATAAGTTGGGCTCTGGAGAACATTGATGTGGAGACCGGGAGCATCATAAATCACCAAAAGGTCATTGTCAGCTCTTTCAGGCTGGAACACATCCAAGTAATGTACAAGCTATCTCCTTATTCTAAATATATTTATAATTTTTCATTCATAGAAGACTTTCAACAGAAAGAATGTGCAGAATGTGACCAAACCTACCCAGATATAGTTAAAACATGGTGGGGAATTCCAGCGAAATTCAGAGCTGATTCTCATGGTATTTATTCCACCACATCATTAAATGAATATATGGTTTATGTAGACATTATTCTATGTATAATTTTCGGAAGGAAAATCCATACTCATTTCCCGGTGGAATGGGTATCAATCATGAATGAGGTAGTCGTGGGTTTCACTTTCGACTGGGCTAAGATTCTTCCAGATAACCTGACCAAATAAATTATTGAGTATCAAATGGAAAATTCAAAATTCCAACCTATCCCTTTTTATATGTCTGCATATGTCATGGATGCCATCTGTTACATGACTCCATTTCCATTGATGAATTGGAGATAGAACCCAACTTGTGTAGAACCTATACATGTTTATCGTTATAAACTATGGGAGGAAAAGGTCAAAGATTTCTTTTATGAAATCTATCATAATGTAGTGATCCATGTTAATCAAAATTTATATGGTTATTCACCCCCTCAGATTTCAGAGAAAATTATGGGAAACCTTAAAACAGTTGCAGATTGGTTTATTGAAGAAAATTTCTCTTATATTAGGGTGTTCATGTGCTCAATTTCCCCTCACACTCTACCAAAGTTTCTGCCTGAAAGACTTGTGTGTAGAGAATTGGCTTACCAAATGGTAACAAGAGGCATTGGCAAAGAGCTAAAAGCAACTCAGAAGAAATTTTGGCCAATGTTTCCTTTACAGGTTGGAAGGTTTTCATTGCTAAATTTTGGCCATTCCAAGGTAGTTGAATCTGCAACATTAGAGGATGTTAAACTAGTAGACATCGAATTCATAAGGCATGATCCATATCAAATTGTGGGGAATCACCTAGATCAATGCAATATGAAAACATATGAGCATGAAGACTCCCTCTATGATGACATATTCAAGGGAATCAAATCTTATGAGGAGGTACTAGACAGAGTCCAAACGTTATCCCCTAACCAACAGGACAACTTTTTTACTTTCCAAAGACACAGACGAAGTTGGTTTCCCAAGATACTACAGGGAGAATTGATAATCACTCCTCGAGAACAAGGATCTATACCTCTAGGTTTTGAACCAAATTCCTCGGGTAAACAGACTATCGAGGAATCCCCAAAGAATCTCAAAGTGTCTTCACAAGGATTAGAAACCTCACAGGTAGAGCATATATAGTCTAAGACAAAGGTTTAATATAATACACTTCTAAAACAAAATCAAGGGATACTCCCTTTATCTCCAGCTACTGGTGCTCATACCTCCAGAACAACAAAAGGACCGCAATTCACAGTGGTAGGCAGTCCTATTACAACATTAACCCATTTACAGTCAAGTTTTGGGACTCCCAGTCTCAAAGTTATATATACAAGTTATCTTGCCCCGATCCTGCTTGAAGAGATACCTCCTTCAAACATTTTCTTTAGTACAAAAAGGAAGGCCATAGTTAAAAGAGAATCACAACAGAAAGAAGGGATAATAACCAAAATTCAAAGGATGATATTTGATGGGCAAGGTTTGGAAGATTCAGAGCTCGCCAAGGAGATGGTTGGGTCACTAGGTTCCTTTGCTATGACAAATCAGTGGTCGGTTGACAAAATGGTAGAACAATTAAGATAGAGGAATCTATTGATAGGTCAATTACAGATTCAGATAATGGTTATAGAAAAGAACATCAGAAACGAGGTCAACAAAGAACTCAAACAAGCTAGAGCCAACGAAAGACAAGAAATCCAACAACTTAAATCCAATCTTGAAGAGATACATAAGACTTCCCAAGAAAGCCAAGGGCGGTTCATCCAACAAGAAGAGTTAGTAAGGCAAATACAAGTTAAATTAAGTAATACCGAAAGCAAGGTTGTAAACATAACATTGTTTCAATCTCAGGCATTGGAATTCCAACAGAAATTGGAACAAGCACAACAAATCCTTCTTTCTAAGGTAGAGATCATCCAAAATCATTTTCAGGAAGTAAATCAATCATTAGATAATATTGGTTTCAAAGAAAGAGAGGCTACTCCAGCCCGAACCACTTTTCAAAAACCAATTGTGTCATCAGCTAGAGAAGAAGTACTTGTAATTCCCAGATTGACTATTGCAGAACAAATCAGAGGTGATGTAATATTGAAGACATGGAAGGCCAATATAGCTGAGAGTAAAAGAATGGCCAAAGAAATAAAATAGGATTGTGTTTGAAAACACAGGTATTCCAACAGAGGATGAACACCTTCAGTAACCACTCACATAACTAGATCAAAGATCAATACACCAATGTTTTCACGTGGTAAAACCCCTACGGGGAAACATCCACAACCCCAACCAATGAAGCCACTTGGAGCAGTTTATCAATGCAAATAAAAAGATTACAGATAGATTTTACAAGAGATTTTCTCACAATCGATCATCATAAAATGACCCTCCATGCTCTTTAAATAGAGATCATGGAACAATTAGGTGTTAAGCCACGGATCAATGGCCATTAATATCAAGGAGAGTATGAACCATCGGATCACTCTATGTCGGGAACATATCGCGACCATCGGATTTCCTAACTACAAATGCATACTAATGCATACTAAAGAAACACACTAAGAAACAAACTTTTACCTAACGACATTTTAGACCAAGTAGATCTTAACTAACTCCTAAGTGTCTAAATATCCTAACATCCCCCCTTAAGAACAACTTGGGATAGGATTGAAGGATTTACAATAGTGACACAATAGGAGAAGGAAGGAGGCATTAGAACCTATCCCCTCTTAATGAAAACTTCTTGAACTCCTAACATAGATCGAAGTTTGGAAAAGTTCACTTTTGTAAGAGACTTTGTGAAAATGTCAGCAACTTGATCTTTTGTAGGGCAAAAGAGAACTTCAATAACTTGATCATGAATTAGATTTCTGATGAAGTGCATATGTAGCTCGATGTGTTTTCTATGCTGACATTGAACTGGTTCTTTGGCGAGCTTGATGGAACTCTGATTGTCACACCAAAGGTTGGTTGGATGCTGGTGTTGGAATCCAAACTTTGAAAGGATTTGTCAAAGCCACAGGGCTTCCTGAATTTCATTTACCGTTGCTCGTTATTCTACTTTTGTTGAAGAAAGTGCAATAGCCTGTTGTTTATTATAGACCCAAGTGACAAGTCTTGAACCAAGGCTGAAAACATAACTTGTACTAGATTTCCGATCATCAAGGTCGCCGGCCCAATCTGAATCAGTGAAACCAACCAATAAAGGAATCCCCCCTGAACTATAATGTCTCCCGGACTGACCTGTACCACGATCATAGCGAAGTATCCTTTTAGCTACTTTCCAATGGATTTCATGGGGTGTTTGCATATATTAGGCAATAATACAAACAACAAAGGAAATATCAAGATGGGTATGAGTCAAGTATAAAAGGATACCAACTAACTGACGATACAGGGTGGCATCAACTTCAGGAGAAGTACAGGTGGTAGAAAGATTGACTCCAGACTAGAAGGGATAAGGGGTTGGTTTACAATCATCCATGTGAAAGCAACGAAGAAGGTCACAAGCATACTTAGACAGGGAAAGAAAAATTCTTTCATTGGTTTTCAAAACTTGGAGGCCAAGGAAATAGTGCAAAAAACCTAAGTCTGTCATTTCAAATTTCTTCTTAAGGCTGGTTTTCACACGGTTTAAAAGTTTTGAGTCACTACCAGTAATGATAAGGTCATCAACATAAAGGAAAAGGATTATGAGATGGATTTCTACTTTCTTGATATAGACATTAGGATCAGAATGGAATCTAGAGAATCCAGTGGCAATAATAAAGCTATCCATTTTGGCATACCAAGCTTGGGGAGCTTGCTTGAGACCATAAAGAGATTTCTTGAGGCGACAAACAAGGATAGAGTGATTTTGGACATAGCCAGAAGGTTGTTCCATGTATATTTCTTCTTGCAAATATCCATGCAAGAAGGCGGATTTAACATCCATCTAATGGACCTCCCATTTATGTGAGGCAGCAAGGGCAAGAACAAGGTATATGGAATTAATTTTTGCTATAGGGGAAAATATTTCATTATAGTCAATTCCTTCAACTTGGGAAAATCCTTTGGAAACTAACCGAGCCTTGTGTATTTCAACACTTCCATCTGATGCATACTTAGTTATATAGACCCATTTGTATATAACAAGTTTTCTTCCTTTTGGAAGAGGTACAAGATCCCAAGTATCATTTTCCATTAAAGAATGATATTCTTCATTCATTGTTGTATCCCAATATGGATGACCTGAAGCTTCTCCAAATGTCTATGGATCATGAGTTTCTGAAACTTGAGCCAAAAGAGAAGAGGCTCATTGGAACTGTGAACGTGTCTGATGTTGATCTGAAGGATCACCGAAAAGATCACCAATTGCTTCTCGTGTTGAACAGACCCATCTAGGAAGCGATGGAGCTGGTGCTGGTTCAAGTTCAAAGGACTTATCTGGAGGAGGGTGAGCAGGCGAAGGTGGATTTTCATCGTCACTGTCATCATTTGAAGAAGAAACTAGATCATAAGCAGGCACAAATGTCGAAGATGGATCGCAGGCCGAAGAAGGCACAATCGTCGAAGATGGCTTGCAGGCCAAGAGATTTTCATCAAATTTAACATCTCTTCTAAGAATAATTTCATTACAATGTGATTGAAGAAGTCTATAACCTTTGACATGTTCAGAATAACCAACAAATATACACTTCTCCCTTTATACTGCAATGCTTTCCTTTTCTCATCAGGAATGTGAGCCCATGCTATACTGCCAAATACATGGAAGTGACTTACATCTAGTTTAATTTTAGTCCACGCTCCTTCCGCTGTTATATTTTTAAGAGCCTTTGTGGGAGTGCGATTTACTATGTAATTTGCACAGTTGATGGCTTCCGCCCAATACTTTAGACTTAATCCCTTAGATTGGATCATACAATTAGCCATTTCTTTTAATGTGCAGTTCTTTCTCT
>ML777892.1:886041-911781 GCA_009831015.1 Picea engelmannii | reverse complement strand
TCCTGCAACTGAGTAGATATGGAACTAGAATGGTGTGGGAGAGTATTTCATCTCCAAGACCAAGCTTGGGACAAGATAGGTGGAATCTTTCACCACTGAATCGTCCTCTAGGGTTTGTTATGTCAAGACCCTCAAAACCCCCAATATTGGGCTCACTAGCTAGAAGTCAGAAATCAAAATAAGATCATACATGAATGATGAGTAGAGGCCCTTGCCTTGCTTTTATACTTTTTGTCTCACCTTGTCCCTCCAAAGTGACTTTCATTTTATTAATAATTAATTAATTAATTAAATCACTTTAATTAATTAATTAACCTTTTTACCTCTGAAAATCTCCTTATCTCTCCTTGTGGCTTCCCTGGCCACTGAAAGTCACTTCTAGACATCCCATCCTGTAGTGTTGCTCCTCCTGATTACAATGAGCTATTACACTGAGAGGTTCCTCCAAGTAATGTGCCCAAAATTCCCTCTTCGGTGATTTTAATTAACTTATAGCTCAAAATAGTCAAAATCATGGAAATCGTCCGAATGGAACGAAACCAAAGCCAACCTGTGTGGAATGGATCATAATGATGGAATATGATGATAAATGCCAACTGGACCCCACAATGCCTCTCAAATACCCATGTACTCTCTATAACATCCATCTGGCTACTCTGGTCATCATAAGTCTCTGCCCTGTGATGATGTCCCAAAGTGGGGACATTACATTTACCAAATACAAATTCAATCATGTTCCAAGATTCTTCAGGGTCATCAATTCCTTGAATGTGGTACCTTAAATCAAGAGATATGGACATTCTGATTAGTCCATGTGCTTCGTCATTCCTATTATCCCATTTGGCTTTCTTATCGTCATTAGTGGGTGTTGTTTCCTTTCCCAAGGTAATCTGGTACAGGCCTTCACTTCTTAATAAATCTTCCATATGGGATTTCCATTGGAAGTAGTTGTTGTTGGTAAGAAAGACATTACTTGTAGAAGCCATATTGAATATGTAGATAATGTGGATTTAAAAAATGAAACTAATGATCTGGATGGAAAGATCTAAAAAATTTATGTGGTTTAAAAAAAAACGACACTGAAAACGAACTTCTGATGTGAGAGTTATGCCCTTTTAAAAAAAAAGTATAAACAGTAACCAAATAACCACGTGATAGTGTAAGCTACTTTATGAACTAACCCACTTTTATAAAGAGAAGTGGGGATCACTTTTACAATGAAGTTACCTTATAACAGAAAATTTGCATGTAAAATAAATAACTCTAAAATAAAATATAAAGCTACTTATAGTGATTCACTTTTATACTTGAAGTGAAATGCACTTTACAATTTTTAGCATGAACTTTTTCAAAAAAGGTAACAAAAGAGAGACTTGAACTCAAGACCTCTTACTTAATAAGGCAAGTTTTAACCAAATGGTCTAGTAAAACATATTGTAATGTTCAAAAGGAGGATTGTTGTTGTTGTTGGAAAGCATGCTAAAAAAAAATTATTTTCACACAAGAAAAAATTTTCGCTTCTCGATGACAACAAGGGTTAGATCTTAGTTAGCTTACCCAGAAGATGCACCTTTTCTTATCTGTTTCTGATTTTCCGAGATCACACAAGGCGCAGGACAAGGAGAATACGTAGATCTAAAAGAGTAGCAACCCGGAAATAAAAAATACAAACCGAAATAAAATCAAAATAAAACTTTGCAGAAATTTAAAAAATGTGTATTCAGGCTTTATACCTTCGAATCTTACTGTAATGGTCGTATCTTGGGCAAAAGAAAACCTTTTCGAGTGAAACAAAAAGTGTTCCTAAATGAAATGAGTGCTCTAGACACAATGGAATAGTAATCTCAGCCCATAAATGTATGAAAATTCCATAAAATGGAGATGAGGCAACTCGGCTTCACGATCTCGATCTACAACATGAGTGGGTCTTCAAATAGGCTCTGATACCATGTTCGACAACAAAGATATTCCAACAGAGGAAAAACACCTTCAGTAACCACTCAAATAACTATATCAAAGATCAACACACTGATTTTTTCACATGGTAAAACCCCTATGGGGAAACATCCACGACCCCAGCCAATGTGACCACTTGGAGCAGTTTATTAATGCAAAGAAAAAGATTACAGAGATATTTTACAAGAGAGTTTCTCACAATCGATCATCGGCAAATGACCCTCCATGCTCTTTAAATAGAGATCATGGACCAATCAGGTGTTAAGCCATATATCAATGGTCGTTAACATCGAGGAGAGTATGAACCGTCAAATCACTCGATGTCGAGAACATATCGTGACCGTCAGATTTCCTAACTACAAATGCATACTAATGCATACTAAAGAAACACACTAAGAAGCACACTTTTACCTAATGACATTTTAGACCAAGTAGATCTTAACTAACTCCTAAGTGTCTAAATATCCTAACAGATTGTGAAGAGGTTTTTGAATTGTTGAATAAAGAATCACTAGGCATTAGAAATGATGATTGTTGCAAAATACTAGGACAAATCAACATTGTAAAGAATCAACTTGACATCAAAGAAATCTTAAAGGAGGCCCAGATTGAAATTTCATAGCTAAAGCAGGTTGACATCGCTCAAATAGATAGATGGTTGGTAAAGCAAAATTTACAGTTATAGTCAATGAATTCTGAATCTAAAAGGATAGAAGACAGTTTTCCACAATTATAGAAAAAACTATATCTTTTTGAGGCAAAAGATGTGGCAGAACCTTCAAGACTATTAGTACAATTCCTAAGCAGGTGCGTCACATGTCTCGAGCAAGGTGAAGGAAATAATTCAAAGAATCAATGAAGTAACATATGCATACTTGTTCTGTTGGTATGAGAGAGAGATAGAAAAGAACCAAGTGAAATGGTTCAGGTTTTCATTTTTGTAACCGTTACTATCTAGGAATAACGAGAATTGCAACCACCCAGGGTTGTGAACTTTTTGTATAAATATATTTTCAAAAGACTAAAATAGGTTGCTTCTAGCCGATTGTAATAGAGAAATCTCTTCTCTTTGAGAATTAATACAAGTGCAGACTAGAGAATCCATATTTCGTCAATTTTGAGTTATGTGTTCTTCTGTTCTTTCATATTCCAACACCTTTATTCATATGTCTTTGATGAATGTCTGATCGCAATTTAGTACAAATTCTACTGTGGCTATATGTTTCATCTAGTTATCTAATTGCTTACAAATTTTCCTCTATGTTTTATATTAGCAAATACAATACATGTGAGTTAGTTAGATTGCTATATTTTATGCTTCATTAAAGATTACATCATTTGTTTTCTTCTTCTGTAGCAAGGTAAGATTCTTCTGTGATTGATGCCTTGCTTTGTTTAAACAAATTTGTGTTTTTCTTTCATTACATTCATTATTTTCAAGTTTAACTCAGATACAAAAAACACCTCTGAGCTGTTATACCATTAATTCAATTTTAGGAACTTTTCTCGTTTGATTGAAAATAGAAAAAGCAAATATTAAAAACATTAGATCCTTTGACTGTTTCTTTTCTACATGATTGTACCTGTTGCAAGGAATTCCAATATTGAGCTCGATCTTAAAGATCAGACCAACAATTCTTTAACCTTGTTTAATACCATCTTAGAGACCGCTAATACTTGGGTTGAAACTGATCGCTCATGGGAAGTGATTGAACAATACATAAGTGTCCACGAACGTTGGGAAGCTAGGAAAAGACAACTTAGGAATCACCATAGCTTCTCTTTTCTAAAAGTATCGATCTTATTTTCATATCAAAAAATATCTTTATTTTGGATGCCTTGACATTATACTTTGAAGCCTTAAGTATAAACTCAGGAACAAGAACGACGAAGAGACTGCAAAGTTCATAACTTTTCATAGGTTTCTCATATTTCTACAAGATCAGTTCCATTGGATAAATCATTTTAATAGTTTTATTTTGGTATATTATATGTGGTGTTTCCAATCGATATGCAATCTCAACTCAGGAAAATTCTACACATGATTGAAGCAGTCAAAGCTGATATGCATGACCACCTAAAAGGAATTAGAGATAGTCATCACACTAGTCATCGATCATGGGCTCTCCTTCAAGAGAGATATCTTATGGAAGACATCATGAATGAATATTATCAAGAAGTGTATGCTTGGTATGATTTGGAGGATGATTGCGATGATTGGTATATGGATAGTTGTCATTTTTGGGATGACAACCACTTTCATATTTTATTTGATGACTCTACTCCACCTTCGGTAGAGAACATCAATGTGACACATGAGGAGATAGTTATGATTACCAGTGTCCAACCTGCATATTCTACAACGGTATTGTTCCTTCTAGATTCAGCTTTGACCCTTTCCCACTATGTGGATTGATATTCTTATTTGGATCCACATGATAGGTGTCAGTATTGGGAGCATCACTTTTAGTTGGTTATTGGGTGCTGATATCTTTTGTGTGGAGCTCACATGAGAAATTGGACATGGGACCCTAGTTTACAATGGTGATTGGACTACTTCAACATGGTGGCTTCCATTTCTCAATGGGACCCTGGTTCTCTGTTCTACTTTATCACTATGGTCCACACTTATCCATGGGAACCTGGTTCTCTAGTCTACTTCTACACTTTGTTCCACACTTATCCATGGGACCCTGGTATATGGTTGTACATCAAGTGTTGAGGACAACACTTTCATAAGGGGGATGGAATGTTAGGTATCTAGAGAGGTAGTGGGGGGGGGCAGAGGGCCCATAATGATAAAAGTGGAGGCCATTAAATGTAAGGTGGAATAGGTCCACTATATTATAAAATAAGGCCCACTATAATATTAGATATAATAAATGTAAGAGAACTTCTTCGAAGGTTCTACTTCTAGAAGATTCCTCCTCTAGAATGTTCTTAGGTGATGGAGCACTATATAAATGGGTTCAAGAAATGTAATGGGATATGAAGAGAATTATTGTATTGTGATTTGTAGCTCAATAGGAGGATGCCCCCTCGAAGAGGAAAGTGAACATGAGAGGATCCCTTCCATAATAGGATCCATTGTATGGTGTTTCCCTACCTCAAGGGTTTGGTAATAATAAAGTGTGGTTTCTTCTATCTTTCTCTGTGGATATATTATGTATTCAATAATTGTGGCGAATATATTTGTAGATATATTCAGGTTCTTAACACATTTAGATGACTTACGCATTGTTTTTCAACGAAGTCGCCAATACAATATCCTCTTGACCACCCTCAAGTGTGTCTTCTACGTCATTGTTGGACACCTCCTCGGGTTAATTTTCTCCCAACACGACATCACTGTAGATCCTCTCAAGGTCCAAGCTATCACATAAATTCCACTACCTAGGACTCTACGCCAACTGCAGAGCCTACAAGGAAAAGACAACTTTTTACATCGCGTTGTCCCAGACTACGCCACTCATGCACATGGTTTTCTCCACTTATTGTGCCATGATATTCCCTTTCGATGGGATGAACATGCTCAACAAACTTTTTATGATTTAAAATTCACCCTGTCCAATGCCCCTTTGATTAGTCCTCCAGACTATGATCGCAATTACATACTCTACTTATTAGCCTCTATTGTTTCAGTTGCAGGAGTCCTCATACAATTAGGTGATTATGGGCGTGAACATGTGATTTACTACATCAGTAAAAACCTTTCAAGACCACCCTTAAAGTATAATTGTGATGAAAATATCATGTTAGCAGGTGTCCTAGCATTCCAAAAACTGTGGCATTACATTATGCTTTGAACTACTAAGGTCATGGAAGATTCCAACCCCATGCAATACTTTCTCAGCCGATGGAAGATCAATGGAAAATTTTCCCAATGGATCATTATCCTTTAGAAATACAATCTAAAGTTCTCCACTCCCAAAAGAAAGAAATATATTGTCCTAGCCGAAATCATTACGAATTTTCCCTCAAATTCCAAAGCCTCCCCCATAAATGAATATTTACCTGATGAACACCTCTTCTTCATATCCTCAGATGACCCCTTGTACGAAGACCTTTTTGTCTACCTTCATACACAAAAGTTTGGGTCTCACCTCTCTAGAGATGATCGTCGATGCATTCGCCATCGGTCTCTCTGATACGTCCTCATTGAAGACATTATATACCGACACAGGGTCGATACCATCATTTGGCGATGTCTTACCATCGACGAAGCCAACCAAGTCTTGAATGATTTCCACAGTCACGCATGCAGTGATCACCTCTCAGTTATATATACCTCCCAAAAAATCATTCGATCAGGATAATTATGGCCCACTTTGTTTCATGAATGCATCCATGCTATCAAGTGATGTGACAAATGCCAACTTTATGCAAACAAAGCATGAGCTCCACCAACTCTTCTACACCTAGTTGTCACAATCAGACCCTTTTGTAAATGAGGCATAGATTTTATGACTTGAAATACTCCATCCAATAATGGACACAAGTACATTGTGGTGGCGGTGGATTATTATACCAAATGGGATGAATCCATGCCCACATTTAACAACAACACTGACACAACAACACATTTTTTCTTCAACTATGTCATTACCCGGTTCAGAGTCCCACAATAGTTAGTTTTTTATCATGGTAAACACTTTGAGAATGAGATCTTTGTAGAACTCTCCTCAAAGTTAGGATTCACCCATGAGTTTTCCTCCCCATAATACCCTCAGTCCAACGGGTAGGTCGAGGTTGTCAATAATGTCCTCAAACCCATCTACAATGCACCGTTAACAAACATAATACCAACTGACATCATATGTTGTTTTCATCTTTATGGTCCTATCGTACGGTAGTCAAAAATTCCACTGTTTTTACTTCATTCGACCTCTTCCATGGGATCAAAGACACTCTCCCTATTGAGTGTGCAATCCCCACATTACGCACTTCCATAGAGCTCTTACCTTACACTTCTCCAATGGAGCAACGCTTGTTCACCTTAGAGTCCCTTGATGAAGACCATCGATATTCATTACAACACAACGAGGAAACTAAAAAATGATCCAAATCCACCTTCGACCGCCATGTCAACCTTCACTCATTCAACGAAGGTGATATTGTGTTAGCCTATGATATCACCCACAAAACCCTCGGCCATGGGAAATTTGATTCATTATGGCACGACTCCTTCATCATCCAACATTGCCTCACTAAAGGAACCTACATATTGGCCTCTCCCAAAGGCTTCCCCCTCAAAGAACACGTCAACGGGTTGTACTTGAAGAAGTTCTATGCCTAAGTGTATCCCCCTACCTTAGGTTTCTCCTTATATACATTTATAGAGTTTTTAGTCTTATTTTACATCAGCCACCACTCCTCATGTTTGATATATCACCAGTGTTGTTGACATATTTATCATCCATCAACCTACCACATTGGTTACATTGACGGTGCTAGCCGTTGGACCCATAATCTCGCTTCGCCTGCTTGGGCCCTATATGACCCCTCTCATGTTCTACTCCATTCCAGCGGCATATGTTTAGGTCCGACCACCAAAAACGAAGCCGAATATGGTTTCGTCATTGGTCTCCTCGTCGAGGCCAGTCACCGACACATTCATCACCTTAACATTTTGTTAGATTCCCAACTCATCGCCCTGCAACTCAACAACCTGTATCATGTTCACGACGCTTGCCTCTTCCGCAAATACTTGCAATTTAGACTCATATCTTGCAACTTCAATTCTATCATTGTTAGGCACCTATTTCCCTATTTCCCTATTTCCCTAGGGTATTCTCCTATTTCTCATGCACAATTAGGCACCTACCTTGATCGAGGATCTTTTCATCATGACTTATAAAGAATTGTATTAAATGAGCATAAATTAAAGTGCACCATTAAAGAAGGGAAAACTCAAAAATGAAGAGACACAAGCATCATATCTGAACATAAAAATTTGATAACGAAGTTCGTCTCTGGTGGAGTATGTCTCTGGGTACTGCTCTTGAATAGGTAGGCTCTTTCATTAACTCAACAAAATAATTTGGAAAAATACATAAGTAGAACTCATTCTGAAATCAAGCTGCAAAAATAATGCTTAGATCAAGAAACATAATACACCACTGAATTTGTGGTGTCAAATTAACCAAAAATGATTGTCTCCACGCCTCGATCCGACTCTGGCACTCCCAAGCCCAAGAATAATTTTGTATCATTTTGCATGCCCTCTGCAACCTATAATAATGATCATCCTTTCCTCATTAACCATGCCCATAGTCATACAGTTCACCCCTCTCCCTTCCGGCTAGGAAGATACTTGGTTAAATAACTCCTGAGCGGAAGGATTTACCAACAAGTTTGTTGGGTGAGTTGGTTGTTGGTGCTAAAGTGAAGGCATTATAAGTGGGGAGGTCTTGGGGTCAAACCCACGGGCCTCCCTTTTGGGTCATTGGTTATAATCCATGCTACATTTGGATGGCAAGATTCTAGACATGGTGGATTTTCCAAATATGGTGGGACCTCGCCAGATTTGGCAGGGTCCTATTTTATATTTGTTTTTGGTTTTTTGGTCATGAGCCCTCATTAGGCATTTCGGTGGTGCCACGTGGCACCCATTGATTGGGCCACATGGAATCCACTAATTTTCACACCTGGATTCCCAGTCATGTTGATGTCACCTCCACTTAAACTCTGTACAGGACTCGTGGCGCCTTCTGGGTGGTTCCACGTGGCGTCACCTAGGGGTGCCACATGGCACTTTTCTACTAGTCCAAATGGAGCCCTGAAAAGCCTATTGGTGGGTGACACGTGGCAGCCTCTAGTGCTACCATGTAGCATGCTAACATTAAAATTCATCATGTTGATGTCATCCTACCATGCCATCTTCTGATGTCATGCTAACATCAGCAATACGGATGATGATGTGGCCACTATTGATTTTCCGTGTTTGACCACAACTTTGACCATGAATATATTTCAATCTGTAACTTTGTTTGATGATCTGTTTGTGTCGTTAGAAATATTATGACGCTCTCTTCAGGATCATGCCATTTTTTTTGAGTTTTGGGAACTTTGAATTTTTTTCCCTTTCTCTGTCTGTTGGAGCCATTCTGAGTGTTCTAGGTTGCCTCTGTGAGTTTTGTGTTTTTCTTAGCCTTCTCTAGATCCTTTTTGGACCATGCCTTCCCAATGAGAGATTTTTGTACCACAAAAATATTTCATCAATCAACAGGTAAGCCGAGGAAGAGTTCCCTCACTTTGTCCTTCTCAATCCACTTTGCCTTGCTTGGATGTGTGCCTTTTAAGCCTACTCGAAGATAATCAACATCACCCCTACATGAAGCCCTCGTCCTCCTATCTAGGAATATATATTCATGTAGTTCATCCAAGTAATTAGGTGCAAACTCATCAACTAAAGGTATTGAAACTTCCTCATCTTCATCCATCATCATGGGAGGCTAAAAACGTTTCAAGTTCTCAACGTTCACAACTGAGTAAATATGCATGTAAGGTGGAAGATCAAGATGAAAATCATTTGTACCACTTTTCTCCAAGATAGTGAAGGGTCCATAAAGAATGGTCTTGAGTTTCTTTCCTTCACCCTTCAATCTCTCCTTGCTGATGTGAAGCCATACCCAGTCTCCAACCTAGAAATGATGATCAACCCTGTGCTTGTCATGCTAAGCTTTATGTTTTTCTTGAATTTTCTCCAACTGTTCCTTGATTGTCTGGTGTATCTTTTGTATCCTCTAGATGAACTTGTGGTCTCTATCCTTTGTTCGTTCTTCATTCACATCGACATCTCTCTCATACATCAAGTCTAAAGGAACCTTTGGTAGGTACCCAAAACATGTCTCATAAGGTGAACTTTGAGTGGATGAATGTAAATATCAGTTGTACACATGTTGTACATAGGGTATATGTTCATCCAATAAATTGGGATGCTTGATGCAGTAACCTCAAAGAAAAAGCATCATTTTTCGGTTTACCACCTCTGTCTGTCCATCGATCTATGGATGGAAATAATTGTTCTTCTTAAATTTGGTGTCCATCATTCTCCACAAGCTATCCCAATATTCCCCAAAAAATCATGATGCAGGAGAATCTCTCCATGTCAACCAGCCAGCCAGCCAGCCACGCCGACGAATTCAAATAGCATGTTAAGAGAGAGGTGCAGCCTCATTTAAATCTGAATTCAATGTAACTTTAATGTTTAAGTTGGTGAGCTGTAGAGTTGTGCCTTTGTGCAGGCATAGAGTAGATCGGCCATTAATGTTTGTATGGTTGAGATCTAGATCCGATTCTGGACTAGAAATCCCATTCAATGTAATTGAATAGGGTAGGTAAGTTGGAGGGAAGATCTCGAAGATCCCCCTCAGGTAAAAGGGATTTCGGATCTCATTTTGTAGAAGAAAAAAGATGAGTAGGAGTCTGAGAAGAGCTAGAGAGACCTCGAGAACACCTTGTAATTACAGGCGTTTTCCTTTTTTAATATAAACAGAAGCAGTTTTTCCTGCATTATTCTATGTTATGTGAATGTCTGTGAGTGTTCTTTTATGCTATAGATGTATATTGTAGTTGTGCATTTGCAGGAGTGTGTTTGATTTCCAGGGTTGAAGGTCCTTGAGGCTTCACACCAGGAGGGTGTGACAGAACACTGCGGGTTCTGAGAGCCGTGCATAGAGGATGCACTTTTGAACACTGCGGGTTCAGACAAAGACGTGCTCCGACACAAGAACTAAAGTCAACAACTTAGAGTAATACCTCAAGGTTGTTGAACACCTTGGAGGCAAGGCTGTGTATGAGAGACACAGTTGCAGACAGAATTCTGTTGTAGATTCTGTGAAGCTCTGCCAAGTGGGCATTGAGCACAGGCACAAGGTGTAGTTGGAGGAACTCTGTTGTGAGTTCAAACAGAAGCCAGAATCACTAAGGATTCAGTGAAGCTCTGCCAGGTGGGCATTGAGCCAGTGCAAGGGGTGCATAAATATAGAACTCTGCTGTGAGTTTAGAAGAGACAGAACCACTGAATATTCTGAGAGCTCTACCAGGAGGGCAATGAGCAAGTGCATAGGTGCACAGGGGGAAAATAACTGTTGAACGTTCTGGGAGAAGATACTATGCCAGGAGGGAATTGAGTCAGTGTGAAGACAGGCATAGAAGAGAAGAGAACTCTTTGAGTTCTGTAATTAAGGGAATAATCCACTGAAGAATCTTCACAGGGTTGTTGAACACACTGCAGACTTAGCAAGAGGTTGCTGGAGAAAAAGGAGCCAGGAGGGCATCCAAACATTCTCCATCTGTGGGAGAAAGGAACAAGGATGAGTCTCTGTGGAGGCCGAAGCTACACGAAAAGATTAATAGAGATAGTACCTGCGTGTGCATGTGAGGACTCTGCAAGGATTGCAGTAGTCAAAGAATCCTTTGAGGATTCGGGAGTAAAATCTCAGAAGGAGCCAATGGTTTTATTACACGCAGCGAAGCTCAAGATCGTGGAGCTCGCAGAGGAAAAAGAGCATAAAGGTCGAGGCCTTTGAGAACGTGGAATTCCTCCAAGTGTAGGAAGGAAGTGTGCAGAAGCTCGGGAGGAGCAACGACAGCCATCAGATCTAGAGTGAAGAACCCGTCAGCCATTGGATCGGATGAAGGTGCATAGATTTTATCCTCTGGAGTAAGCGCACAGGAAGAACGGATCTAGACCATTGGATCTTGATTCAGAAACCCGACAGTCGTCGGATCTGTAGAGAATTGCGAGGGGGTTAAGCCTTCATAAACAACAGAGGAGAAATCCCGACGAGAGGCATAGCCATCGGGATAGCAGTCATCAGGAAATCGATATTCTCGAAGTGGAGAAAATCGAGACACTTCAAGTCTTGAAACACCGGAGCGATCTGGACCGTCCATTGGTGGAGACACGTGGCGGAGATGGAGGTGTCGGGAGTCAGGATATCGACATTCTCGTGGACAAGATATCGGGGAAGTCCATGGTGAAAACCCCGACACAAATATAGGCTATCCATCTGAGAGAGGACGTGTGTCATGCGATCGTCCATTATGGAGATCCGAGCACTAGACATCGGGACATAGACGCTCAGGAAATCGGAGTTCTTGAGGTCGTGAAAGTCGGGACATCATAAGTCTCGAAATCCCGAGAGTTAATCAGGATCGTCCATCAGAGGGGGACGCATGGAAGTAATCAAAGCTATCGGGTAAAGGCCCAACAGGAAGTCGTCTATCGACATTTTGGTCATCGGGATATCGAGAATCATGGTGAAAAGGTGTTTATGCATTTCAGAATCGCGAAGTCTAAAACCCCGACAAGAAGGAAGGAGCCATTGTGGGAACCAGCTGTCAGCATATCAGAGAGTGGAAAGTGTCATTTAAGGGGCCAATTGTCAGCATATCTGAGAGTCAGGATTCGAGGAATCGGGAATCCTGTGAGCTAATGCATTGCGGCATTGAAAAGCTCGAAACCCCGATAAGGGATAAGACTGTGGTCACGAGGATAACGGTCATATGGGCCAAGAGCCTAGCCAGGAGAGCTACTGCGTAAAGAGTGCATCGGGATTCGAGGGATCGCGAATCTTGAGGACGATTATATCTCGACATTGAAAAGCTCGAAACCCTGATGAGAAGGTATGGATACGGTCATATAGAGGGAGGTCACGTGGACCAGGAGCTTAGCCTGGAGGGCTAGCGGGAAAAAGAGCTCATCGAGATTTTGAAGCCCAAAATCCTAAAGGAAGGAAGATAAGGCTGCGGTCTTATGGAAAGCGGTCATATGGACCAGGACATAGATAGAAGGGGCTAAGACGTGTAAAGGGCGTGCATCGGTGAATTGGCTTATCGGTGATCAGGGACTCAAGCGGTAAATAACTCTTTACGTCGGGGAACGCGAAACCCCGAAACCTGAAATTAAGATCAGGGAAAGAGTGCGGTCATGTGCAGAAGGTCGTGCGAGTGAAGAAAGGACCTGTGGATCGGGTTTTTCACAGGGATTCCATTGGGAGTCCAAATGAGATGCTTCAGCTCAAAGGTGAACTTTGAACGATCCTTAAGACCGGGAGGTCAGGCGCAGAGACCCTGCGGGGTATGTAGGAGCGTCGTCGTTCGTGCCATCAAGTGGTATCAGAGCTAGAAATTTGTTTGTATATTTCAAGTAGAGGGAGGAAGACAGAGAACTGAAGACTCTGTAAGGTGATTTTTTGCAGGTAGGCATCAATCGAGAAGACAGTCAGGGATATTGTAGGAGGATGAAGTTGTTAACACTCTTAGTGCGGAGTGACAACAACAGGTTTGCTAGGAGAGCAGACAGAGTCAACAACATGACTACTGAAGGTCGTAGGTATGCTGGAAGGAAAGCCTCAGAGCTATGGAGAAAAAAATATATGGATACAGAGCTCATTGATATAATGAAAGAATTAGACAAGCTCGAACTGCGAATGTGGCAGGATAAGAAGATGGTTCAGGTATGTGAACGAGAGACTAGAAAATTTCTCGGTGAAGAGAATGAATTGGGATCAGCTGGGGATCTCAAGAACTTCCAGGAGGGCAGAGACGAAATTCCAGATTGCCAGGTGGGCAAAGGGTTGAGATCACTGCGGGATCTCAGAGACTGTCATGAGGACAACCAAGGAATTTCACATTGCCAGCTGAGCAATGGTATGAGTTCATTGCGGGATCTCGAAGACTTCCAGGAGGGTAGCGAAAGGTTTCCAGTTTGCCAGGTGGGAAAGGAAACAGAGATGGAATTAGTTGATTCCATGGTCTACCAGGAGGGCAGTAGGGACATCCCATATTTCCAGGTGGGCAGGGATGAGCAGGTGAATTTTGATCAGCCTGAGGAGCTGACCAAGCAAATGAGACTGTCTGAGGGTCTCATAAATTCAGAGGTGATTTTGGATCAGCATGTGCAGCTGACCGAGGAGGAAGATCAGGATAATATTCTGATGATTGGAGGGATCGATGTATTCCTTCCACTTTCCCAAGAGGAGGCAGAAGTCTGTGTTGCAGATGGTGCAACAACAGTAGAAGAACAGTCAGTTGTGACTGTCAGGGAAGAAGAAGAATTAGAGTAGACTTTGGAAGCTACCCAAGCAGAGGAAGAAAATGAGCATTATGAGGAGTGTCTCAATGCTCTCAACCAGGAAGTTGCAGCACTTAAGCTGACAACAAAAGAAGAAGCAGAAGAGGATGATGAGCATTCCAAGGAATGGCTCAATATTTTCATCCAGGAAGCTGAAAGGACTGCAACCTGGGAGTTTGCAGCAGAAGGAGTTGAAGAGGCAGACAACATTTGTTTTGATGAAATGTGGGAATAGATTGAAGCCCTGGAAGAGAGGGTGAAATTGCAGGGCGTGCACATCCAACAGGTGAAGTTGGAACCTAATGAACGAGGCATGGGAGATCATGATGATCTTCTCATGTGCCAAAAAAATTTGCAGTTGAGGAGACTGCATGAACAGGACCAGCCACTGGAGAAACTAGATGAAGTGATAGAAGAGATCAGAAGGATGATGTTGAGGTCACCAGAGAGTGCCAGCGAGGAGAGGTTGAGCAGAAGAGAAGAAACAACAACAGCAGCGCAGAAGAAACAACAGTAGCAGAATGGAGCAGATGGGAAGCTCCAGATGTTTGTTTGGGATCCAGGAGGATTTCTAAAGTTGAGAGAGGGGAAGCTCATGAGTAGGATCTCATGAATTTTTCATTTGAGGAGTTTGATGCAGGAGCATCTCTCCACGTCAACCAGCCAGCCAGCCATCCACGCCGACGAATTCAAATCACATGCTAAGAGAGAGGCGCAGGCTCATTTAAATCTAAATTCAATGTAACTTTAATGTTTAAGCTAGTGAGCTGTAGAGTCGTGCCTTTGTGCAGGCGTAGAGTAGATCGGCCATTAATGTTTGTATGGATGAGATCTAGATCCAATTCTGGACTAGATAGCCCATTCAATGTAATTGAATAGGGTAGGTAAGTTGGAGGGAAGAGCTTGAAGAGCCCCCTCAGGTAAAAAGGATTTCAGATCTTATTTTGTAGAAGAAAAAAGATGAGTATGAGTCTAAGAAGAGCCAGAGAGAGCTCAAGAACACCTTGTAATTATAGGCGTTTTCCTTTTTCAATATAAACAGAAGCAGTTTTTCCTACATTATTCTGTGTTATGTGAATGCCTGTGAGTGTTATTTTATTTTCTAGATGTATACTGTAGTTGTGCATTTGCAAGAGTGTGTTTGATTTCTAGGGTTGAAGGTCTTTGAGGCTTCACACCAGCAGGGTGTGACAGAACACTGCGGGTTTTGAGAGTCGTGCACAGAGGATGCACTTCTGAACACTGTGGGTTCAGACAAAGATGTGTTGTGGCACAAGAACTGAATTCAACAACTCAGAGTAAGACCTCAAGGTTGTTGAACACCTTGGAGGCAAGGCTGTGTATGAGAGACACAGTTGCAGAAAAAATTCTGCTGTGGATTATGTGAAGCTCTGCCAAGTGGGCATTGAGCACAGGCACAAGGTGCAGTTGGAGGAACTCTGTTGTGATTTCAGATAGAAGCCAGAATCACTGAGGATTTGGTGAAGCTCTGTCAGGTGGGAATTGAGCCAGTGCAAGGGGTGCACAAAGATAGAACTCTGTTGTGAGTTCAGAAGAGGCAGAACCACTGAAGATTCTGAGAGCTCTTCTAGGAGGGAATTCAGCAAGTGCATAGGTGCACAGGGGGAAAAGAACTATTGAACATTCTGGGAGAAGATACTCTACCAGGAGGGCATTGAGTCAGTGTGCAGAAAGGAATAGAAGAGAAGAGAATTCTTTGAGTTCTGTAATTAAGGGAAGAATCCACTGAAGAATATTCACAAGGTTGTTGAACACCCTGCAGACTCAGCAAGAGGTTGTTGGAGCAAAAGGAGCCAGGAGGGCATCCAAACATTCTCCATATGTGGGAGAAAGGAAAAAGGACGAGTCTCTGTGGAGGCCGAAGCTACCGAAAAATCTCAAGAGAGATAGTACCTGCGTGTGCGTGTGAGGACTCTGCAAGGAGTGCAATAGTCAAAGAATCCTTTGAGGATTTGGGAGTAAAATCTTAGGAGGAGCTAGCGGTTTTATTACACGCAGCGAAGCTCAAGGTCGTGGAGCTTGTAGAGGAAAAAAAGCATAAAGGTCGAGGCCTTTGAGAACGTGGAATTCCTCCAAGTGCAGGAAGGAAGTGCACAGAAGCTCAGGAGGAGCAACGACAGCCATCAGATCTAGAGTGAAGAACCCGTCAACTGTTGGATCAGGTGAAGGCGCGTAGAGTCTAGCCTCTGGAGTAAGCGCACAGAAAGAACAGATATGGACCATTGGATCTTGATTCAGAAACTCGACAGTCGTCAGATCTGCAGAGAATTGCGAGGGGGTTAAGCCTTCGTGAACAACAGAGGAGAAATATCGACGAGAGGTGTAGCCATCGGGATAACAGTCATTGGGAAATCGGGATTCTTGAAGTGGATAAAATCGAGACACTTCAAGTCTTGAAACACCGAAGTGATCTGGACCGTCCGTTGGTGGAGACATGTGGCAGAGATCGAGGCATCGGGAGTCAGGATATCGACATTCCCGTGGACAAGAGATCGGGGAAGTCCATGGTGAAAACCCTGACACAAATCTAGGTCGTCCATCTGAGAGAGGACGCATGTCATGAAATCGTCCATTTCGGGATTCTGGGCACTAGACATCGAGACATCAACGCTCGGGAAATCAGAGTTCTTGAGGTCGTGAAAGTTGAGACATCATAAGTCTCGAAATCTCGATAGTTAATCAGGACCGTCCATTAGAGGGGGACGCATGGAAGTAATCGGAGCTATCGGGGAAAGGCCTGATAGGAAGTCGTCTATCGACATTTTGGTCATCGGGATATCAGGAATCTTGGTGACAAGGTGTTTATGCATTTTGGAATCACGAAGTCCGAAACCCCGACAAGAAGGAAGGAGCCATTGTGGGAACCATCTGTCAGCATATCAGAGAGTGGAAAGTGTCGTTTAAGGGGTCAGTTGTCAGCATATTGGAGAGTCAGGATTCAAGGAATCGGGAATCCCGTGAGCCAATTCATTGCGGCATTGAAAAGATCAAAACCCCGATAAGGGATAAGACTGCAGTCACGGGGATAATGGTCATATGGGCCAAGATCCTATCCAGGAGAGCTAGTGCGTAAAGAGTGCGTTGGGATTCGAGGGATCGTGAATCCTGAGGACGATTACATCTCGACATTGAAAAGCTTGAAACCCCGATGAGAAGGTATGGTTGCGGTCATATAGAGGGAGGTCATGTGGACCAGGAGCTTAGCCTAGGGCTAGCGGGAAAAAGAGCTCATCGGTATTTTGAAGCCCAAAATCCCGAAGGAAGGAAGATAAGGATGTGGTCTTATGGAAAGCGGTCATATGGACCAGGACATAGACAGAAGGGGCTAAGACGCGTAAAGGGTGCGCATCGGTGAATTGGCTCATCGGTGATTGGGGACTCAAGAGGTAAAGAACTCTTGACGGCGGGGAACGCAAAACCCTGAAACCTGAAATTAAGATCAGGGAAAGAGTGTGGTCATGTGCAGAAGGTCGTGCGGGTGAAGAAAGGACCTGTGGACCGAGTTTTTCACAGGGATTCCATTGGGAGTCCAAAGGAGCCGCTTCAGCTCAAAGGTGAACTTTGAACGATCCTTAAGACTGGGAGGTTAGGTGCAGAGACCTTGAGGGGTATGTAGGAGCGTCGTCGTTCGTGCCATCAAATCGAGTATCTTGATTCGATACGATGGATGTGGGTAATCCAAAATGAGCCAAAAAATGCTGAAAGAAGAGATTAGCAATCTACTCAAAAATTATCTTCTTATTACATGGCATCAAGATACACATCTTGTCAAACATATTCACTACAATGTACAAATAATCATGACTCCCTTTGGTCATTGGTAAACCCCCTACAAAATCCATGGAGACACTTTCCCATGGATGGGATGGAACAGGAAGTGGTGAGTATAGACCCAGTTTTCTATTAGTGGGACTACAAGTAGAACACATCACACACCCCTTTACATATTTAGTTATAATTGCTTTCATTTGAGGCCAGTAACAAAACTTATGCAAATAAGCCATAGTTTTTCCTACCCAAAAATACCTAGACACAAGAGAAGTGTGAGCTTCTCATATTACATGGGCTCGTTCACTTGTAGGAACACATAGCTTTCCAAGATGGTAGAGTAGTTTTCCCTACAGAAAATAGTTCTCTACCTGTGCGCCAAGGGTTAGCTTTGAATATACTTCTTTTAAATCTTCATCGATGGCATCTTGTTCTACATATCTATCATGAGATAAAGAAGTATTCTTCAAAATAATAGAATCAACAATAGGAGGTCTAGAAAGAATATCAACTACCTTGGTACTTGTACCCTTTTTGTACTTGATTACCAAGTGAAATTGTTGTAGAAAACCCATCCACCTGTAGTATTGAGATTGTTACAATTTGGTTTATGCTTGAAGATATTGTAATGGCTAGTGATCTATATGTATAATTGTTTCCTTCCGTAACAAGTAGTGTTTCCATTTATTTGTGCTCTGGACTAATGCATACAACTCTTTATCATATGTAGGATATTTAACAACAACTTGGTTAAAAATTTTAGAGTGGTAACAAATAGGCTTACGATATTCCATCAATACTGCACCCATGGCGTATCCACTGGAATATGTCTCGATCTCAAAATGTTGTTGAAGATTCGACAGTGCTAATACTGGTGTGGTACTAAAATTCTCCTTCAAAATGTTGAATTTTTTTTTTTCTTTCCTTCCCACTGAAAAGTGTTCTTCACACTAGTTAAGGCATGTAAAGGAGATTCTATAAAGGATAAGTTGGGAATGAATCTCCTCCAATACTGGACTACACCTAAGAAGCTTTGGACTTCGGTTACACTTGTTGGCTCAAGCCATTTTACAATTACATCAATTTTGGAAGGATCAATTTTCAATTGTCCTCCTCCTACAATATTACCTAAGTACACAAGTGCAGTCTTGCCAAATTCACATTTAGACAGATTTACATACAAATTTTCCCTTTGCAAAGTATCCAATACTTTCTTTACATGCTTCACATGCTCATCCCAAGTCCCGCTAAAAACAAGAATGTCATCTAAATATACAATCACAAGTTCATCTAGGAAAGGCCTGAATATATAATTCATCACACACATGAAAGTTGTCATAGCATTACAAATCCCAAATGGAATAAATAACCACTCAAACAATCCTTGTTTGGTTTTAAAGTCAGTTTTTCATGCATCCTGTTCCACGACTCTAATTTGATGATATCCACTACACAAATCCAACTTACTGAAATAAACAACATTCTTCAATTGATCAAGTAAATCATCTATGTGAGGAAGAGGGTATCAATTTTTCACCGTGATTTTATTTAAAGCCTAGTAATCGACATACATTCACCATGTTCCATCCTTCTTTGACACCATCATGATTGGAGAACCACAAGGAGATGAATCGATCTTGATGACCCCTTGATCCAGTAAGCCTTGTACTTGCTTCTTGATCTCTCTCATCTCCACAACTGACATCCTATACATACCCACATTAGGAAGAGGAGAATCCTACTGAAGATGTATCTCATGTTGGATTTCCCTCTCAAGAGGTAATCCTTCTGGTTCCTGAAAAATATCATCATACTTATAAACAATATCAATTAATTCCCTTTTATGATATGGATCACACCCTTGGAAAGCGTCGAATGTCCCGACATCTTTCTCTCTGACAACCATGAGTACATATCTATTATTAGAGTTTATGAGTCTTTTCATTTTCCCTTCACTAACAAGTGTTCTATTTACTCTCATGTTGTGAGCTCTAATAATATATTCCACTCCCCCTTTAGTAAGGTGGTATTTGTTCTCATGACGAAAGAAGATTGTTTTTCTATCATAAATATAAGGACTTCCCAACACTATGCCACATATAAGAAATAACAAATATGATCCTACATTGTTTGGTGACATTAATTTTTTCTTTATCACATACCCAACCAAGAGGATAAGGATTCAGATGTGGTTTCGTTTCAAGACCTATCTCCTTGAAAATTTCTTTAGATATTAAGTTTACTTGGCAACCCAGATCAAATAATGTATCTATCTTAGTATGTTTAAATACAACTCTTATATGAAATAACGCATTCCTCTTTTGTTCATCAACATGAGATTCATCATTGGAACTTGAACTAGCATGAAGAGAATATTTACCTTGTACTCAACCTATTGTGATATTTCCTTCATCTCCTGAATTAGAACCAAGATCTTGCTACACTGTATCAACGGTCTTTGTCTTCCCCTTTCCACCAAACTGTTTTGGTTTCTTTTCTAGATGGATTTTCCAACAATGTTATTCATCATGACTGCTCTTCTTGCAATGAGTGAAAGATGGTTTTCCACATTCTCTCGTTACTGTAGTGGTCTTCGTGTCCTTACTTTTAAACTTCTTAAAAGTATTTTGTGGTAAATTGGAAGGTTTCTTTGTGGGATCTTCTTGAACATGTTTCCCCCTATTCTCAAGGTGAGTGGCTTGCACACAAACTTCGTCAAGACTAGTGGGGTTAAACAAGAGAAAAGTATGACGGAAATAACTATGAAGTGCACAAATATACTTCATTAAAGTTTAATAAGAATCCAAAAGAATGTTTAATGCAAGAGATTTCTTCCTAAATTCTTCTGTGAAACTTTGCACAATTTGACCTTTACTTTGCCTTAAATTTTTCCACTCCATCATTTCTTTATGTAAATAATGGATAAAATTGTTTCCTTGTCACTAATTTAAATTATGACTACAAGGAAAAAAGATTACCACACTTACTTATGTCTTGATGCTTTCTCTCCCACCATACGAGAGCAGTGCCTTCCAACCAAAGAGAATCTAGTTTCACTTTAACCTCATCTTCATCAATATGTTGGACACGACAATACACTTCAACCTGTCTGAGCCAATTATCTATATTTTCAGGATTAACATCTCCATTAAACATAGGTAAAGATAATTTTACATCAATCTTTAATAATGGTTTCTTAAAAGAGGCTTTATGGCTAGAATTACGAGAATGATGAGAATGCTCAGAGGGAGAAGAACTAGAACTTGAAGGTGAAAACGAAGGCTCAAGAGGATCTCCTCTAGCCCCTTGGTTTACTGAAGCATCATCATCTGCATGTGCTTCCTTTTTCTTCCCTTTCTTGTTCATCCTCTTCTCATAATCTCCATACATTCGTTCGACCATTTCTGACATATGATAAAATACCATGTGAAATTTTTTCTCTTGTTCATCATGCTTGTCCTCTTCTTCCATTTTATTCCTTTTGGATACACGACCAACTTTGATATTGAAAGTCTTAAGAGTTCCTTCACCCTAGTTATGCTTGGCCCTAGTAAGCATTCACACTCAACAATTCAAGTCAAAGACAACTTCTCTAATACCAACATGATCCAAGATATTTTCATCACGAGTTATAAAGAATTGCATTAAATGAGCATAAATTAAATTGCACTATTAAAGAAGGGAACAATAAAAAATGAAAAGACATAAGCATTAGATCTGAACATAAAAACTTGATAATGGAGTTCATCTCTGGTGGACTACATCTCTGAGTCCTGCTCTCGAATTAGTAGGATATTTCATTAACTCAACAAAATAATTTGGAAAAATAGATAAGTATACCTCATTCTGAAATCGAGCTACCAAAATAATGCTCAAATTAGGAAACAGACAACACCACTGTATTCATGGCGTCGAATTACCCAAAAATGACTGTCTCCATGCCTCGATATGACCCTGGCACTCCCAAGCCCAAGAATAATTCTATCTTGGTTTTTGTGCCCTCTACAACCTGCAATAATGACAGTCCTTGCCTCATAAACCATACCCGAAATTGTACGATCAATGCCTCTCCCTTCCGACTGGGCAGATACCTGATTAAATAACTCTTGGGTGGATAGATTTACCAACGGGTTCATTGGGCGATTTTGTTTTCAACACTAAAGTGAAGGCATTATATGTGAGCGAGGTCCTGGGGTTAAACCCACGGGCCTCCCTTTTAGGTCATTGGTTATAATGTCTACTACATTTGGATGGAAGGTTTATAGACATGATGAATGTTCCATATATGCGGGACCTCCCCAGATTTGGCGAGGTCCTTTTTTATATATATTTTTTGGTTTTTCAGTCATGGGCCCTCATTGGGATTTTTGGGGGTGTCAAGTGGTGCCTGCTAATTAGGAGACATGGCATCTTCTGATTGGACCACCTAGATGCCCAATCACATTGATGTCACCTCCACATCATCTTTGTATAGAACACATGGCACCTTCTGGGTGGTGCCACATGGTGTCACTTGGGGGTGCCATGTGGCACTTTTCTACTGATCCAAATGGAGCCCTAAAAATACTATTGGTGGGTGACACATGGAAGCCTCTAGTGATTCCATGTGGCATGCTAACATCAGTAATCATCATTCTGACATAATCCTACCATGTCAGCTTCTAGTATCAACAGTACAGATGATGGTGTGGCCCATGTTAACTTGCCATGTTTGACTGCAACTTTGACCATGAATATATTTCAATTTGTAACTCCATTTGACAAGAAATTTGCATCATTATAAACATTGCAACTCGTTCTTCACGATCATGCCATATTTAGTAGGTTTTGGGAACTTTTAATTTTTTCCCTTTCTCTATCTGTTGGAGCCATTTTGAGCGTAATGAGTTGCCTCTGTGAGTTCTGAGTTGTTCTTAGCCTTCTCTGGATCATTTTTGGATCATACCCTTAAAAAAACCCTATACATCCCTCCGTACAGTCCCTAGCTGAAATCCATCAGATTCACAAAATGCGGGATGATAAGGTCAGTAACTTGTCTCTCGCAACTTCCGGATCGGTAGCCCCAAGCTCCCGTAATATTCCAAATCACCTCACATATCTCTCACTAGATCAACACTATTGTCAGTACAAATGAGGTGGCATTGTGGGCCCACCTGTTGGCATGTTTTACAGGAAGGGTGTGCTTTTCATTGATGGAAAGAACAACAATGATGATGGAAAACATGAACAACATAAGCTCAGGAGGAGAAGAAAACATTATGCAGAGATCAAAGCTCAAAAGGGAAAAATTATTGAGAATTCGATCACTCGAATATCTGTCAGTTGTCGGATCAAATTAAGTAAAGGATAAGATAAACGGGGCACAAGGTATCATAATTCGATTATCTAAATCGTTTTCGGTCATCGGATCAAATTAAGTGGAAGGATAGGATAAGAAAATATGGAGGTCCCTTGGAATTAACACCAAGGAAAATCAGCATCGCAGACATATCGAGTTGTCAATCTAAGATCGTGATCAACAAACAACATTCATTTTAGGTCTAAATATGTGAGGAGGTTACGCTTCAGAAAATCTCACTTTAAGAATTTCAAGTTGAGAACTGAAATACTCGAAGCCCGGAGAGCAGGAGAGTCGAAGTAAATTTCAACCATCAAATACAAAGGGATACGTGGTGATGGATCATGAGCTCCAGATAAATCACTTTGAGAAGTTTAAGTTTGAGATTTGAAATTCTCGAAGCCCGGAGAGCCGGAGAGCCGAAGTAAATCTTGATCGTTCGATCATCCGAAATAGATCTAAGTCGTCAAATCATTTGGAGTAAATATCAAGCATCAGATAGTTTGAAGTGGATCTGGGTCATCTGATCCAGAAGAGACGTGGTGTAAATCTGTGGACTCCGGATAAAGACCTGAACTAAGCCTCAACCATTTCATTCAAGGACATGTGGCAGACCTCGTCAACAAGGACATGTGGAAAACCATGTCAGCTAGGACATGTGGTAGAACACATCATAAAGGACATGTGGCAGACCACATTAGAAAGTGACATGTGGAAATCACTCGGCCCATGCCAGGTCAACAGGTGATGTGTGTAATGTTACGTCACTCCGGGATATTTACTTCAGGAGTTTCACCACCAACAAATGACAAAATCTCTGAAGTCCCTAAGGCCGAAGTTGTGAAGGGAAGAAGTTTCGAAGGGCTGAAGAGCCGAAGTCGCGAGGGACAGAGTCCTGAAGTCCCGAAGGCCAAAGTCCCAAAGTGAACGAGGATCGTTTATTTGAGGAGGACACATGGCAGGAATTTGTGGACTCTGTCTAAAAGAGTTATGGGAGAGCGTGAAGGTTGAGAATTGAATTGCTGAAGTCTGGAGTAGCGAAGGATATCTCGATTGTTGAATCGAGTAAGGGGTCACAGAACCGTTGATCTGGTTGAAAGGTCAAATTCCTGAAGTATAGGTAGAGTCATTGATTGAGAAGGATAGGTGTCCACAGATCATCGAATCCGGAATATTGGCGTACGGAGAAAAGAATGGCTTGAGATTTGAAACTCATGCAACCCAGATCATGAAGTAAATCATAGTCGTTGATTTAGGAAGGTTAGATCTGATCCACAGAACTTGAAAGGACAAATCTGAAATGTCATTTCAGGAGCACCGTCAAGATCATGAGATAGATGATCCCATCACATTGCAGGGTTAGAACATGCTCGGTTCTTAATTTTTTGTGAGTGGGCCACAATCAAAACCACGGTATCTCCAAAGGCATACGTGGAGCTCTGTAGTGAATTGCGGGGAGAAAAGAAGATTTCCCTCAAACCACCTTTGGTCGCACCCTCAATCATGTGGTCACATGAGAGCATCGCCTAAGGTCACATCAATGGAAGATTGAGGAGGGATATAGCATTTCTAGTCTCCACTTCAGAGGTTACGCATTGAAAAATAAAAGATCATATATGTGTATAATCCAACGATGTTGATCAAACAAAATCTGATCGAAGGGTTGTTGTTTCATCTAGTGATTTCTTGATCAACTACGATTCAATTACCCTAACTGAATGATTGTTCCTAAGCAGTTGAATCATTGTTCATGAGCATTGGAATCGTGAGTCCTGATCATTTTTGAAATTCTTGACTTGAGCTTTGGAGATGCGGAATGTAACAGATGATGAGAGAAGGAATAAAAGAAAAATGTTATGACATAGAGAGGTTGTTGTTTCTCTGTAAAAAGTAGTTGAACTGTAAGAAAGGTCTATCACAACATGAATTGAGGGAGAAAATGCAGAGATGATGAACATAATCTAGACAGAGAATAAATGGTGAGAACAACAGACTGTATGATAACTTATGCACAAGAAGATGCGAGAAGGAATACACTGATGCAGGCAGTGTAGCAGAATAGTGATGAGATTGGTAAGCCATTGATAAATATTGTATCACTGTAATAAATTTTAGCAAGCAAAGATATTTCAGGGTGGTAGGGTGGTTCTAGGGAGGAATGTTGTCCTCAGAGTTTCAAGTGGGTGCTTGAACATAGGGAGTTGTAGCTTCCATCTTGTTGCATCCAAAAAAACTAGGGTGGTAGGGTGGTGCAAGGGAGAACCATTGTTCTCTGTTATACAGGTTGGTTCCTGTGTGACTAGAAGTTGGTGCTTCCATCCAGTTGGTGTTGGAACACGTAGGAAGTTGGTTCTTCCATCCAATTGGTGTTGGAACACTCAGGGCATTGGTGCTTCTTTCTATTGGGTTCTAGAGGAACGAGAGATATGGTGCTCTCAGCAAGTTTCATCTTGTAAAACAGAGGTGGTAGCCTCACATTGAGTTGGTGCTCAAAGATAGATGATGTACATGTTGGGTATGTGTTATATTCTTTGCATGTGTGTGTGTGTGGGTTCGCTACAACAACTGCGTCTGG
>ML777892.1:866880-885991 GCA_009831015.1 Picea engelmannii | reverse complement strand
GAGCCATTGATTAATTTATGTATTTCTTAAGAATATATATATGCATTGCTTTACTTCGCAGGTTTAAAAATTACAGTACATAACATAAAATGACTGCCTATCATTCGAAGAAGAAGAGGTTTTCTCCCTTTATGGGTTTCCTCATGAATATCTGTCTCTATGTATATCATATGTGTGATTGATATTTATTATTTCTATTGTTCATGACTTGCATAATATTGATGATCACTTGGAGAACATTAATAATATTTCAACCGACATAAAATTGTTTAAGCACAGTAACAACTGATTCACCCCGACCCCCTCCCTCTTAGTTGTCTTAGTATTTACAACAATTGGTATCAGAACATGTTCATTTTAGCTAAAGGTAGATCAATAAGCTTAAACATGAAAAGTCATGAAGCAACTTCGACCAATAAGCCTCCTATGTTTGATGGGACAATTTTTTCTTTCTGGAAGTTTAGAATGACAACATACATTATGGCCTTAGGTGTTGATGTTTGGGATGTTGTAGAGACTGGATATACGAAACCTGTTGTGCTAGCTTCCAAATATGATAAGTTATAATTTATCTTCAATGAAAAGGTAATGAATGCTATCTTGAGTGGGCTTGCTGAAGATGAATTTTTAAAAGTAACACAACTTGATTCTGCCAAAGAGATGTGGGATAAACTCATTAGTAGTTATGAAGGAAATGAGAAAGTAAAAGATGCCAAACATTAGACATATAGATTGAAATTTGAACAACTAAAGATGAATGAGGATGAAACAGTTATTAAATATTTCTTAAGAGTTGAGGAGATTGTGAATGCCATGAAGGGTCTTGGTGAGAAGATTGAAGACACATTTTTAGTTCAGAATATTTTAAGATCTCTACCAAATAGATTTAATCCAAAAGTTTATGTAATAGAAGAACTAAATGATCTTAAGATTTTGTCTAATGATCAACTTCTAGGAACTCTAACTGCTTATGAAATGAGGATTAGTAAAGATAAACCTACCTCTAGAGAAGCATCATTTAAAGAAGATAAGAATGAGGATTCTGAGGATGATGAAATTGAAGAAAAATTTGTGAGAAAACTAAAGAAAGGATCAGGAAAGTACCAAGGCAAGTTTCCCTTCAAATGTTTTAACTATGGAAAGATAGGTCACTTTTCATCTAAGTGTCCACACAAGAAGAAGGACTAGAAATCTGAAGGTGAAGAGAAGTACAAATCCAAGAGATTTGGTAAAAAGAAAAATTTGTGTAAACAATGATGACTCTTCAGGAGACACATATAGTGATTCTTCTTGTGAAGATAAGGTTAATGACCTCATGCTTATGGAAAAAGAGGATTATTATAATAAAATAATAGTAAGTGATTTTAATGATGAATAATAATTTGTTGACCTAGAAGGAGAACTGATCAGTTCCCTAGAAGAAATTGCTAGACTCAGATTTAAGAAGAAAAAGAAAAAACAATTGTTGATGTAGTTTGAGAAAGACAGTAAAAAAAATGATGAAGAATTTTCCTTGATAAAAGTGAAATTAGAAGAGGCAAATAAAATAGAGGAAACTTTGAAACAACAATTATCAAAGAATAAGGCAAGATGTGAAGCCTTGGAATAAGAGGTAGTAAAAACCAGAAAAGAGATGGAGAAGTTTAAAGCATTGTATCTCCAAAATATTCCAAGCATTAAAGCCTTGGCAGAACTAAACGACATTCTGAGAAAACATAGATATCCTTTGTTGAAGACTGGTTTAGGCTATGTAAGTGGTTCAAACAACAAACAGACAGAAAGAAAAGAGCCAGTAAAGATGATCAAGTTCCAAGTCAGCAGACAATCATACAATGTGAGTACTCTGCCACCAAAAGTTAATAAAGACAAGATGATCTCTGATAAAAAACAAAGATATCAGAATATGGAGCAACAAATGACAAGAAGAAGGTTATCCTTTAGGTACCAAAATTTCTTCCATGGTTACTATTTTTATTGCTCTAATTTTGGTCATAAGATTGCAAATTGTCAAATCAAGTTTAGAGACATGCAACTGAGGAGATCAAGAAATAAACAATCTTTGCAACATAGAACTAAACAAACAATGAGTAGACAAAGTTTCACCAATCACTTTGACCTATTGAACAATGAGCTCAAATTCTATAATTGTCATAACTTAGGCCACAAAGTTACAAACTGCCATCTGAAGAATTACAAAGCAGATCCAAGGATAAAACCCTTAGCTAGAAATGCCAACACATGGAAAAACAAAGATAGTGAAAAATGTGGTCTAGTATTTTCATCTCAAAGAAAAAATAACCCCTGGTATATTGACAGTGGATGTTCCAAACATATGACAGGAGACAAAAGTAATTTTTTGTCTCTAAGTGAAAGAAAATCGGGAAATGTAACCTTTGGAAATGATGAACCAGGAAAAATCAAAGGTAAAGGAATGGTAGGTCTAAGTAATGGAAAAGGGAAAGCTCAAGATGTGTTGTTTGTAGATGGTCTGAAACATAATTTTCTCAGTGTCAGTCAGAGGTGAAAACTTCCATCTAAAGAATTACAAAGCAGATCCAAGGATAAAACCCTTAGCTAGAAATTCCATCACATGGAAAAAGAAAGATAGTGAAAAATGTGGTCTATTACTTTGAGCTCAAAGACAATAGAACCCCTGGTATATTGATCGTGGATGTTCCAAACATATGACAGGAGACAAAAGTAATTTTCTATATCTAAGTGAAATCAAATCAAGAAATGTAACCTTTGGAAATGATGCACCAGGAAAAATCAAAGGTAAAGGAATGGTAAGTCTAAGTAATGTCAAAGGGAAAGCTCAATATGTGTTGTTTGTAGATGGTCTGAAACATAATCTTCTTAGTGTCAGTCAAGTTTGTGACAGAGGATGTAAATTTGTTTCCACTTCTAAAGATTGTAAAATACAATCTGTGAATTCAGGATAGTTTATTGCAAAAGTCATAAGAACATAAAACAATGTCTATGTTTTGAAAGAAGAAAAACAAAAATGTCACTTAAGAAAGTATGATGAAAACTAGTTATGGAATAGGAGATTTGGACACCTAAATTTTGATCATATAATCAAAATTAGAAATAGTGGGGCAGTAAAATATATTCCAAAAATATCAAAGCCAAATGATTATGTATGCAAACCTTGTCAAATAGGAAAGATCACTCGGACACATTTTAAATCTAAGAACTTTGCATCAACAGAGAAACCTCTTCAGTTAGTACATATGGATTTATGTGGACCATCAAAGAAGGAAGTTACAGGAAAAGAAAATTATTTCATGTTGATTTTTGATGATTATTCTAGACTTACATGGGTTGCCTTTTTGAAAGAAAAATCTGAATCATTTGAAAAATTAAAAGTGTTCAATTCTCTAACTGAGAATCAAACAGGAAAAGGACTGAAGGTTGTAAGGTTTGATAGAGGAGAAGAGTTTAGTTCAAGGGGCTTCAAAGAGTTTTTTGATAAACATGGGATCAAAAGAGAGTATACTATTCCAAGGACTCAACAACAAAATGGAGTAGTTGAGAGGCAGAATAGATCAATTCAGCAAATGGAAAGATCAATGATGAATGAAAAGAATATTTCTCAGACATATTGGGTTGAATAAATTCATACAACTGTACATATTCTTAACAAATCTCATCTCAGGCCAAAAAGTGACAAGACTCCTTATGAACTATGCTTTGGAAGACCTGCTTCAATCAATCATTTTAAAGTCTTTGGGAGTAAGTGTTTTTATCAAGAATAATGATGAAAACATTGGCAAATATGATGATAGGGTTGATGAAGGTATATTATTAGGGTATTCTACAAACAATAAAGGATACAGATGTTATAATAAGAGGATGCATAAATTGGTTGATTGTATTGACATAAAAGTTGATGAAAAAATACTAGCTCGAGATGTAAGCAGCGTTGAATCAACAATAGAGGATATAGTTGAGGTTGAAGATGAACAGTTCCAAGAATCAGAAAAAGAAAAATCTGAGTCAGATGAAGAAAAAAATACTCAGGTAGACTCAAATCAGTAGACAACATCAAATCCTCCCTCCATAATTACTCAAAAGAATCATCCTGCAAGTCAGATAATTGGTGAGAAAGACAAAGGTGTACAAACTAGGAGAAGGATAATCAAAGACACCGAGCAATCACATATATCCTTCATATCCATGGTGGAACCCAAGAAATTTAATGAATCCAGTAAAGATGTAAACTGGTTAAAATCAATGAATGAGGAATCAGATCATATTCAAAAGAACAATACTTGGGAGCTTGTTCCTAGACCTGCAAATAAGAATGTAATTGGCTCCAAATGCGTGTTTAAGAATAAAATGAATGAACAAGGAAAAATTGTTAATAATAAATCCAGATTGGTTTGTAAGGGGTATGGACAATTTGAAGGAAAGGATTTTGATGAAACCTTTGCACCAATGGAAAGATTAGAAGCCATCAGAATATTTCTTGCATATGCATGTCATAAGATCTTTAAAGTATATCATATGGATGTTAAGTCGGCATTTCTTAATGGATATCTAGAAGACAAAGTATATGTTGAGAAACCTGAAGGATTTTCTTTGACAGATAATCCTGACTATGTCTATAAGTTGAAAAAGGAATTATATGGACTGAAATAGGCACCACGAGCCTGATATTATAGACTAGACAAATTTCTACAGGACAAAGGGTTCAAGAAAGGTATTGTTGACAACAATCTATACGTTAAGTCTGAAGGTGATGATTTATTAGTTGTTTTGGTTTATGTAGATGACATTATTTTTGTATGCACTAATGACCCTTCAATTCAGTGGTTTTCTAATTCAATGCAGACTAAGTTTGAGATGTCCTTGATAGGAGAAATTTCATATTTTCTTGGTTTACAAATCAATCAGAGTTCTGCAGGGCTATTTATCTCTCAAGAAAAGTGTTTGAAAGAGATGTTGAAGAAGTTTTAGATGGAAGATTCCTCTCTTATTAGTACACCTATGGTTGTTGGTTGTAATCTCAGTAAAGATGATATTTCCCCTGATGTTGATCAAAGAACATATCGATCAATGATAGGAAGTCTTTTGTACATCACAACATCTCGTCCTGATATAATGCAAGTTGTTGGAATGGTAGGTCGTTATCAGTCTACTCCTAAACAAATTCATTTAGCATATGACAAGAGGATATTCAAATATTTGAAGGGTACAATGACTTATGGTTTTTGGTATCCTAGAAATCATAATTTTAAGTTAATTGGATATTCAGATGTTGATTGGGAAAATTGTTTGGATGAAAGAAAGAGCACTAGTGGAGGTGCATTCTTCTTAGGTGATTCATTAGTCGTATGGCTTAGTAAGAAGCAGGGATATATTTCTTTATCAACTATAGAGGATGAGTACATTGTTGATGCTACTTGTTGCACTCAGATCTTATGGATGATATAATCTCTTGCAAATTTTAAGGTAACTTATACTGATCCCATTCCACTTCACTATGATAACACCAGTGCCATTAGTGTCTCCAAGAATCTTGTGCTTCATTCCAAGACTAAGAATATACCAATAAAGTATCATTTTCTCAAAGAGAAGGTTACAAACAGATTTGTTCAGCTAAATTATATTCAATCCAAAGATTAGATTGTCGATATCTTCACTAAACCACTTGCAACAGATAAATTTGAGTATCTACACCATAAGTTGGGTGTGACCCTGTTATCTAGGTAAAATAGACTATCTAATCAAGGGGAGTATGTGTTGGTCGAATATATGAGACCTCCAAAAGGTACTGCAACATCTCAGGGAGACAATGTTTTTATTTGACATTGATGTCAAAGGGGGACAATGTTTTTCTTTGACATTGATGTCTAAGAAAAATAGTGTAGCCTTTAAGGGTTGCCATCAATGCCAAAGGGGGATATTGTTGGCATGTTTTACAGGAAGCGTGTGCTTGTCATTAATGGAAATAACAACAGTGACGATGGAAAAAAGGAACAAAATAAGCTTAGAAGGAGAAGAGAATAGTATGCAAAGATCAAAGCTCAGAAGGGGAAAACGATTGAGAATTGCATCACCCGAATATTCGTCAACCATCAGATAAAATTAAGTAAAGGATAGGATAAATGGGGCACACGGTTTGAGAATTTGATTATCTGAATATATTTCATTCGTTGGATCAAATTAAGTGGAAGGATATGATAAGAAAAGATGGAAGTTCGTTGGATTTAAAACCAAGGCAAAGAAGCATCACAGAAAGATCAAGTCGTCGATCTAAGATCATGATCAATGAACAACATTCATTTCAGGTCTAAATATGTGAGGAGGTTATGCTTTGGAAAATATCACTTTAAGAATTTCAAGTTGAGAACTTAAATACCCGAAGCCCAGAGAGATGAAGAGTCGGAGAGACGGATTAAATTTCAACTATCAGATCCAGAGGGATACGTGGCAACAGATCATGAGCTTTGAAGAAATTACTTCGAGAAGTTTAAGTTTGAGAGATCCTGGAGAGTTGAAGAGATGAAGTAAATATTGATCATCCGATCATATGAAATAGATCTCAATCGTTAGATCATCAAGAGTAAATCTCAAGTGTCGGATCGTCCGAGGTGGATCTGGTTCATCTAATCCAGAAGAGACATGGTGTAAATCTGTGGACTTCGGGTAAAGACCTGAAGTAATCCTTAATCGTCTGATTCAAGGACATATGGAAGACCTCATTAGCAAGGACATGTGGAAGAACATGTTAGCAAAGACATGTGGCAGACCACGTTAGCAATGACATGTTGCAGACCACATCAGCGAGTGACACATGGAAACCACTTGGTCTGTGCCAGATCAATAGGTGATGTGTGTAATGTTACGTCACTCTAGGAGATTTAATTAGGGAGTTTCACCACCAACAAATGAAAAAACCTTCGAAGTTCTGAAGGCCGAAGTCCCAAAGGGTCGAAGTGTTGAAGGGATAAATAGTCGAAGTCATGAGGGACAGAGTCACGAAGTCTCGAAGTGAAAGAGGACCATTGATTTGAGGAGGACACATGGTAGGAATCTGTGGACTCCAACTAAAATACTTCTAGGAGAGTGTGAAGGTTGAGAATTGAAATTTTTGAAGCCCGGAATAGCGAAGGAGATATCAACCATTGAATCGAGTAAGGGGCCGTAGAAACATTGATCTGGTTGAAAGGTAAAATTCCCAAAGTAGAGGTAGAGCCATCGATTGAGAAGGACAGGTGTCCGTAGATCATCGACTCCAGAAGATTGGCACACAGAGAAAATAATTTTTTGAGATTTGAAACTCCCGGAGCTCGAATCACGAAGTAAATCACAGTCGTTGATTTAGGAAGGTTAGATTTGATCTGCAGAACTTGAAAGGATAGATTTGAACCATCAATTCAGGAGCACTGTCAAGATCATGAGATCGACGATCCCGTGCATTTCAGGGTTAGAACATGCTCAGGTCTTAATTTTTTGTGAGTGGGCTGCAATCAAAACCACAGTATCGCCAAAGGCATATGTGGATCTCTATAGTGAATTGTGGGGTGAAAAGCGGATTTCCCTCGAACCACCTTTGGCCACACCCGCAATCACGTGGTCACATGAGAGAATCACCCAAGGTCACATCAGTGAAATATTGAGGAAGGAGCTAGCACTGCTAGGATCTACATCATAGGTGACACATTGAAAAATAAAAAATCATTTGCGTGTATAATCCAATGGTACCGATCAAATGGAATCTGATTGAAGGGTTGTTTTTTCATCTCATGATTTCTTGATCAGTTGCGATTCAGTTACCCTAACTGAATCATTGTTCCTGAGTGGTTGAATCATTATTCCTGAGTGTTGGAATCATGGTTCCTAAGCATTGGAATCATGATTCCTGAGCATTTTTAAAATTCCCGACTTGAGCGTTGGAGATGCAGAATGTAACGGATGATGAGAATAGGAATATCACAATGTAACAGATGAAAGAGAGAGGTTGTTGCTTCTTGGTAAAAAGTAGTCGAACTGTAAGAAAGATATATCACAACATGAACTGAGGGAGAAAGTGTAGAGATGAATAACATAATCTGGACAAAGAAGAAATGGTGAGAACAACAGACTGTACGAGAACTTAAGCGCAAGAAGATGTGAGGAGGAAGACACTGATGCAGGCAGAGTAGAGTAGTGTAGAAGAACAGTGATGAGACTGGTAAGCCATTGATAAATATCATATCACTGTAATAAATTTTAGCAAGCAAATATTTATATTTCAAGGTGGTATGGTGGTTCTAGGGAGGACTTATGTCCTCAGAGTTTCAAGTGGGTTCTTGAACACAGGGAGTTATATCTTCCATCTGGTTGCAGCCAGAAAAGATAAGGTGGTAGGGTGGTGCAAGGGAGAACCATTGTTCTCTATTATATAGGTTGGTGCATGTGTCACTGTAAGTTGGTGCTTCCATCCAGTTGGTGTTGGAACACTCAGGAAGTTGGTGCTTCCATCCAATTGATGTTAGAACACTCAGGGAGTTGGTGCTTCCTTCTAGTGGGTGCTAGAGGAACGAGATATCCGGTGCTCTCAACAAGTTGCATATTGTAAAACAGAGGTGGTAGCCTCACATTGAGTTGGTGCTCAAGTATAGATGATGTACAGAACATAAAAACACTGCCTATCATTCGAAAAAGAAGAGGTTTTCTCCCTTTATGGGTTTCCTCATGAATTATTGTCTTTGTGTATATCATATGTTTGATTGATATTTATTATTTCTGCTATTCATGACTTGCATAATCTTGATGATCACTTGGAGAACATTAATAATATTTCAATAGACATAAAAAAATTTAAGCACAGTAACAACTAATTCACTCCCCCCTCTCAGTTGTCTTAGTATTTCCAACACCACCATCCATATATAGGCCCTTTTTTCTCAACTTCCACATTATGGTACAGTACCTCAGAGACTCCATTTTCTAAACCATTCTCAGCCACAAGATCCTGATCTAGCCATCTACACATTCATATTCTTTGGGCTTTCATATGCACTTCTCCTCGAAGGATAATTTTTTTCATGCCACGTTTAGGTACATATGCTTACTTTCAGTTTTATCAAATAATTGTTATTTGTTCTTTATCATCAAATGTCATTCACGTGGGATATTTGTCTTTTTATGTGAAGGTACTTGTTAAGAAATATTACAACCTTTTCAGGTATATCTTCGAAACTGGCATATAATTACTCCCTCTGTAAATAATTGCATATCATAGTCACACCCTCTGACATTTTCCTTTAGGGTCCCTACATCTAGCTCTACAATACCTTTACCTCTGCCACATTTTGGTATTGTCAATCGATATCACTCTCCCTGACATGAGTTTTCCCATTCATAGTTCTCCTTGGTAACTTGACACTCATGTTGTTTTCACCCGCTAGGATCGAGAGTCCCGATAGTTTTCTTCACTTCCAAGAATGAAACCCATACATATTTTTATCATATTACTAACTTTCCCAATGGAATCTCAGGTCATATCATCCTGCACTTGGTTCTTTTGACTGCACCCCCATAGTTTCATTAGCCCTCCATCTCATCCACCATCAGTTTTACCATCTACAGATTTTCCTCCATCCATTTACCTAATACAAAAACCACCCATGGGGCCCCCACCCTCCACTAGTTATCTTTCACAAACTTGTTACCTAAACAGGCCAAGCCATCTTTCATCGAGGCACTCATTTCTGTATATGTATACTCCACTCCAATTATTCTTTATTCATTTGGTAATTGTATAAATCCCTTGTTTCCAACATACACATAGCTTTTTAGTCGTCATCCCCGATGAACTTATTTTACCTAGAAAAGAAACCCATGTCGCCTTTGGTTGGGGAATCTATCCTTTTTTCATATAGACATCTTTGACAAACATCGAGTATCCCAAATCCATGTAACCACGATCTCTAATTTTTCCAACTTTTTCAGCCTCCTGCACAATTTAACCCCATGTCTAGTTGTCCCCCTGACACTAGATCCAATTGTACGGTTGTTGCCAATCATCCTTCAAAACCCCAACCAAGGGTAGTCCTAAGTCCCATAGTGTCTTGACTTTGTCCATGTTTACACGTCAGTACCTGATATCAGCTATTACTCAGTGGATTTCAATATGCCCTTTTCTTCTTGACGTTGCGTCTCCCTTGTTGTCAACATCAACACAGTTTTGAGAAGGGCGACAATATCTTGTCTCTCATTACCTTTTCAATGAAGAGCCTCAGATGGAACAGAGAGAGTCATCATTGCTTTATGATTCTATTGAGCCCCATAACATTTGACTTCAACAAAATCTCATGTTAAGGTGGGTCTTAATATGCGACCATTGCAGTTTTCCATACCATCCAAAGACCTATGAATTTGATAGGCCATCAATTCCTACAAGTCATCGACACTTCTTACCATCGTCCATTACTCGATTCAGATTCAGTTCACCATTCAGAATCATCATATGTCATTATCAACCACCCATGAGGTCGCTCCAACTATATACATCATCATACATCTTCAGTTACAGTCCCACATTTTGGTTTCATGACATGAGTATGGGGCATGCCCGCCTCGTTTGTATACATATTTTATTTTTTCTTCCTAGAGAAATGTTTGGTTCCCACGATTTTCCCCCTCCCTTCGACAGATCACTCTTGCGGTTCCTCTCTTCACTCTTCCACACAATGGCACCATCAACAAAAGAAACATTGATGTATTTCAATTATACGTATGCTCCTAACCTCACACATCAGGGGGCATCTGTTATCACCAAAAACAATTCCGCAGAATTACAAACAATGGTTGAAGAAAGACATCAATTCCAACAACAATTAGTACACCTACAACATCAAAATTAATCAAAAAAGGCATAAAAATATATATTTTGTTCATAAATCAAAGTGCACAAATTCACCAAAGTCAGTGCACGCATTGTGCATAGAATGTGCGGGCTAACATAGCCCTAAATGCGCACTATGTGTAGGATGCACGACTGTCTATGAGAAAACCCGTGCACTTCTCATGAACGATGCATTTATGAATCTTGTCGACCTCTCAACCACTTCCATTCCGACCCCCAACACGATTTGACACTCATATCTAAGCGAAATCTATCTTGGAGGCTAGTCAAGGGCTAGGAAGTTCCCTAAAAGGCACCTTGTTCACATTATGAACTAGTTATATCTTACCATGAATGGAAACTATAAATATGTGCCATGGGTGTGTTAGAAAAATAAGAACTTCAATGTATTGTTATGCTGCAAGAATTATTCTTGGAGAATCCTCTTTTCTCTTTGAATCATTCAGGCACTATAGCAAGGGCCATTCCACTCACCTCCTGAGAGGATTGACATTGTATTTCTTCACCATTGTTACTTTCCATTGTATGAAGAGAAGAGCTCTCTATTAGGGAACTCAAGATACCTCCCAAGGAGGAAGAGGAGATTCATAAGTCCCTACATTTCTCTACGGTGTTATCTTATCAATACAATGATCCATTGGTAGCTATATGATTGTCATTTTTATTTTTCATGGTTCTAGTTCTTGCAAGTTTTTCTAAAATTTGTTTCCTTTTATGTTTTTATTTTTATTTCCTTGTTTCATGTGTATTTGGTTATCTAATAAACTCACAACTCTCTGTCTTGTTTAGTTGACTAAACTAGGCAATTAAGTGTTGTGTTTTTTCTCACCCATGTGACAAAGCCAACATAAGATTTGGTGCCCAACATGCGACACATCATGCATTTCTCCCAACATAATATTTTTCAGCTCTCTTGAATTTGGCACATGTACCTTGCTTTTGTACGTGAGGATTCCATCCTCTTTTCGCTCATAGTAATTTTCCTTGTTGTAATGTTTCTTTTATTTTCAAATAGTGACTATCTGAATTTCTAGCTTCTAAAACTCTTTCTTTTAAATGAGATATGTACATGCTAGTGGTTGTAATATGAATTTTGTGTTCTTTCCTACTGAGTGCATCGACCACCTAATTTTTTTTTCCTTTGAAATATTTAATTTCAAAGTCATATTCACTAATAAATTTGAGCCATCTAGTTTTCCTGACACTTAATGTGGGTTGTCCAAATAAATGTTTCATACCAAAATGGTCTATCGTTATCTCCTGAAATATTATCCCCATGAGTTAATGTCTCCAAATGTTTAGTGCATGGACAATGGATTCTAATTCCAAGTCATGTGTAGCATAATTCCTCTTATGCTCTTTTAAATTTCAGAACTCATAGCACACCACATGATATTTTGGGTGATGACTCCAATGAGCCCTTCTTTGCACACATTAATGCACACCACAAAATCTTCCTATGGATATGCAATCCTTAATATTGGTGCACTTGTCAAATTGTCTTTTAGTTGTTGAAACTATGTTCACACTCAGAAGTCTATTCAAATTTCACTCCCTTCTTTTGCAAAGAAGTGATTGAGCTTGGAATCTTTGAAAATCCTTTTATGAATATTTATTTATAACTGATAAGACCCATGGATGTTCTAACCTCTGTGAAATTTTTTGGCACTGGCTATCCCCTAATAGCCTCTATCTTCTCGGGATCAACTATTGTCCCATCTATTGAAATGATATTCCCCAAGTAATGAATCTTCTTTTGATAAAATGTGCACTTAGCTTGGCATATAACTTTTGTTCTATTTAAACTTACAACATTGTTCTTAAATGTTGTTCATTTTTTTATTTTTATTTTGAGTAGATGAGTATGTCATCTAGGAACAGAATCACAAAATTGTCGAGGTATTCCCTGAACACTCCATTCATCAAGAATATGAAAACAATAGGGGACTTTGATATCCTAAATGGCATTACCGTAAATTCATAATGCCCATATATTTTTCTAAAGATTGTATTACTAATGTATTCTTATTTTATCCTTAGTGATAACCTGACCTCAAGTCAATCATGGAAAATGTTCTTACAACTTTCATCTGATTGAATAGATCATCGATCCTTGGAAATGATATTTGTTATTTATGGTGACCTTATTCAGTTATCTGAAATCAATACAAATCCTTAAGGTTCCATCTTTCTTCTTCATAAAAAGCATTGGGTCTCCCCAATGTGACACACTTGGGCGTATATACCCCTTCTTAAACAATGCTTCAAGTTTCATATGAAACTCTTCCAATTATGGTGAGCCCATTATGTAAGGTGTCTTGGACACTAGGGTAGCTCCTAGCTCCAAATTAGTAGATAAATCAATGTCTCTATTTGGACGTAGTCTTGGGATTTCCCCAAAAACATATTCAAAATCCCTCAAGACCAGATGGTCTTCAATGCTTGACATTTTATCTTTATCTGCCTCTTCCATATGGGTTGCAAAAATCTGACATCCCTTCTTGAAACTCTTTTTCAGCTACATACCTGATATTTCTCTAATAGCTACAACTCTTGGAATACCTTGAACCTTGCCTTGTTGTCCTATCTCATCAATAAAAGTGATTGTCTTGTTATAACAATCTATGACAAGATGGTGTTTTTCCAACCAATACATGCCAATTAGACAATCATATGAGTCCAATGGTATGATGTTCACGTCTACCTTTATGTCGAGTCCATTCATGTTTATTGGGTGATCTTTAACCAACTCATTGATTTTCTTCTTAGCCCCTTGTGGCTAACTAAACTAGCCAAGATTTATTATGCTTACTCTTTTGTAAGTGAAATCTTTCAATATTGTTATATTTTATGTAACTATGGATAGCTTCAGAATCAATTAAAATTTCTATGAGCTAGTTGTCAATATTACCTTCCACTTCAATCATGGGGGATTGATATTATGCTTTGTTATTATCCAAGGCTGCATAAATCCTTGAAATGTTTACTTCCATGTCTTCAATTGTTCCATCCTCCTGAATCCTATGGAAAATCCTCATTCTTTTTACTTTGTGAGGACAGTCCCTATATAAGTGATTTCCCTCACATCCCCAACAATGTACAGGTTGCTTCCTTGTCCTTTTCCCAAATGAATCTTCCTTCCTAAAAAATCCCTTCGTTCACATAAAAAATGTAAGTGAAAAACATAAGGTAGTAATTTTTATTTTTATACCAAGTTACAAAACTATCTAGTGTGACAATTACATAAGAAAGGACAATTTAATATACACAAATAACAATAGTTATTGATCTATTTTTTTTTATCACTATAATTTGCTCAACAAGATCAAGATACAATTATCAAAGCATTCAATAATTTTATGTATGGAAAATATTAACATCAATCATATGAAGGAAAACAAGGGTATATATCGTCTATCCACCCAAATCCTACCTTGCAAGGTTAAGACCTTCAAGTCACATAATCAACACTCAAGTATAGGATGTTGGACACACTTACCACACTTAGAGGAGGGGTGAATGAGTGTGGGGCTCTTTTTCCCAAAACTTCCCTCTTACACAAAACTCATTAATTAGCATTCAACATTTTACTCATTACTCATTGCTGTCATTTATAACCAGTTAGATGTGAACACATATCAGAAATATATCATCAACAATTCATCATCACAAGAAACAAAAAGAACACAAGATGTATGTGCAATTTTATTTTTATTACGAACTACAATCCTTGGGGTTTTTCAGCAACAACTGAATAGAGTACAACTCTACAAGAGCACCATCTCTATAATGCAACACTTAGCTTACATCCTCAGCATCAATTGAGATGAGGCAACAATCCTCAATAGATATTAATCTGCAACAGGTATGCGACCAGTTAGTAGTGCAACATGCATGTGTACGTGCCCTATCGGTAGTACAACCCATGTGTATACACGCCCAAATAGTACTACAACTTGTGTATACCTTCTGAGCTATTAGGGCTTATCCTTCAAAATCAACTCAGATCCTCTACAACCAATTTATCAATCTCTTTTGTTTTTCAATGTCCAAACTAACCACCATCCAGTCACAATACATCCAAGCTCTCCAATAACTTACTCATGCTCCACAACCAATCAATATGAATGCTACTCAATCATGCATAAGCAATCAATATAATATAGCCATCATATTAGTACTGAATCATAAGAGTGTTTCTCACTCCAACAACCAACATAAACCACATCATAGAAACCATACCAAGAATTCCCTAGGCATTCACAACACAATAAGCAATGTTATCCATCAAGATAATAATGTAACCATACCAGTGTCTCAGTGATATATCTAAGCCCATAGAGTGCAGATATGGAACCTGCTTCAGTATTCAACAACTTGTCATCAACTCAACCACAAATCTCAATGATTTTATCCATTGTACACTCCCTATACACTGACATCCTGAGTATTGTATGCACCTTGTACACTGACAACTTGCGTATACGCCCCCTATACACAGACAACCTACATACGCACCAGAAAATAGGGTTTTTCTGTGATTATGATAATTTCGCCGTCATGATCTCAGACTTGACGAAACTTCAATGCGTCCATGAGATCCTCCCCATGCTCTCTTTCTCAGAATAGATCTTCAATCATGATTAAAAGATCCACACCAAAATTCTCTCACAAGAATTTGTCCATCAATACTCCAAAATATATTCTCACAAGAAGCTCTCCATTTATCCAAAAAAAAGGATGTTTTACAAGATACCATTGCTATCTTATTTATACTTTCATCCTCTAGGTCAATTAACCCATTTCTAGGTCACTTAACCCATTTCTAGGTTTATCTTATTTATTGAGTTCAAACTTGGCCAATAGCATGTCAGTAATAGGATTACAATAAAACATAACCTTTCATTCACCATTATGATGCAAAATCACACATGCAACTGTTGGTTAGATGGATAGAGAATTTGCAATAATAGAAAATGATAAACCCTCCCTCTTTTAACCATGTCAAGTGAAGCAACATTCCCCTTACGACCCTCATAAGATTACCTTTTGGTCTTGATTCTGCAATTCGGGCAGGTGTAACAGCCTGCTTCCATGTACCGTCTACTAAATAGATAACACTAGTCAATGTCATCCTTCGTGACATCTCTAGTTCTTGACCAGATGTAAACGAAATGGCCACTTTATCTTTTGAAACTACCTCGACAGTTTCTGGAGATGACGATGAGAAGAAACTTATTTTTGTTGTGTGAACCAGCCACAAGTCCAGTGTTGAAAGACGGGCCCTGAAAATGATCTGTATATGGAAATGCAGTAAAAGGAGCATCTAGAACACTCTCCTTTCAAAAAATCATGAACCCAATTTGACAATGAAGCTCTTGACAACACTGGAGTTTGTGGAATTCTTCAGCATGTTTGGCAGTAATCCATGACACCTTCTAACTCTGCAGATACTGAGCAACCACTTGACACCTGCAAAATCTATGGCACTTGCAATCTTGGACATCTGTCAGTGGATCTTCTTCATGGCTTAGACATTTGGACTTAATTTTAAATCGTGACCTATATTGTAACTTGACACGTCGACTTGGAATATAGACTTTGCATAGGCATCTAAATTTATTTGGTCAATGAACTTTATTTATGTCTTTGAAATTTTAGTTTGAGTTTGAGGCTTTGATATATAGAATCAATGAGATATGTAGGAGATTGGTCTGGCTTGGTGTTTAGCAAAGAATTAGGTTGTGATATGGATTAGGTTTAGGATAGTTTAGGAATAAAACACTTAAGTGCACACATCAGTTTTTGCTTAGGAATTTTAGAAATAAAATATACATTTCATTTCAGAGTATAAAGAAGCCACAAAAACTAGGATGTAGGAAGCACTGAAGATTCTTTGAAATGCAAGTGAAAACGATCACATAGAGATTTGATGAAGATATGGAAGTTAAAATATTGGCTAGAAAACTTTAGAAATGAGCGTATTGAATAAAAGTTAAGAAGACACTCCAAAAATACCAGTGCATTTTGTATCGCTAACAATACCAACATTGATGTCAACACCAATTACCAATTATTTGTGTCAACATGTAGATAAGGCATGCTCTACATTAATAGTCGATGTGACTATCTCTCCACATCAATCTCTCCCCATCAATAGACATCAATCACATCAATGTGATTAACTCTCCCCCTTTGACATCAATGGAAAAGGGTCATTCTCCTCTTGGGGCTGCTCCCCCTTCTTGAAATCTCCTTGGGGTTGCTCCCCCTGTCTGAATTCCTTTGATATTCCTCTAAATAATATCTCCCCTTTTGAATAATGGATATCACTATGATGTAATGATGAAGATACATCAAACATACTCCCCCTGTGACCATTTGTCCTCTTGGAATTATGCCACTGTGATTTTTATTCAAATATAGGGCTCTTTTCTATGTATGCATCTGATAAATATACCCTCCTAGAATCATGGGAAGAAGAATGAATCCCCCTAAGGATATGTCTCCCCCTATCTTGTCTGCAAGATGAACAATATGCTACCATATGACAATCCTTGGACCTGTTCATGCATCAAACTTGTTCCATACCATCCATCATGAATGTCAACATTAAAAATAAAGAATCATGAACAATATATGTACCAAAATGTGCCTACAATGTAGAACACCCATGTACATCAACCATGTGAAAAAAGATATCATCCATGGAATGTATCAACCATATGCCTCTATCAATATGCCAACATGTGCATCTACCAATATTCCAACCATATGCATCCACCAATATGCCAACCATGTGTATCAACTACATGTCTCAATGTGTAGCCCAACCACATGAAAAATGCATGCACCATGATAACCAACATATGCTTCCAATAATACATCATAATATATATCAAATGAAACTCAAATATGTACCAACCATGTACCCCAACATATTATTTTACATAATCCAATAGATGAGCATTTGATCGACATCAATCCATACTCATGGGTTAGTGCCATGCACCCAAGATTTATTTTATATCATAACCTTGTGTGAACTAACTTAGAACCATAAAAACCTACAAAAAATAGTGTCAGAACCTGTAATAAACAATGTTAGAACCTGCAACACAGAGTTATACCATCACATCAAGTTGAAACCCATGTGCATTGCCTTTTTCCCAAGGCTTTACCACATATACGCGGCATGTTGCACAACAGAGCACATGTGTATGTGACCTATGCAAGTTCAGACAACGTATGTACACAACTGTCACCACTGCCACCTGCGTATGCCTCAATAGATGTCTTACTTAAGCTTCCCTTCAGTCTTTCATTCGGTTCTAGTTGGTCTGTCTTTTTCACCCACTTTTGTAGATGACCCTTATCCTCAGAACTTGATCTCTGAGCATCCATCGTTTCAAATACGTCTCCCTTTCTTACTTCGTTCCTTCTTTTAGCCATGCTATGTAAAGTCCTCATCATGGAATTTATTCTTGTGCTCCAGAACTCCTAATATTTGTGTCCAAATCCACTACAACTGTAGCATCTCATGCAGTTACAGTGAACAACAATATGTCCTACTTGATCACATCTCCAACACCATGTGGTGTTATAGAATATTCCATTATATCTCCTTTCATAATATCTGCATTCAAAATCTTTGTGACCATTGTTTATGGATAAATTCGTGAGTGCGGACACAGAGCAATCTCCCCAGATCCACCTGGATCTGGAACAAAACGTGATAGAATACTACTCTTTCCCTATATCTAGATATTGAATGAACTAAGAGAAATGGATGGTGGACATACCTTATGAACGCTCTCCTTTAATCTATGTTGTTCCTTGCTCTGCTTCGATGCTCTTGTGTCGTTCCAATCACAACAACACAAACCAATCACAGCAAAGGCATTAATATATTCAATATCTAGTCTATACATGTGATCAAGGAATCATGTAATAAGATGACATCATCATTATGGGAAAGGGACATATTCATGTATTTCATTAACTGAAAGAGAAATATACAACCTGAGCCTTGATGTCGTAGATCTCCTTTCGATGGCTCCTAGCTCTGACACACACACTTGCTCATGCATGAAGAAATTCAACCACATATGATTACTTGTTGTCTCTTGCTGTTGTAGCTTCAATCCTCCATACAGTCTTGCACAAGTTCTCCAAACAATCTCTAGCTAGCTTGCTTCTTCTTCTTGTTCTAACCATTTCCATAAGTAATCTCCTCAATATATAGGAGAA
>ML777892.1:854389-866830 GCA_009831015.1 Picea engelmannii | reverse complement strand
ATTCTCGTAGGAGAGTATATATGCAGCCTGCGAACTATCTTCAAAATATGATTTTGAGAAAATGACAAGTGTAACCTTCTTCAGGAAAAAGTTCTTAATGAAGAGTTTGATCTTCCATTATCATGACATAATCATAATATCATTTTGATAACCAAAAATGTGGATAACAACCATATCCATTACATGAATAACAATGCCCATGAAAAATACTTTCATACCTTTGCTTTAGTGTCCCAAAAGTGGCTTCTTGATGTATTTCTTGCTTTGTTCTTTTGAGATTTTATTTGGCTTGTGTAGATGTTTGTTTTGCAACATTGTCTTCCTTATTTGATGGACTTACCTCATGCTTCTTTGAGGTTCTTGATTCAACATATGTAGCTTCTTCTTTGTATCCAAGTCCTGATTTATCACATGGTGATCTTTGACTTTCCAAGATCTCATCCAAGATTCGTGAGCTATTCAAGAATTTGTTTGACTTTTCTACCTTCTTTCTAAGGTCAACAATTTCAGCTTCTAACTTACAACATGACTCTTCCTTTTCATTTATTTGATTCTTCAATAGTTCTTTTATTCTTTTGGCTTCTTCAATTTGGATCTTGAGATGGACAATGGTTTCAAAAAGTTTGCTAATATCATCATCTACATTCATATCTTCTTTTCCATTGTTTAGTCTTGTGATCTCTTCTTCCTTTTCTTCTAATTCAGCGTTAGTGTTATTGCTCTCTTCTTGTTCCTTGATCATTTCCTTTAGTTTCAAGATGTGCCTTAGACTTCTCCTAAGAAANTTCTTAGTGTTATCTGAAAGATAGTTATAGTCTATATAATAATGATCACTTCTATATCTATATAAACCCTCTTCAATTTCCTTTTGAAGTTTTAATAGATTTCCTTCTATTATTTTCATGGGATAATTACCATCAAACTTTACACAAGTTGTTTATACATCTTCTTCTTCACTTGTAGAGAAAAATTCATCATCATCATCACAATCAAGGGATTTTGAGGGTTCTTTATCTTCATTTGAATTATCTTCACTATCTTCCTTTTTTCCAACATCAACACATAATTATTTGCCTTCATCTTCAAGATCTTCCTTTGTGATATCATCACTTGATTCTTTATCTTCACTTGAAATGTTTTCAAAATCACATTTAGAAACAATGCATTCAATATTTTTTGATGATTATTTACCTTTGATGATCGTGATGGACTGGTATTCAATTTCTTCTTTCTCCTTCTTGCTTTGATATGTTTCCTCTAGCTTTAGCCATAGATCCTTGGTGGAAGTGCATTGTCCCATGATCTCTTTGATAGGGCTTGAGAGTCCACTAAGAACGGTCTTGAGAGCCAATGCATCATTCTTCTTTCCTTCCCTTTGAGCTGCAAACTTTGACTTGTTCTTCAACGGAACTAATCCACCAATGGTTTCCTTCCAAATCGTTGCTCCCATTGTCTTCAAATACACTCTCATCTCTATTCTCCAAGTAGAATAGTTTTCCTCATCATGGATTGGAACTTCATCATCCATTTGTGTGTCTATGGATATCCTTCAAGCTTGTTAAGGCTTGTAGTGAAGGACTTCTTTGATCCCAATTGTTGGACACACCTACCACACTTAGAGGGGGGGGTGAATGAGTGTGGGGCTCTTTTTTCCAAAATCTTCCCACTTTACAATAACTCCTTAGTTAACATTCAACATTTATTCATTACCCATGGCTTTCATTTATAACCAGTTAGATGAGAACATATATCAAAAATATATCATCAACAAGTCATCACCATAAGGAACACAAAGAACACAAGATGTATGTACAATTTTTCTTTTTATTATGGACAACAATCCGAGGGTTTATCAGAAACAACTGAATAGAGTACAACTCTACAAGAGCACTGGCTCTATAATGCAAAACTCATCTTACACCCTTGGAACCAACTGAGATGAGGCAACAATCCTCAACATATATCAATCTGTCAACAGGTACGTGACTTGTCAATAGTGCAGCCAGCATGTGCATGCGCCATGGCTCACTACAGCCCGCGTATGCACGCGACCAATGTATACAACAACCTGCATATACCTTCTAAGTTGTTAGGGTTTGTCCTTCAAGATCAACTCAGATTCTCTGCAATCAATATATCATTCTCTTATGTCTCTTACTGTCCAATCTGACCACCAGCCAGTCACGACAAATCCAAGCTCTCTAATAGCTTGCTCATGCTCCACAACAAATCAATATGAATTCTATCTCAATCATGTATAAACAACTAGTATACCATAGCAATCATGTCACCACTGAATCACAAGAGTACTTCTCACTCCATCAACCAAATCAACCAAACTGAACCACGTCATAGAAGCCATACCAAGAATTCCCTAAGAATTCACAACACATCAAACAATAGTATCCATCAAGACAATAATGTAACCATACTAGTGTCTTAGTGATAGATCTGAGGCCATATAATGAAGATCTAGAACCTGCCTAATCATCCAAGAGATTGGCACCATCTCAAACACAAGTCTTCACCATTATATCCACCATATGCTCCATGTCCTTATATAGCCCATGTACATACTCACCGTATACACAGCCAACCCGTGTATACCTCAATGTATACACACCCTATACACAGACAACCCGTGTATGCATCATAAACTCGGGCTTTTGAAGTTACGATAATTTTTTCGTCAAGATATCCGACATTGTCGAAACTTTGATGCATCCATGAGATCCTCCTCTTGCTCTCTTCCTCAGAATATATCTTCAATCATGCTTAAGAGATCCACAACAATAAGATGCTCTCACAAGAAGCTCTCCATCAATACTCCAAAAGATATTCACAAGAAGCTCTCATTGATCCACACAAAAGATGATTTACAAGAGACCATTGCTATCTTATTTATACTTTCATCCTTTAGGTCACTTAACCCATTTTTAGGTCACTTAACCCATTTCTAAGTCACTTAACCTATTTTCCTTATTTTAGGGTTAATCATTTTCCATAAATAGAAAGTTCTCCAATATTTATCATTTAAATATTCCTTCTTGATTTTGTCACTTCTCTTTATTATTTAAATAATGATTTCTTATTTTAGGTCACTTTGACTTCTTTGACCTTTTGGGGCTTCAATCCATCATATGGGGGTCCTTCATCTTCGTAAGGCCATAACTCTCAAACCATGAGGAGTTATGTGACATTCCACATACCACCGGAAATGGCATGACAAGAACTATCCATATAGGATAGTTTCACCAACAACTTGATTGATATTCATCTCATTATTTCACATACAATCATGGGTCCTCCAACCATTCTTCTAAGATAACTCAATCCGCAAAGCGTCTTCTCATGAGGGATTTCACCATAAGGGGACCACTTTGGAGTTCATCCATTTGTGCACCTTATCAATCATGATAAGACAATAATGATTCATCTTTGCATCAATTCACCACTGCATCATATACATCATATCAATGATCTATCTTTATCAATTGGTTTCCACTTTGACATATATCATTCTCATCAAGGAAAATCATCAATTAATCAATTACTTTACATCAATCAATCAAACCATTTGTATCAATGACACATGATCCAACAATCTCCCAAATAATCAAACCATTGGCATCAATGACAACATGATCCAACAACTTTTGTTATCAACTGATCGTCGAAGGCCAAAATCATGAAGTAATTTTAATCATTGATCTAATTCAGGAGAATTCTTGATCATTGATCAAATATAGTGGAAGAATAGAGTAAGAATGAGGTGTTAACCGACAACAAGCGATCATTGTCATTTTATGACTTATTCGGTAGGTAAACCTCTGGAGGAATTGAACTACTTCAGATTTCTATTAACTCGGAGTCCTAGAGTCACAAATATTTGAAGTTCTGGAGTATATGAAAACCATCCACCTTAACTAAATATTAATTTGGAGTCATCCATCATCTAAAATACAAATTCCAACGAATGCACAAGTATTAGACTAGACCGTCAATATGAAAACTCCAGGAGTAATGTTAGCCATTGAATTAGCTATCATGGTATGTAACAACTCCAGAAGAATACAAGGATTGCAAAGGATGGAATCACAAAGGCTGAAGTACTGGAGAACCTAGCTCCAACATCGGTCATGTGATAAGGTGAAAAAGAAAATAAGGAGCGTAAAGGGGCTAGAAGTAAATAATCCCTTGGACATTTAAATACTATCTCATGTAGAAGAATAATGGAAGAAGGAGAAAAGCGCTAACATGACAACATTTGAAATAGCTAAGCCCGTGGTCTTGAGCCTGCAGTCACAGAGGGAAGTGGATTTAAGAAAATGCCTTTGTAAAATTTTATTTCTATGAATAATTAGGGGCCTGTGAAATAATTTGACAAGATTAACAACATAACATTACATAGATCTAGTAAAAGATCGAATATGATCTATTGAAGAACTGGGGATGTAGCAGAAGCATGGGAACGTTATAAGGAGTCGATTCATATATGTGATCAACTTATGTAGATGAAATTTGAATCAAGATTAATCTTCTAATTAATTGAGAAACGTACACGATAAATTAATGAATAAAAGAATAAAATTATCTATGTTAAATTAAATGAAGAGATGCAATGGTTAATGTCAAAAAGACACAATGGTTCAATCCTATAACTATTGAGATACTATATAAACCAGAAGTGGTGGTGAATCTAAGGGTTTCTTGGTGGATTATATATATAATGGATGAATGGAAGTTCATTCTATCAGGTTGGTGCATGTTTACAAGTTGAGTCTTGTTATGATCAACTCAGTTGGATTTGAGATCAACAAGTCGGGTCTTGTTATGAGGGTTGGATTTGTCATTTCTTAGTTGGATATGAGAACTACAAGTTGGGTCTTGTATCAGAGAGTTGGATCTCTCATATTCGGTTGAATTTGAAGATATTAAAGGATTGGTTTTATTTATATTCATTCAAGTTAAATAAATAAATAATATTTTATCTACTTCATACAATTTGTGTTACACATGTTTGTGAATAATTAATTGAGTTGAATATACCTTATTCAGTTAATTTAGTTAATCTATGAAAGTGTGAAAAGAATTCAAAATTTTTAGACATTGATTCACCCCCCCACCNCCCCCCCCCCCCCCCCCCCTTTTTAGTGTTAGTGTGTGTTTCAACAATTGGTATAAGAGTCTATACTTTCAACACAGTTTCAGCACTAGAAGGTAGATTATGAAGAATGGGTGGAGAAATGGATCTCCCCACAAATGAAGTCCCCTTATTTGACAGAACATACTACTCTTCATGGAGGGAAGGAATGAAAGGATATTTGAATTCAAGAGGATATGGTGTTTAAGATTTAATAGTATCTAAACCATGGCACTCAACTACCTCAAAGAACAAATCCAAAACTGAAAAAGAAGCAAAGAAAATAATTCAATAGCATTAAAGTCAATCCAGAATGGACTATCATACGAAGTCAAAGAAAAGATGGGACACTGCACCTATGATAAAGTGTTATGGCTCCAGCTAGAGAATTCTTATCAAAATAAAGAACAAAACAAAGAAATAGAGAATTTCAATCTTTTTATAGAACAAAACAAAGAAACAAAAAAATCAAATCAAATTAAAGAAGACAAAGAAGAAGAAATCAAAATATTGAAGACCAAAGTTGCTAATCTAACAGAAGAAATGGAAGAATTGAAGACACATGACAATACAAGCAAAGAAGTACTAGAAAAGACAAAAGAAATGGTCATCTATCTAAAAACTCAACTTGAAGAAGATAATAAAAATGAAGAAGCCCAGAAGATACAATTAACTAAAAGAGAAGCATCATGCCACAGGTTGGAATTGGAATCCATCAACCTCAAAAGGATTCAGATACAAAACAAGGAAGAAATCAAAAGATTGAAGAATGAAGTTTTTTATCTAACAAAAGATATAGAAGAGTTCAAGACATATGATAAAACTAATAACTGCACAAAAGTCTTGGATGATACAGAAGAAATTGTCATCAATCTAAAGACTCAACTTGAAGGAGCTAAGGAAAAAGAAGAAGCCTTGAAGATTCATTTGACTAAAAAGGAAGAAACATGTCACATGTTGGAAATGGAAGTTATCAACCTCGGAAAGAAGAATGAAAAGAAAAAATCAATTGTCAAATTCCAGAACAACTCAACTATACTATATAGGATCTAGAACAGTCAAATACCAACTGATGACAAAATCAGTCTTGGATACAATAAGAGATAAGAAGGTGGAAAATGGAGCACCATTCAAAAACATGATAAAGGATCATACTCCTCAAAAGAAAAGGTTACAATAAAAAACCTAAAACAAACCATGAACTTTTTCAAGGAAGGAAGCTATAAAATTAAAAAACAAGAAACATATCAAAAGAGAGACTTCTCATGTCACAACGGACTCAAGTATGGAAACACCTTCAATGGTTATTTATTTTCTTGTAATAACTTTGGTCACAAAGCATTGGAATGCAAGAGTCCTTAAAAGAAAATTTCCGAAAGGTCAAATAAATTAATGAGATGTTGGAGTTTCAATTATGTTGGCCACACAACAAAGTTTTGTCATACAATGAGATGTTACAAATGTGATTGGTTTGGTCAGAAATCTAAAAACTGCAGAAAATCAAGAAGTCAATCCATGAGAAATAATTCATACAATTCAGGAAGAAAATATAATGAAGGTTGGAAGAAAATAAGAAATGACAAATATCAAAGGACAAACTTAGAAAAGAAATATCCAACAAAAAAAATATCTGATGAAAAGGTATGGAGAAGAAAATCTAAAATAGAAAGCAAGAAAGATGATCTGACATTTGAAAATGAAGAAATTGATAACAAGGAAATGATGGGTGAAGTTCCAAATAAGGAATGTGAAATCCATAGAATTTGAATGTGAAATGGATCAAACTCAGTAAAGGAGAGTTCCTACAGAAGAAGATGACACAATAGCAGATCATGACGATATCCTGCAGATCAAGAATACATTAACCAATAAAAGAAAAATGCATAAAGAAAATCTCAAAGAAGAAAAGGAAGAAGTTTCACTTACACGAAATACTGAAGATAATGATGAATATTCACTAGAATATCAACCAGAAGAATTGAGCAATGAAAATCTTGGAAGTTTTCCAATGTTATTTTCATGAACTACTAAATTTCCCATCAACAGAAAATATGACTAAAAGGAAGGAGAAAGAATTTTACAACATGATTTAGTGTAAGTACTACAAAATACTACCAAAGTATGGTATGATCTAAACCCAATGATTAATTTCCAAAAGAATAAAAAACTTATGAAGAGGACTTAACAAACAACAAATGAAAGGACCAATTCAATCTTATTTCTAACGAAGAAAAGTTGACGTTGGTTTATGCAGAGTCAAAGGACTGTGAATAAGATATTAAATTGGTTGAAGAATGGAAATTAAATTAATTGGTATCGATCGAAGGTATTATTACGAAAGATCAGAATATCAACAAGAATAAATAAACAAATCAAGAAGATTAGTAAGATTCACAACCTTGCCCTTTAAGACAAAGGAGAATATAGTAAAACCCTATGAAATATTAAAAACTCAGGGGAGTGTTTAATTTGGTCATAAAATGAGGAAGTCATTGGATTAGGTTTAAATGACTTGATCACTACAAAAATTTGGTATCAATAAGTCTACCTATTTGAACACAAAATCCTTGAGATAATAGTTGGCACATTCACAGGGGAAGAAAAGCAATAAAAGTTTAACTCTTTCTCATTAATGTCAAAGGGGGAGAAAAAAAGTAAAACAAAGTTGGTATCAATATTTGGTTCAATCATCCAACTTGAAAATGAGATCAATGATAGGAGGAGAAAAATTATTTGTTTTACATATATGTTGCCCTCAATGCTAAAGGGGGTATTGTTGAAATTATTGATTTTGTATTTTCATTGATGGCAACATGAGTCAAACATATACAGTAATCAAAGAAAAAGGAAGATCACCTTGGGGAAGAAGAAATTTGTGATCATTGTTGATCATGATAGGACCGTCAGTGATCCTATTCTCCTAAAGCTCAGGAAAATTATAATGCAGAGAATCCACATACAGAGTAACAAAGCACAAGGAATTAAAATCTCAGAAGAAATAGAGATGAACAAATAAGAAAAAAGAGAATTGAACACCCTCAAAACCATGAGGACACTTTGTTACAGTTGGTTGAAATCTCAACTGTTGATCGAAACCAAGTGGAAGGGTAGAATAAGTTTCAACACTTAGCCACTTTGGCGATTACTAGAGACAAGGAAGAATCCATGAAATCCCGAAGTCATGAAATAAATTTCAACCATCGATTAGGAAGGAGCTTCAGATGAGTTCATAGTTGTTAGATCAATATTTAATTTAGAATTAAATTTTGACCATCGATCTATAATGGAAATTTTGAACCGTCAGATCATACTAAAGGAAAGAAGGTGGACAACTTCGACACTCACCACTCCAATGTTAAGAAGTTCAGAAAAACAAAGAATACTCAAAGGTCAAAGCCTCAAAGTCCCAAAGTGAATGAGGGCCATATGAGCTGGGAAATGCATGGTGATCATTGGATGAGGATATGTGATTCCAATGGTGTTCAATTCTGGTGCTAACCATTCTGGTGAAAAGAAGTCTGAATCATGTAGGAATACCCGAAGGCTGAAGCCCCAAAGTCACAAAATCTCGTCGACCGTTGGATCAAAGGAAGACTTGGGAATGCTGATTTTTAAATAGTAAAGTTTAAGCATGAATATCATTCCATTTTTATCATTTAACCATAACCATAAATGTTGCAGCAACCAAGACCACAAGAAGAAGCACCATTCCTAAGAACATAAGAAGTATCATGGGAAACCCTTCTCAACAAGGGAATAAAACCCAGCCAAATCCTTTTCTATATTCTTCAAGAGAAATACCTTCACCACCAAGATAAAACCTACCACACAAGAGGGTTCTCAAACCCTAGAAGACTAGTTCCCAAGAGAGGTGTGCACTTTTCCCAAGAAGGTGTACTTGCTGAAATTTCCAAACTCACTTGAAAGATGTGATTCCTCAATGGGGAATTTACCTTTACTTATACTAACCTAATCCTATCAACTGAAGTGTCTATTGGCACAACAGGGCCGACCTCACTATATTATAATATAATTAATATTAACTAGATTAATTATCTTTTACATTAATTACCAGTCACATTAAGGTGGGGCTGACCTCTACCATTTACAATTAGGGTTACAAGAAGGTCTAAATATTGAACAATATAGAAAGGGATATGATACACCCACTAGTGCTCATCCACTAGGGGCATATCTATAGGGATGTCCTTATCTCTGGCTCATTACATTACACAGAAGAACTAGTTCTTCACATGTTCATCTGTGGTCCTCCACAGGCACATCCACTCAACAGATCTTCTTTCCCACTGCATCACATAGGAGAGTCATCTGGAGTTTCTCATCAACTATGCTGCTCAGAGGAAGATAATACGTCATCTTCATTTCTATTCTCATGACAATGCACCTAGAAATTTGGGATTTCACACGTTCACCTTATGCTCAACCATAGGCACGTCCAACTCAAAAGATCACCTTTCCCATAGGATAATCATCTGGAGTACTTATCAACTCTCTAAATGGAGGAGGTCATATCTACGTTCATATCTATCTCATATAGGAACCACACACCCTCTTCAAGGGCTTTCTCTGAGGTTTATAAGATGTATAATATCGCACATGGTTGCAATGATCCACATCTCACAGGTTTGTGAGTTGGAGAATGTCTCACATAGTTGCAATCATCAACACTCCCTCTCAGCTAGGGAGGCATTCTTCATCATGCCAAGTCTCACATGGATTTATTCTGAATTTTTTCTTGGTGAAGATGTATGTAACTTTATCATGTGTAGGAAGTTATTGCATGTGTACAATTTTCCTCTGCATCATATATATGATATAATAATATTTCATCTCATCATGTTTCGATCCATCAACAAACACTAGGTTCTCAAGGATATTTATACACGGCTCATGGTTATCATCATAGGATCCATATCATGATCAAGTAAATCTATCAGGATCTTGTGAAGACATACTACTTTGCACACTCAATGGTACATACTCTTCTTTTGTGGTATTCAAGGCCACTGAGATTTTGTTTCTTTCTACATCAGGAAACCATGGAAAAATTCATGGTAGAACATCAATCGAATGTTGTCTTCCAGTTCACTGTACTTTCTTCTTATCTGAATCAGCATACCCTCCAAACTCAAGTTCACTCTAGAGGTATATCTTAGGCCATATCCAACTGTACCTCATGTTTTGTTGTTGTTTTAGTGAGTCTGTCTCGATTGAATCATGAAATGACTAAGCACATTCATTGTATGGCATGAATCAAGTTTGGTGTTAACCATATACATAAGTGATCCAATCAGTTGTGGATCAGTCTCGTTTGAATCATCGTCAATCTTATCCTTTTGAATTCATCACAGTGGATTTTTCATTCTGTTATACTTGAATTTCTTTAATGTCTTCACTATCATTTTCCTTAACTCGAGAAAATCTCATCGGTCCTTTGTCATACTTCTTGTCACAAGAAGTAGTGCATCATACTCATATTATTCCTCTCGAATTTAGAAGTCAAGGATTTCTTGTATCCAACAACAAGGCATTCTGAATAAGTCACCAAAATTAGGCTCTCGCCATCAACACTGTAATGATATAGGTTTGGATCAGCAACACTCTTGTTGAAATACAAACTTATCAAGAATTTATCTATCTGATATAGTTTCCAACTCATGGATGGTAGTACGGATGGAAGTGTATCAGGTTTACTGGATCAAGTGTCTCATCATAGAAAACTCCCTATGTTTGTGAGAAACCTCTGGCTATAGATCTCATTTTGTATTTCTAGACACTTCCATCAGTTGCATGTTTGATCTTATAGATCCACTTGGAAGTTACCATAGACTTCTCTTTTAGTCCCCGAATAATATCTTATGCATCAGTCTTTAAGATATATTGATATTATTTTTTTATGGCATCTTGTCGTACATGTTCTCTCGTTGCTTCTCTAAGATAAGGAGTCTCACCATCAATAAGGTGGCTCATGATTGAAGGATAGCTTGAAAATATCTTTTACCTTCTCAGGATGTGCCTTGAGAGACTTGTATGTTTATTTGCCTCTTGCAGAGTGAGTCTAATTAGGCCTTTTATGCGCTATTGCAATATCTATGAACATATCAACTGGATCAACTGGATCAACTTAAATAATGTATGTCTCCCTTTGAGTTGTTGGAGGGGGGGGGAGGTATCTTCTTACTATAAATATCCATATGAGGTTCTCTAGGTTTTTTGAATGGGTATCTCTTATTTAAGGACAACATTTGTGCTTGTTCTCACATAATAATCAATTAAATATGGTTTGGACTCCCATACCAGGGATAATGGTCGGAGTCTTTGAGGGTTCCCATACTAGGGATTTATTCAAAAATGTAATCAACTATAAAATTTGAAATCAATTGATTTACCTAGCTTGTAGTCATGCTTTAGTTTTAGAGGAAGTACTTCTCCTCTCTCTTATCTTCATTATTTTGAGGTGGGTCTGGATTAATGTTAGCGATGAAAGCATATTGTCTTCCCTTCTTTTTGGTTGGACAATTTCTTGCATAGTGTCCATAATTGTCAGATCTAAAGCACTGAATTTCTGAAACATCTCTTCTTTGATAACCTAGTTTGATGAAGACTTCTCACCTTTAAATGTTTTCATGAAATTTCTTTTGAATTTTCCTCCTTTCTTTGTATGAAGGGCAAGAGCATGATTTTATTCTGAGGAATCTTCCACTCCTCTATTTCGAAGTCTAAGTTATTATTGACTACAATATCTCCATAGATGATCAAAGGTTGGTAGAGATTCTCTTCCACTGATACTCTGAAGGAAAGGCTCCCATAATTTTGGAAGGTTGTTGAGAGTTGTTAAGAACCAAACATCAATATAGCATGGAAAAGCCTCAAGAAAAGTACTCAACGCCTTGAAATAGATATAATGTCAGATAATAAGCCTCTTTGAGGGGGCAACCTCCTTTTACCCCACTTAAATGTTCAAGTACAAGATGATTCAAAATGAAAATGTCTCCTTGGTATATATAGGAGACTAGGAGGTATAATTACAAATAATGGCCTAAAGCCGACATAATTAAAATAACATTACTAATCTAAATTACAACTAATGGCCTAAAGCCGACATAAATAAAATAGTATGGCTCTGATACCATATGTTAAGAACCAAACATCAATATAGCATGGAAAAACCTCAGGAAAAGTACTCAACGCCTTGAAACAGATATAATTTCAGATAATAAGCCTCTTCGAGGGGGAAACCTCCTTTTACCCCACTTAAATGTTCAAGTACAAGATGA
>ML777892.1:825831-854339 GCA_009831015.1 Picea engelmannii | reverse complement strand
CCAATATTAGGGCTTAATAAGAGTGGTTAAGACAATTTCTCTATCAGACATGATTTCTTTGATGGTATCTAGTTGTTATTTGATCTCTAATAGCTTCATAAAGAAGATGGAAACTGTGTCACTTTTCGTCATATTGGTACTTTGAAGTTCACTCTTCAAGTTAAGAGCTCTGAGGGTGTTTTCACTTTCAAACATCTCTTTCGAAACTTCATACATATAATATTTTCTCTTTAGATTGGCAATACGAGGTAAGAGATGATTTCTTATTGAGTAGATGATTGATTTTCTTGCTTTGACATCTTCTTCCTTTTTTATATTCTTCTCTACATATGTAGTTTTGTTTGGTAGGTTTTTAGTTACCACATCCAAGAGGTCATATTCTTCAAGAGTGACCTGAAGCCTTGATTTCTAGGATTTGAAGTTGCTTTCTCCATCAAGTCTATCTTCTACTAAGGATTTGTTCTTCATTTGATTGGTTTCTTCAAACTCTCACCAATTGGATTTTGAAAAAATAATGATTAGGTTGAATTAGTAACCTTGGATTACATTGGACTTATGAATGCCAAAAATAAACTTGATAGTGTCACAGAGATGATTTTTTATTTAGGAGAACGTTTCTTCAGAAATCTAAGATTAATATTCTCTAGGAAATTTCGGTACCCTAGAAACCCTAGGGCCAAAAATAAAAATTTCTCAGAATTTCACTTTGAGAGGTTCTGGATATGCGCTAGAGGAGTTCATACTCTTATATGCCAAAAGTATCCCCAATGTCCAAGTATTAAGGGCTGTATCACCAAATAAAGGAGGGTCGTACAGAATTTTCTGGAAACCCTAGAAGAGTCGTACAGTTCTGCAAATGTGAGAGGAGACTTGGTAGATACTTGTGCAATGGTTTCTTTCAATACCTATGCTCTGATACCATGTTGATTTTTCAATAGTAAAGGTTAAGCATGAATATAATTCCATTTTTATCATTTAACCATAACCATAAATGTTGAAGCAACCAAGATCACAAGAAGAAGCACCATGCACAAGAACACAAGAAGTATCATGGGAAACACTTCTCAACAAGGGAAGAAAACCTAGCCAAATCCTTTACTATATTCTTCAATAGAAATAAATTCACCACCAAGATAAAACCTAGCACACAATAGGGTGCTCAAACCCTATAATATTAGCGCCCAAGAGAGATGCACACTTTTCCCAAGAAGGTGTACTTGTTGAAATTTCCAAACTCACTTGAAAGATGTGATTCCTCAATGGGGAATTTACCTTTACTTAAACTAAACTGAACCTGTCAATGGAAGTGTATATTGGCACAACAGGACCAACCTCACTAGCTTATAATATAATTAATATTAACCATATTAATGATCTTTTACATTAATTACCAGTCACATTAAGGTGGGGCTAACTTGTACCCTTTACAATTAGGGTTACTATTGGCACAGGGGTAGACCCAGTGTTCAACGCTACAAAAATGCACCAACAAAACCCTAACTACCGACCCTTTTGAAAACACCTATGAAGCAGATGAAGTCTAACCTGAGGTAGAGGCAGGGGTGGTTGCAGGACTCAGGTGTCTACAACCTTAGCTGGGACACAGATCTGTGATTATAATAGTGGTTCATCCCCACCCTAGGGCTACATCCACAAACTCTTCTTCTTTATTAGCTTCAATCTGTCATCTACATGCACAGAGCCACAAAACCCCTGCTCCGCATAGGATAGAATATCTTTGCGCATCTTTCCAGATCCTACTTCCCCGAGCTAGGTCTAGCAAAAAGCCTTTCACAGTCAGTTACAACCACTTACACTTAGCTCTACAAGTTTCTCACAATATGCACTGAGCATCTACAAACCATACTTTCACTTAGCACTTATCTTATCGACCTTCTTATTATGTCACCTAGATACTTATTTGTGCTTTAAAAAATAGGCCTAAAAATAGATAAACCCATGGGCCGACATCCCATACCCATTACATATTCCCAAATCCCAAAAAGGACCCAAAAAGGGGTTTATATCCTACGATATTTGCTTCGTCTTGCGCTCTGTATTAGATAGGCTGTTGAAGTTCCAAAATAGGTCAAACGTGACCAAGGATCTCCCAAAAATTGGTCAAGGGTCAACAAGCCCCAAACACTCATCTATGACTTGTCTCGAGTCACTCTGGTCTGACTAGAACTTCTTTGAACACCTCGAGCTTGGCTCGAGCTACTTCGAATTGTTGTTGTGCTACAACCTCCTGTTCAACACACTCTTGGATGACTGGATCATTGATAGGTCCCTCTAGATGTTGTTCAGTTGTAGTGACAACCTACTCTAGCTATGCTCCTTGGCATTCTACCTATGTAAACAATTTATAGGCCTTATCTTGTATGGGTTGGAGCCTCTGAGTTACTTCCATAACTCTGCTTTGGATAATATGGATCTGTTGATGTGCAGTGTGTTTCTCTTGGGAGCACTTCATTATTTCCACAGTTAACAGGGACTTCAGCTGTGCCTGTATCTTTTCAGCTTGATACTTCACCTCTTGGAGCTGCGACTCTAGTGTCTTCAATTTTAGGTTCTCTGTGAGTTGTTCATAGGTCTGGGAACTATGATCAGTGAGTTTCTTACATTCCAGGGGAAGATCCTTTAGCCTTTCAACTGCACTCTGGGCGGTTCCTTCTAGTTAGTCTCTTACATCTTCTGGGGTCTCAGGTACAGTGCGTAGCTCCAAATATGCTATGCATTATTGTAGCTGTTGGATGGATTCTACAAGTTGGTTCACCTGCTATGTAACTCGGTCTTCTTCCTTGAGTTCTAAGACTGTCACAGAGCGAAGTTCTCTATTGACCACTTCTTTTACTTTGAGTTTCTCCACGAGAAACTATTCCTTTTCTTGTTGTAGCTCTTATTTTTCTTCATCAAACTTCACTTGGAGAGAAATCTTTTCATGTTTTGCAACACTTCATTGCTCTACGAGTACTCCTTGTACTTGTGTCAAAGCCTAGGTGTCTTGATCTATTTCTTTATGTGCTCGTCGAAGGAGAACTTCGACTGTATCAGTTAGGTAGTGGAGTTGAGATGGCTCATCTCCAAATTTTGGTTCTCTTGGCATAGTGGAGACTTCACGATTGGACTGTAGGGCCTGTTGTACCCCTAAGAGTTCAGTCTCAATTCGATCACACATCTCCTCTCGTTTTGGTTCTTTTTTTTCTGTTATTTCCAGAGAAGCATATTGCATGGTTGCTATGAGGAAGTCAAAGTCATCGGAGGTGAGGACGATCTGCATCTTCATCATGGTGGCCTTCGATTTCTTCCAGGAGGAAGGTTTTGGAGGTGAACCTTTCCTCTTCTTCAGGGGATCAACCTCGTCTCCTTGATTCTGTTCGACTTCTTTTTCATCTAACTCTTTTCCATCACCTCCTTTCTATGGTGATATGGAAGCAGTCTTCATGAATGCGATGTCTAATTCTTGAACCTCTTCAGTCTTCTTTGTCCTACTAGGTCCGAGTGTATCTTGCGTTGTTTCTAGGCTATCGATGTCGGATATCTCTGCAGGGTCTATTGGAATAAGGAGGTCTGTCGACCAGTCCTTAGTGATGTCCTCCAAGTCCTCATTTGTCATCTTATAGTATGATTGAAGATGTTGCTTGTGTTCATCGGCGTGTGCTGTGATGTAAATTAAATGTCGATCTGCATTGAATTTCATCAAAGTCCTGAACCGATGTAGAGTTTTCGGAGTCATGTGAGGCTCAGAATGTATGGTTATATTCAGCTGATTGTAGTAGGTATGAGAAACAAAATTTGACTGCCACTATTTATTCATGTCTCTTGAATACCACAATGTACTAGACTTCACAACTAGTGGTTCAAATGGTTCAATGTACAGGAAGGTCGTACCTTCCGGCATCTCCCAGGAAATAAAAACTATAATGATCAAGAGCCAGCTGAAATGAAATTCATATACTTGATCATGTGCTTCTCTGCAGTCAAGTTCCAACTAGTTCACTAGATACTTCGCCTAGTTCATCTGAAGGCCTTCCATGCACTTCCCTGCAAGGTTGACTACAAAACCGGTGACTTGGGTAGGGTGGTTATTTCGTACTAAATTCCCTGTAATCAACTGACAGGCGAGGTGCACTATGCCACTCTGTATATAAGCTACCTTGTAGCCTTGCGTGCCCTTCTTGGCATCGCCATAAGTGTCCTTGATCTTCTGTGCTAGAGTGTGATCCATGGCTTTTCCTGGGTAAAACTCTTATGGATCAGGTCCTTGCATACTCAAGCCCATGATCTGATTGATCAACGTCAGATCAACTGTTATACAAAAATTTAGCCACAAATAGTCACCATGGTAACAAGAAAGTAGCAGCTTGACATAGGCATTGACTTCCAGGTGTCTACCAAAGTGGGGAATCTTCATGACATTAAGTAGGGTGGGCTTCGTGAGGTTCATAGTCCACGACTGGGGGATTATCTTCGAATTCTTCCCCTCGGTTCTGGTCATGTACTTATGTGGGGTGAGCATGTTATAGAATTTCCAATCTCCAAGGTTGAAGTCACTAAACTTCGATGTTGCAATCTTATCTTGGTGTACTCGAACTGCACATATCCCCTTCAGGAGGTACTTCGTAACCAAGGTGTATTTGAAATCTCTGGGCATGTTGTCTCAATTTACTACACTGCTCAGAGGTGGAATATAGGCAAGTAATATGGTCGGGATCAATTTGTCATTTGCTAGATTATCCCTGTGCTTGGTTCACTTTTCATCTGATGGCTGGGAGGTTCTGGCTCCGTGAGTAGTGGACGAAGAGGTTGGAAGTCCTCTCGTCGATGACGTTTGTAAACCTATAGACATTGACATGACTCTTTTAGTCATGAGGTCGATCAAAATTTCTTCAACAACCTTCTCTGCAGTGCTCAACTCATCTGACATACACGCTCGGGGTTAACAATCTTGATTGCAGGGACTAACTTAGACATAGTAATGGGATAGAGAGCAAGAGCACGATGATCACTGCATAAAATCAAGTTATTATGTGGGCTCAAACTCTTGGTTTGAAAAAGTGTTCTCAGTGCATGGCACGATGGGAGAAATAGGTAACTCGGCAACGAGTTGCGTGCAACAGGTATGAAGCCTTCATTAACTCTGTTATGTCCATTATGGCATGGTCCCAACGGTCAGGTGGCGAGATGTCTGTCCATAAATTTCTTTCTACCCATTCTCACCATTGGTCTAACAGTTATAATGTCCCCAATGGCTATTGTTACACATCAAAATTACTCACCTCAATAGTGACGCAAGTGTCGTCATTACAAGTGTTGTAAGTGTCACATCTTGTCTGCAAGTGTTGCATCTTGACCACAAGTGTCGCAAGTTTCACAAACATCATATTTCCATCTTTCCTATGTTTTTCCTCTAACAACATCATAAGGACACTTAAGACACCTCAAAGACTGGTTTTGAAGAGGAGAAATCACTTGACAAGGAGTACAAGCCTTTTTCCACTGGAAAAAACAATTAAAAATGATTTTTGGAAGGAAACGCTCCTCTACCCACTGTCAAGGAGTGTCGGTGCTCCCTAACCTTCTATGGGGGAGATTTGAAATGCTATGTGCATCATTTTTGGGGAGTGCTACCCTTCCTAAGCGAATTTTGGTTTGTTGATATAAATCAGGGAAGAATCCCCTCAATCTCTTAAGTTGGTTGGATTCGAATATGAGTTCAAGGCATGATATTAGGGAAGATATACAACTGAAGGAAAGGAATCCTCAACTTATCCCAAATATATCTCAAGTGGTTAGACCTCTCCAAACCTATATAAAGAGGCCTCTTCATGGTGAAAGCGGAGGATGGAGATTTAGAATTACACCAAACTTATGATCCCATAAGTGAGATGCCATTGAATCATAATCAATGTATATTACTTGAGCAAAGGGGTTGGACAAGGAGAGATGGAAGAAGCTTATGCACCTTCATCAGAGGATTGTAAGTACTCTTCATTTTTTCTCATTAATATACATACATGCTTGGCCTGTTTCTTTCAAGTTTATGTTTGTTCCACGTGAAATTTTATTCAGTAGATAGATCTGTATTTGAGCTAATATCAGTAGAATAGGAATATTGTTGTATCTTTGTTTTTTCTATAGGACCTATCGAGGATCTTGGGATTGAATCTCAACTTGGACTTTGCGAGGAAAAACGTCGTTAACAAGGTACACAATTTTCTTCTTCCTATTCATTCATTAGCTTAATTAGATCTAAAAGGATGGCAGTGACCAATGATATCACCCTTTAAAAAATGAAATAGAGGCTACAGAGCATAATTTCTCTTTTATGTGGAAATCTCATTAAAAAATGAAACTAAAGCCACGAGCATAATTTCTCTTCTTTGTATCAAGCTCGTTAAAAAATGAAACAGAGTTCACGAGAATAGTTTTTCTCTCTGTGGAAAGCTCTTTAAAAAATGAAACAGAAATCTAGGGATTGAACCCAGAGCCTTGAGCATAGTTCTTTTCATGTGTCAAGCTCGTTAAAAAATGAAATAGTCACCTCTCTCGTTGGGTCGAGTCTTTCACCAGATCTTGTAGATGTTGAGTCGAGTCTTTCATTAGGTCTCATATTTGAACCATCATTTCATCCACCTGTATACTTTTTCTCTATCTAGTATAGAAAGTGGTGACAACCTCAAAGTCGGTGAATGAATTGAAGCTTGGGGGGGCATGTCTCCAACCTTTTATGATCATTCTGGAGTTAAGACACTAGCTTTCAACCTGGGGGCAGAGTACTGAGCTTAGTCTATGTTCTCTCTTGCACTCGTAAAAAACATGAGAATGTAACCGAGCAACCTTTTCTCTCTTTTTTGGGCTCGCATGGATATACGAAAAATAACCCCCTAGAGTCATCTTTAAGCTCTTTTGAGACTCTCTAAACGTGAAAATATTGATCAGTAATCTTGCTTCCTTTCCCACTCATTAAAAGGTTTTAAAGGGTGTCTTTCGAGTGATAATTTATCTCTTTTTTGGCCTCACAAGACTAACATTATGAAAAAGGACTACATTGGAGTCGTCTTTAAGTCATTTTCAGACTCTCTAAATATGAAAAACCATTGATTTTACCTTCTTTGGACTCGTTAAACAATCATACATTGAAGGGCCCATGTGGGATCGAACCCTTACTTCTTCTTGTTCGTTAAACAAAGGAAGAGGAACTTACCGAAGGTGAGTTATATTGAGCATGTGTTACCCTCCTCGAGCTTGTTAAACCAAAAAGAAGTACTCGTCTATATAGATGGGGGAAAAAATTGAAAGAAGCAAGCCAAGCAGTTTTTGAAAACTTTACTAGTGACCTTACAATCGACCTTGAACATGGAATTTTATCTTTTCACGCATTTCAATGTGCTAAACCTCTACACTAAACCAATCCTTTTAGTTTCCTTACTCCTTTGGGTCACCTGACGTAAGTCACAGCATCCACTGCATCATCAAGTTTTGGTCCATGTCAAGTTTTTGTTGTCATGCCTCAGTGTTTAAGGGAAGTATCTACCTCAAGATTGATCCATCACAAATATCTTGTTTCAATACCTGTGTCAATCCATGTTCATTTGATCTACTAATTACATCTCTTTGTTAGTTTTGTATCATTGATGGGGGATACATCAAGGCCCTCCTTCGACGAGTCTATTCCTGTCGAATTCAACACATTATCCAAGATCTAGACTTAGAAACCAATTAGTACTTTGGGACCTACATGCCTCAATGGCAGGCCTCCTCACATCCGACAATAGGTTTACATTATTGACCTCTGATTGGATGATTCCACAGATGTTCAAATTCATCTCATCTATTCACATTCACTAGAATGTACTAGGGTACCTTGGGAATCATTGACATCAATGGTGATTTCCCTCGCGCTTGTTAATAGTTTACATCATTGACCGATAATCAAGTGGTTTCTGCCATGTTCGACATCAGGACATCTATTCACATGGTTAGATTCGTACTACATCGGGGTTGGTAAGAAGATCCTAGGTTGAGTCATTCACTCTGATATATACTTTACCCAGGTTGCGACAAAGTTTCTCTTGAATATTGACACATATACTATCACATAGATCCACTTTGTATTGGTCTGTGGCTATGTCTTGTCTTGTCTTGTGAAGTCGCGAGTAGCGAGAACGAGAGGAGAAAATTCAAATCTTGCCTCTAGGGGGTTCGGGAAGGAAAGGTTCCAAGTTTGAACCTTCAAACTCGTAAAGGTGCAAGAGGAGAAAGGCGTTAGTGCTTAGCCTAGTCAGCGGTCACGCAAGGACGGCGCTGACAAAGTAAGAGCTATAGCCATTTCGCGATTTCGGATATCGCGAAATTGGAGGAGGAAGAGTCAGGGTTTCAACTAGCGAACTCGTGAATCGCGAAAAAGAACCTGTGGATCAATTTGAAAGGAGATTCTAGTAGAGAATCCAAAAGAGTCGATTCAGCTCGAAGGGCATATAGAACGCTCCTGTGAGCGGATCTCAGTCCCAAAGGTCGATAGGTCTGTGTCAATTGGTATCAGAGCCTAGAAATATTTCTTTTCTTTCTGTAGCAGGGAAAATGAATATTCACCATGCCTCCAAGAAGAAGAGACAGACAAACACCTGATCCACCAGAGGATAGGAAAATTCTGAGAAGAAGGGGTAGGCAGATGCCTGATCCAGCCATGGAGAGAGAGATGCATGACCTACGCGCCAGACTCAAAGACATGGAGATAGCACAGAGGCGCACAGCCGATGCAGGGGATCTTAGTGATTACAAAAGTGAAAATGAGGTCGAACATGAAGGAGAAGAAGTCACAACAGAAGATGCAGCAAATGAACGCCTGATTAGGGTTGTTGCAAGAATGGGTGCTAAGGTAAAAATGGACATTACAGTATATGAAGGAAATCTGGATGTTGAAGAGCTTCTAGAATGGATTAGAGCTCTGGACACATATTTTGACTATGAATATGTCAAGGAAGACAAAAAGGTCAAACATGTTGTCACAAGATTGAAAGGACATGTAGCATTGTGGTGGGATGAGCTACAAGCTGACAGACGTTGCAAAGGCAAGCAGGAAATTAAGAGTTGGGATAGGATGATCGCAAAGATGAAAGAAAAATTTATTCCCAGGGATTACCAGATTACTCTATTTCGGAGAATGCAGAATTTGAGACAGAAACTGATGATAGTGAAGGAGTACACTGAAGAATTCTACAGGCTGAACATCAGGGTAGGTCATCACGAAAGTGATGATGAAAAATTTGCCAGGTACATTAATGTTCTGAGATACGACATTCATGATGAGATGAGCATGATGACCATCCGAATGGTGGAAGATGCTTATCAGATGGCTCTAAAAGATGAAGAGACGCTGAGATGAAAACAAGGTCAAAGAGGCCAAGGCAGAAGTCAAGCCATAGCTAAATCAGTTGCCCAAGATAGAAATCAGAAACCAAAAGAGGACTAGAAGAAACCTCAGACTCAAACTGAGATAGGTGGAAGTTCACAGAGAGGGCAGCAGACCAAACAGAGAGGTCAGTATGCTAATGGAAACATTTTTCCTCGTACCAGAGGTAGAGGAAGAGGAAGAGGTGGAGTGGTTAAATGCTTCACATGTGGAAAGAATGGACACAAGTCTTATGAATGTCCAGACAAAAATAAAGAAGGTGGTGAAACTCACATCGTCGAAGCACAGAGGTGAAATTTTGAGGCAGAGGATGTTGAAGGTGGAAGATCGTTGATGATGCGAAAGGTTCTCTTAACGCCAGAGAAGGAGGTGGAGAATCTAGTGCAAAGAAACAGTCTTTTTCGGACTGCTTGCAAAACCAAGGACAAGGTATGCAAGGTCATTGTGGACAATGGTAGCACAGATAATCTTGTTTCTACAGAGATGGTAGAAAAGCTGGAACTGGAGACTATTGAACATCCAATCCCATACAGAGTCTCATGGCTACAAAAAGGACATCAGGTAAATGTCACTAAACAATGTTTAGTTGAATTTAAAATAAGAGGGTATAAATATGAAATACTCTGTGATGTCATTCCCATGGATGTTTGTCATCTATTGCTGGGTAGACTATGGCAATATGACATAAATGTGATTCATGATGGGAGGAAGAACACATACACCCTAGAGAAGAATGGGAGAACTCACATGCTGCTTCCAATCAAGGACAAGGAGGTGAAACCTGAACTAAGCAACACTGTACTTCTCATGAGTGGGAAGGAACTTCTTATAGAGGTTAAGAAGAAGGAGGAACTGCAATTCATTATGGTTAGAAAGCTTAAAATTATTTTAACCAGTACAAGGATAGATGATTTACCGGAAGAGGTTTAGAAACTGTTGGAAGAGTTTGCTAACATAGTAGTGGACGAACTACCTCGTTCGTTGCCACCAATCAAAAGTGTGAGCCATCATATTGATCTCATACCTGGAGCTAGTTTTCCAAACAAAGCAGCATATAGATTAACGCTGTAGGAGAATGAAGAGGTCAAAAGAAAAGTCCAGGATTTGTTGGACAAAGGTTTGGTCAGAGAAAGCTTGAGTCCATGTGTTGTTTTGACAGTGCTCAGTCCAAAGAAAGACAAAGGCTAGAGGATTTGTAATGACTCGAGGGCGATCAACAAGATAACCATCAGGTACATATTTCTATTTCCAAGGATGGATGATCTGATGGATTTCTTGAGTGGAGCCAAATTTTTTTCAAAAATTGATTTGAAAAGTGGATATCATCATATTCGTATGAGAGAAGGTGATGAATGGAAGAAAACATTCAAGACTAACGAAGGATTGTATGAATGGCTTGTTATTCCATTTGGCTTAATGAATGCACCGAGTACCTTCATGAGGTTGATGAACGAAGTCCTGAAGGAGTTCATCGGAAAATTTGTCATCGTGTATCTTGATGACATACTGATTTTCAGTAAAACAGAGGCAAAGCATCTGAAACATTTGGCTACAGTGATGAAGAGATTACAGAAAGAGAATATGATGATAAACATGAAGAAGTCCTCATTCATGAAGACAGAGCTCATTTATTTGGGTTTTGTTATTTCTACAGATAAATTGAAGATGGATCCAGATAAGGTGGAGGTGATCAAGAATTGGCCATCACTGAGGAATATCTTTGAGGTTCGAAGTTTTCATGGATTAGCTAGTTTATACCAAAAGTTCATCAGGAATTTCAGTGGAATTAGTGCACCGATGATGGACACAGTGAAGAAGAGACACAAGTATTTTCACTGGACAAAAGAGGCTGAGAAAAGCTTCAATTTGTTGAAGAAGAAAATCATGGAACAACCAATTTTGGTGTTGCCTAATTTTACAAAGACATTTCAATTAAAATGTGATGCAAGTGGCTTTGCAATAGGGGCAATATTGAGTCAAGAAGACAGGTCGATAGAGTACTTTAGCGAGAAGATGAATGAAGCGAAGATGAAATACTCCACATATGACAAGCAGTTCTATTCTATTATTCAGGCATTGAAAAAATGGAGACATTACTTAATCCCTAAGGAGTTTGTCTTATATAGTGACAATCATGCTTTGCAATTCATGACTCAACAGGAGAAGTTGAATCAAAGACATGTTAAATGGGTTGAATACATGCAAAACTTTACTTTTGTAATCAAGCATATTTCTGGAACTGCTAACAAGGTTGTTGATGCTTTGAGCAGGAAATGTTTGCGGTTGCAGGAGTTCAGAGTTAAAACATTGGGTTTTGATAATCTCAGGGACATGTACAGAGATGATCCAAATTTTAAAGAGGCATATGAAGCAGCTGAGAATCCAATTTTCAGGGACAGAAGCCAGTGGATACAGTACATGATCCAGGATGGATTGCTATTCAGGGGTAATCAACTTTGTTTTCCAAAATGCTCCATGAGGGAGAATTTGTTGAAGGAGAAACATAGTGGAGGATTGGTTGGGCATTTTGGTCATGAAAATATGTTCTCAAAGATAAATGAGTCATATTATTGGCTAGGAATGAGAGAATACATCAAAATATTTCTGGACAGATGCAGAATTCGTCAGCATTCAAAAGGAAAGAGGCAGAATGCAGGCTTTTATCAACCGTTACCCATACCTGACAGACCATGGGATGCAGTCAACATGGACTTCATATTAGGGCTTCCAAGAACACAAAGAGGGTTTGAATCGATCTTTGTAGTGGTAGACAGATTTTCTAAGATGGCACACTTCATACCATGTCAGAAAACTAGTGACGCAACTCACATTGTGAATCTGTTTTTCAAAGAGGTCATTCGATTTCACGGCTTACCAAGGAGCATAGTTTTGGATCGAGACACCAAGTTCATGGGACACTTCTGAAGAACCTTTGGAAAAATCTAGGAATGAACTTATCATTCAGTTCATCTTATCATCCTCAGATGGATGGATAGACAGAAGTTGTAAACAAAAGTTTGGGATACTTGCTGAGGAGGTTGGTGACAGAACACCACAGTCAATGGGACAATATTCTGCCACAGGAGGAATTTTCTTATAATGATTCAATCAACAGAAGCACAGGGCAGAGTCCATTCCAGATTATTTATGGGATGCATCCAAGAGGAGTTTCTAAATTGAGAGATTCAAAACAGAATGCAACAAGGAGTGCTAGTGCAGAGGATTTTGTCGAAGCAATGAAGGAACTTCACAGCCAGGTGAAGGAGAGATTGCAGAACTCAAGCCAAGAGTATAAACGTAGAACAGATCAACACAAGAGACAACTTCAATTTGAGGTTGGTGATTTGATTCTGGTGCATTTGAGAAAGGAAAGGTTCCCGAGTGGAACATATAATAAACTGAAGATGAAGAATATCGGACCATGTAAGGTCTTGAAGAAATTTGGGGCGAGTGCATATGAGATTGAATTACCCGATGGGATCGAAATTTCTCCGATATTCAATGTCTCAGATTTGTACCCTTATAAAGCTAAGGAAGTAGAAGAAAGTAGTGAACAACTAGAGATTCAGTGGACAAAACAAATGCTAGTTGCAGAAAATCCGCAGATGGAGCGCATACTAGACAAAAGAGTCAGCAAGAAGACCAGAAGAAAGGAATACTTTGAATACTTGGTCAAGTGGAAGGGACATCCAATTGAAGATGCCAGCTGGGAGAACGAAGAAGAAATTCATAAGCATGGACAGACCATGCGAGATCTCATGGATAGGAGCCCATGAAAATTTTCAAGTGAGGGAGTATGATGCAAGAGCATCTCCAGCATCAAGCGAGCGTGGGGCAAGCACCAACGCATTTTGGCACATGATAAAATTGTTTGAAATATTTTTGAAGTTGGATGTGCCAAACTTAAATGAAACAATTAAGGAAAGGGCGTACTTCTTGATTGTAAACAGACCTTGAGCTTCCCACTCTCGTATGTAGTAGGTGAAGGCATTTATGTTAGTTATTGTAAGTAGCTAGCTTTAATTTCCTAGATTTGACAGTTTCAGGAGCCGGAGGGAAAACAGATATGGACACCCTCACTTGTATCATTGTAACATTAGCAATATTAGCAGCATTATGAGCATAGAGCATAGAGAAGAGAGCAGAGAGTTGTAGTTGAAAACACCCATGTACAGAGATTTTAATTAATAGAAAGAGATTCGATTCAAATTCATGGTGTCATAATTGTTCTCTGTGTATGCATTATGAATGATATGCTCATGGATGTTTATTCCATGTTATGCATTTTCTTTGATGTGCGATTGTATGATTTCATGTTAATGTCTAAAATCTGAAGAGAGGGAGAATAGAGAATGAGTTTCAATTGTTTCTCTATCTGAGCAAGAGTTTTCCTGCAAGGAGTGCAGTGAAATTGTCCGCAAGGGGTGCGTCGACAGAAGTTAGAGTTCATATCTGAAAGATCAGGAGGGATAACATTGTTCTCATTCTCGCAGAAGTGCAAGTTGAGCACAGGAGCCGTGCAAGGTGTGCGCAAGTGAGTAAAGTCTTAGAACTAGCGAACCTGAGAAATTGTTGAAGGACTACTGTTGCAGGGAGTGTGCAGAGTCGAAGGAATTCAAATTCTTTGAAGTAATTGAAGGAGTCGCCACAAGGAGTGCGTGCGGGAGTCTTATTTAAGACTCGGAGTTGGAGAAAGCTCAGGAAGTTTAGTGCCTTGAAGTATTGGAAGGAGGCACAACCACTTTGGTTTGCTGGCAGACAAGTTTTCATGAAGATACCATGTTCATTTCGCCAAAATTGTCAAGGAGGAATTTGACGGTCAGAATCCTCCGTGGAGGATTCGTGAAGTACTGAAAGTCGTTAGATATTGTAGAGGAGTAGGGGAGTTATGGCATCATTTCATCCAGTACAATATTGGGAAAATCGGCCCATAGGATCTGAACCAACGAGGGTCGTTGGATCACCCGCGAAATTGCATGTCAGGGTTTCAGGAGGTGAAGGGTCGAAACCTTTGTAACGAGACTCACAAACTCGCGAAAGGAGAAGTCCCGAGATAGCGAAGGAATCTAAGTCGTTCACTAGAAGAAGAACATGTGTCGCGAGATCACCCGTATCGGGGACTCAGACATCGAAGTTCAGAAAGGGAGGTCATTCAACTTCGCAAGTGGTGAAGCTACGAAGTGATCAGGACCGTCCATCTGAGAGTGGACAGGTGGCGTGCTTTCCAACATGAAAGTCATACTTTGTTGACCATTTCAGGGTTTCGTGAGTTGGAGAGTCGGAAGTTCAACATCAGGACTCACGAAGTCACGAGAAGCGAAGTCACGAAGTAATCTAAGCTGTCCATCGGAGGAGGATAGGTGGTAGAGATCAGAGGATCTTGCAAACTTGGAGGTTCATCGGGTGAGAGCCAAAAATTTAAGTGCTCGAAGTTGCGAGAAGAGAAGTCGTGAAGTGTCGAGGTTGCACCTAAGAGACACGTGGCAGAACTGCAAGGTGGGCCCTGGAAGTGGACCGGTAGACATACGTCACACATCTGGAGGAGTCAACACTCTGTTGACCTCTGGCCTCTCAAGGACTCGAGAGATAAGGGAACAAAAGTTCAAGCCTTCGAGTCACGAATTCATGAGTAACGAGAATGAGAGGAGAAAATTCATATCTCACCTCTCGGGGGTTCGGGAAGGAAAGGTGCCAAGGTTGAACCTTCTAACTCGCGAAGGCGTGAGAGGTGAAAGGCGCTAGTGCTTAGCCTAGCCGGCGGTCGTGCAAGGAGGGCACTGACAAAGTAAGAGCTATAGCCATTTCATGATTTTGGATATCACAGAATTGGAGGAGGAAGAGTCAGGGTTTCAACTAGCGAACTCGCGAAATCGCGAATCGCGAAAAAGAACCTGTGGATCAATTTGAAAGGGGATTCTAGCAGAGAATCTGAAAGAGCCGATCTGGCTCGAAGGGCATATAGAATGATCATGTGAATGGATCTCGGTCCCAAAGGCCGATAGGTATGTATCATTAAACCTCTCCAAGCCTATATAAGGAGGCCTCTTCATGGTGAAAGCAGAGCATGGAGATTGAGAATTACACCAAACTTATGATCCTATAAGTGAGATATCATTGAAGCATAATCAATGTACATTAATTGAGTAAAGGGGTTGGACAAGGAGATTTGGAAGAAGCAGTTGCACCTTCATCAGAGGATTGTAAGTACTCTTCATTTGTTCTCATTAATATACATACATGCTTGGCCTGTTTCTTTCAAGTTTATGTTTGTTCCACATGAACTTGTGCTTATTAGATAGATTTGTATTTGAGATAATATCAGTAGAATATGAAGCTTGTTGTATCTTTGTTTGTTATACATGACCTATCGAGGAGCTTGGGATTTAAGCTCAACTTGGACTTTGCGAGGACAAACGTTGTTAACAAGGTACACATTTTTATTCTTCCTCTTCATTCATTAGCTTAATTAGATCTAAAAGGATGTCAGTGACCAATGATAGCACCCTTTATGTCTTGGTTTTAGGGGTCTAGATACCAAGAGGGAATATGCTTGTCTGTAGGAGGATTCACCTATAACAACTATATTGCTTCGCCACAGAGAAGTGCCATGTGTTGTTGTTTTGATATCCCAGCGAAGCTCCAATTTTGAAAATTTTCCTTATGAGAGGTTCCCTCTAGAACCTTCTGCAACTTGTTGATCTTAGCTCTCTTCTTACTTAGCTTTCTATTATTCTTCCTAGTGAGCTTTGTCTCAACATGCCTTTTTCCGTTCTTATTCTTATCTTCTTTTAGCATCGTTACTTCACGCTATTGAGATTATTTCCTAATATTCAAGGGTGATCTTTCTTATTTATCTAGAATAACTTCAATCTTTTGTGGGTCTTCTAGTGTTCTTGCAACTTCGACATCCAGGTCTCTGGTGTTAAATAGCTTCGTTATGTTTTTATATTCTTCAATCAAGTGGGCAATCCTTCTATTCATGAATTCATTTAACTCTTTCTTCTTATTCTCTAAAACTTCTTCTTCTTCTTGCCTTCTGGCCTGATCTCTTTTAATCCAAGGTTTTCCTAATAGCATGGTAAATGGGGCATTGTTCTCAATAAATTTAATAATCTCAAAATCTTCCTATGTCGAAGTTCCATTGGCATTCATAGGTATCTGGTTGAGCTTCCCACATAGGTTTAACAACTTTCCTTTGAATATCCCTATTCCTCCTAATGAAGGAATCATAGCAGGCCTCCCTATATCTTCCCAAGTTCTCTCTGTCATGATATTCACATGTGTTTACTCATCTAGAACACAATCAATGTCGAAGTCTCCTATTCTTGCTTCAAGGCATTAGTTTTCTTTGAAGATCTCTGATAATCTGACATGTTGGTGGTCATTCATGGTTTCTTTCATCTGTAGAAATACTTTCTCTGATTCTTTCTAGGATTCTGTCATAATCTTAGTTTTTTTATCTACCTTAGGGTTTTCTTGTCTCATGATCATTTCTTCAAGCTTAGCAATCATTATAGGACAATCAAATACTTCATGGTCCATATTTTTTCAACAAAAACAATTGGGTCTTCTTCCAGGGCATTCCTTAACAAGATGTCTCAGTTTTCTGCAACTATAGCAGAGGGTTAATCCTCTCTTTCTCTTAAATGATACCCGGCCTTTCCTGCACTGCGCGCTAGGATCATGGTAGCTAACCTGCAAGCATTTCTTTCTAGGATCTTGCATACACTTATTATTTAAAACATTCTTTCTATGCATAGGTATAACATATTTTTCACTATTCTTATCATATCTACTCATATGAAATCTTCTTTCATCTATTAATACCCTAGTTTTCAAGCTAGGATAGAATCTATCAAACATACCTAGATCCATACTATTGAAACAAAAATTTCCACTTATCTTACTTCTATAGAGAACAAAGCTTCCATATCTAGAACTTTTCCATATTCTTACCTTTATCAGAGCATAGAGCTTTCAGATCTTACCTCTTTTAATAAAAAATTCTCACTTTTACCTTTCTTGGAGCACAAATATTTTAGATCTTACCTCTTTTCTTCATATCGGACTTCTTTTCCTTAGCACAAATCTTGTCAAACTAAGTAGAGTATTGTGCACTAGAGAAACAAATATACTCACAAAGCTTTCACAATGTCAGGTCAGATCTTTGCACAGAGCTTCTTCTTCCTCAGTTCCCAACAATCAGAGTTTTAGGTCCTGGAAACGGAACCATTTGTTAGCATAGCAGAAGACCCAGGTATCAACACTACAACAACGCACCAACAAAACCCTAACTACTGGCCCTTTCGTCAACACCTTCTAAGAAAATGAAGTCTCACCCGAGGTAGAGGCAAGGGTGGTTGCAGGACTCAGGTGTATGCAACCTTAGCTAGGACATAGATATGTTATTATAATAGTGGTTCACCCCCACCCTGGGGCTATGTCCACCAACTCTTCTTCTTTATTAGCTTCAAACATTCATCTACATGAATAGAGCCACAAAACCCCTGCGCCGCATAGGACAGGATATCTACACGCATCTTGCTAGATCCTCCTTCCCTGAGCTAGGTCTAGCACAAAGACTTTCATAGTCTGTTACAACCACTTGCACTTAGCTCTACAAGTTTCTCACAATATGCACAGAGCATCTGCAAACCATACTATCACTTAGCACTTAGCTTATAGGCCTTCTTCTTATGTCAACTAGATACTTATTTATACTTTACAAAATAGGCCTAAACATGGGTAAACCCATGGGCCGACATCCCATACCCATTACATATTCCCAAATCCCAAAAAGGACCCAAAAAGGGGCCGAGATCCTATGATCTATGCTTCATCTTGTGTTCCGTCTTTGACAGGCTGTCGAAGTCCTAAAATAGGTCAAAATTGACCAAGGATCTCCCAAAACTTGGTCAAGGGTGGAAAGTTACAGGCATGTCTAACTCCTGAAAAATATAGCAAGGGATATGATACACCCACTAGTGCTCATACACTAGGGGCACATCCATATAGATTTCCATATCTCTGGCTCACTACATTACAGAGAAGAACCAATTCTTCACATGTTCACCTATGCTCGTCCATAGGCATGTCCACTCAATAGATCTTATTTCCCACTACATCACACATGAAAGTCATCTGGAGTTTCTCGTCAACTCTGCTTCTCAGAGGAGGCTAATACATCATCTTCATTTATTTTCTCATGACGATGCACCCAAGACTTTGGGATTTCACACATTCACCTTACGCTTAGCCATAGGCACGTCCAACTCAGAAGATTGCCTTTCCCATAGGATAATCATCTGGATTTCTTCTCAACTCTTAGGGTGACACGTGGCACATATAATTAGGGTCCACGTCCTCTTGAGTGACATCAGTAAGCCACGCCACTCCGAGATGAATACATTCAGGGATATGCAAGTTTTTGTTATTAGCTAATAACCAAAGAACATAATCCCAAAGTAACATTAATCATTGATATGATTAGAGATCATTCTCAACCGTTGATCAAACATAGTGTAAGAATAGAGTAATCATGAGGCATTAACCGAAAGCAAGCGATCATCATTGTATTATGACTTATTCGGTAGGTAAACCTCTGGAGGAATTGAACTACTTGGTATTTCTAGTAATCCAGAGTCTCGGAGTCACAAATATTCAAATTTCCAGAGTAGCCGAGAACTGTCAACCTCAACTGAATATTAATTTAGATTCGTCGATCATCTAAAAGGAAAATTTCAACAAATACGAAAGGATTAGACCAAACCATCAAAATGAGAACTTTGAGAGTAATGTTAGCCATTGGATTAGCGAACATGAGATGTAACAACTCTGGAAATATACAAGGATTGCAAAGGAAGAAATCCCAAAGGTTGAAGTACCAGAGAACCTATCTCTAACACCGGTCATGTGATATGGTAAAAAATACAATAAGGAGCATAAAGGGGATAGAAGTAAATAATTCCTTAGACATTTGAATACGCTCTCATGTAGAAGAATAAGGGTGAAAGGAGAAAAACGCTAACAAAACAACATTTGAAATAGATAAGCCCATGGTTTCAAGCCCGTGGTCAAAAAGGGAAGTGGGTTGAAGAAAGCACCTTTGCATAATTTGATTTCTATGAATAGTTAGGAGCTTGTGAAGTAATTTGACGAGATTAATACCATAACCGTACATAGAGATAGTAAAATCTCGAATATGATCTGTTGAAGAACTAGGGATGAAGCAGAAGCATTGGAACATTATAAGGAGTCGATCCATACCCGTGATCAACTCATGTAGATGAAATTTGAATCAAGATTAACCTTATAATTAATTGAGAAACTTACATGATAAACTAATGAACAAAAGAAGAAGATTATCTATGTTAAATTAAATGAAGAGATGCAATGATTCATGTCAAAAAGACACGATGGTTCAATCCTATACCTCTTGAAATACTATTTGTGACATTCTATCTGCGACGTTATGGAAAAAATTGGTCATATTATCTAAAAATAGAGGAAATTTTAATTTTTTTTCTCCATATTGCCCGATAATGTCACTATTAAGAAGTACTACTAAAATTGTCGCTTTGGTGATAAAGTTCGGAGGACGTCGTTCTTGCGATGACTAAAAATTTTCGTCTCTCTTGCGACATTGGTGAAATATTCGTCAAACTTGCGACATTGTGGACACTATGTTTTCTCCACCCCAATAGTCACCAAGTATTTGACCAAGACAACTTTGACTTGGTCAACCGTCATCGGAATTGCGACGTAATAAAATCTATAAATATGTTGCATTTTACGGATGTTGTGACAAGTTTTCAATAATAACAATAGTTCAAAAAGGGTATAAGTCAGTCTTCTTGGCAAACAAAAAACATGTATTTTTTTCAGTATATGTCTGTGGGGAAGAATGTCATAAAACATTAGAGGTGGGAAAAAAATTAAAGAGGGAGAAAAGGGTGACGGTAAATGTTATTTACCTTACAAAAATTGTTGTACTAGACTTCCCAAAAGAGTTTTAATAGTAACATCTAAAAAACATTGTAGAAAATATGGGCAAATGGAAGGGGGCTCAAATGAATATCGTCCCATGGTAATTATATATATATATATATATATATTCATGGGACGATATTCATTTGATCCCCCTTCCATTTGCCCATATTTTCTACAATGTTTTATGGGCAAATGGAAGGGGGATCAAATGAATATCGTCCCATGGTAATTANATATATATATATATATATATATATATATATATATATATATATATATATATATATATATATATATATATATATATATATATATATATATATATATATATATATATATATATATATTATCTGTTTTAATATTTATTGTATTCTCAAAATTTTATATTGTTTTATACATGCACTATTTTTTCATGATTGTTTGTAATTATAAAGTTAGATTTGCCCCATAACTTTATGCACAAAGCACCAAGTAGTAGTATAAATGATGTTTTACAAGATGAAGAACTTGAAGCAGATAATGAAGATCAAGTTAATGATCCCATGGAAGTAGATGACAATAATAACATAGTTCAAGATGATGGGACAAATCAAATGATCCAAGACTTATTCGGTCATCAAAATGAGGATAAAGGGGACAATAGTGATGGTATTTATGATGAACCTCTAATTGAAAAGGAAAATAAATGACTTTATAAAGTGTCAAGAGAAAATATTCTCTCCACTACATTGTTGTTGGTGAACTTGAAGGTTACAAATCATTTGTTGAACATTTGTATGACACAGATCCTAAGGTATGTAATATGTTTTATCACATCTACATGAAGGTTGACTTTTCCCCATTTTTTTAGTGTTAATTAATGTGTAAAATAAAAATGCAATATTTACAATTACTATTCTTTACATTAACTATTTATTTTTTATGTTTTAGATTGTTAGGTGAATTTTTGTTACCCTCATCAAATATTTTACCTCGCACATATCGAGATTTGCATGCCATTATGAAAGACATTGGAATGGAGTATCAAAGTATAGATGCATGTCATGATGATAATAATAATAATAATCTATTATGGAAAACATGCGTCGAAAACAAAATGCCCAATATGTGGCATCAGTGGATATCAAACCGATCAACAAAAATGGTCCCTCGAAAGGTTCTCTGGAATATTCCCATAATTCCACGTTTGCAGCCATTGTTCAGGTGCCAAAGAATAGCATAGTTTATGGATTACCATGCATGAAAGATAATTGAAGATGGCGTTCTTTGAATTCCTGCAGATGGTTATGTATTTAAGGAAATTGCTGAAAAATGGAGAGAATTTATAGATGGACCTCGTAGTGTTAGGATTTCATTGGAAACTGACGATGTTAATCCATTTGGAGAGATTTGGTATGTTTACTCAGTGTGGCCTATTTTTGTTATCAACAATAACATTCCTCCTTGGATGTCAATAAAGAGGGAGCACATAATGTTGACAATGATTATTCCAAGTATTTGTTTACATTAATTTTTCGAATGTAAATTTTTCATTTTTCTCTTTTTTTGCATAACATATTTTATTTTTTTATTTATGTATATATACATACCATGGTAGTAATTTCATGTAATTTGAGACAATTAGGTAAGTATCAAGTTAAATATATGAATATGTATATCGAGCCTCTTCTCAACGAGCTACTAAAGTTATGGTAGGGCATCACTATGTATGACATCTGTAAACCAATTGGGCAGAAGAGATTTCAATGTCGTGGAATATTTTTATGGACAATACATGATGCCCCAGGACTAACACATTTTTTTGGTATGTAACGTTCCATATTGCACACTTGAATAGTATATAATTAATTGAATATATCATGCATGTTGTTTAAATAATCATTTCTTATATTAGTAATTCACATTAATTCATTTGTTGTGGGTCTTCAAAGAAAGGGTAAATTTGCATGTCCAATTTGTGGTCCTAAGATGAAATCTTGTCGGTCAAAAAGTTTAGGAGAGGAGGTGTCTGATGAGTATAGACACTTCCTTTCTAAGAACCATAAGTATTGTATTACTGAAAAATATTTTTTCAATGGGAAACAAGAGACTGGACTAAAACCACAAAGAATGAAACCTCACCTATGGAAGTTGGCATATGAAAAAATTAATCCTCGAGGTACGCATTTTGTTTATGTATCATAAATGGAATCATGTTTTGAAATTCTATTTTAATTATTCATTTTATTTTACCGCATTTGATAAACAGTATTCTGATTTATTTTTTATGCTTCATCAATGTTGTCATTGTGAAGGTAGTAATAATGGGATTCCATGAGGAATGAAATGTTATCCCACTCAATTTATGAGATTTCCTTACTATGAGGACCTAACAATAGTTCATTTATTTGATACAATGCATATCGGGAAGAATGTGACAGAAACATTATGGCGAATCATAGATGGTAGGAGGGATAAATAAAAAATTATCAAAATTTGTAATGACATTCAGGAAGCCAATCATGCAATGTAAAGTGTGATCCGATAAAATAACAATGGAGACCAAAATAAACTTCCATGGTTATTAACAGAGCAGCAAAGCAATGGTGTAAAAGAGGTCATTCAAAAAATTAAATTTCCCTCAGGTTTTTGTTCAAACATAAAGAATATCTTAACGAAGAAAGGTGAATTTGGTGGGGTAAAAACACATGATTGGAATACCTTCATTAAGGTAATTAATCATTTTAGTATTCATATTTATATAGTGGTCGTATACAGTTTTTGAGATTTTTGTTTTTTTTGTCTAGTTTTGAATAAGTAACGATTTGATTTTATTGTTACAGTATGTTCTACCTCTGTCTCTCCCAAACGAATTTGACAACATAGTCAAACAAATTATATATGATCTTGGAAAATACATGAGGTAAGTAGATACAATATATATGAAAAAAACAAAAATAAAATTTATGTTGTACTTAATGACATTTGTTTTACTTGTAATGTAATATGTATTATGTTTTGTTGAAGCATATTATTTTCTTGCATCATGATCTGTAGATGGTTGCCATTGAAAGAAATCCATGAAGATGATATAAAGTATTGGAAGAGATAAATTCCTCAGCTAATGTGTGAAATGCAAAAGTATTTCTACCTCCAAAAATTTTCAATGCACAAGAAAACTACCTCATACACCAAGTTGAGGAGATTGAAATGTGTGGACCTATACACACAAGGTCAATGTGGATGGTGGAGAATCACTTGAAATCATTGAAGGCTTTGGTTAAACAAAGAGCACGTCTTGAGGGTTCTATGGTGGATGGATATATGGTATATGAATCCATGGTGTGTATTATTCGGTATCTTCATAAATTAGTAGAGAAAGCTATGCATGCAGTGGATTGCATTTGGGATGTGAACTCCATCAAAAAATTTGAAAGGGAGCAACTGTTGGGGAAAGGTACAATGAATAAAGTGGGAAGTAATTAAATTGTGGATATTTTTAGTAAATATAAATTTTTCATTTTTTGTGTATATGATCATACTCATTTAATATTTATTATTTCATCATTTATTAATATTTACCATGGTTATAAAAATATTTAATATTGGTGAATTGTGTTTTTTTTATCGGTTAGTTGCTCAAGATTGGGATACATTACATTTATACATTGCAAACAATATTGACTGGATGAAGGTATGAATTGATAGATGTAAAGAATGTCATGGAGGTAGGTTATCATGGAAAGAACTGTTTGAATTGGTTAGAGAAGCTCATCGTAATGGAGATTTCTATGTTACGCAGACGGAAACAGATTTAGCATATTGTTTTAAAGATGGAAAGGCAAGCAAATTCACCCATTTTATTCAGTTATTTTATATTATATTAATGTGACTGTAGGTGTGTTTTTTTCATATTATACTTTCCAAGGTATATAAATTTGTTTATTATTAATTGACAATGCATATTTTACATGTATGGCATATTGCAATTGAAACACCACAAGGCTATGTGGTGAAATGGTCGTAAATTTCGCATCAAACAATTGGATGAAACTAGAAAACTTCTGATAGTGGGATAATTGCATTATTCAACATCACTAATGTTTCCTCTAGGAGTGACAGACATCCTCGAGAATATGAAAATAGATACTATGGGTTTTTGAATGATATAATTGAGTGACTTTAATTCCTTCAAATTATTGTTTTTCGATTTCAAATGGTATAGGTTACGTATGCATGAAAATGATGAGGAAATAACCGTTATTCAACATGCCAACGAATTTTCGATGATTAAAAAAATAGTTTTTGAAAAGCAAATGACTGCTATGTTTTTCCAAGTCAATGTGAACAAGTATTTTACTCAAACGTTCGAGGTAAAATGGATTGGTCATTTGTTATTAGATATGATCCAAGAGGAAGGCCAATAAAGTATAATGTAGATGAAGAAGATGATATTGAAGAAGAAGATGATGTAGATCTAGAGAAGGAAGAATATGGGTCGACAAATGAAGAAGATGGAGAACATGAACCAGACATAGGAGACAATATGACATTTCTTGATGATGATATCGATGAATATATGCTCGGAAATGATATTGATGATGATGATGATATCATCAATATGTTCAACATTGTTTCTGAACTGAATGTTGGTACATATGTCGAGTTGGATGATCAAAAAGAAGATATGGAAGAAGGATGATACAAATGTTGCATTGGTCGATGAGGTACGTAACTAGATATTTTAATTTGTACGAATTATTCTCTTTAAATAATTTTTTATGTGGGTTAATTACATGTTTTTAATTTTTATTTGATTTTTGTTTTGGTATTTTCTATGCATGATTACTATGTTTATTTTGTTTATTTTCTATTTTATAGATTGGGTATTGGGGAATTGAAAGTGATGTGAGGGGGAGAAGTGCCATATGATCTTCCATCTTCACGTGGTTGGTCTTGTTTAGTAGAGAATAAATTATTCTCGAAACCAAGAGAAGTTCATTCATTCATCTTTATACTCAAAGATCACTCACAAACCCACTCTATATACCGTCTCATATCGTTCTCATTTTTTTTTAATTTTATCGGTCGAATTTTAAAGGAAATAACTATTGAAATAAATTGTACTAGGGATAGAGTACATGATGGGAAAAAGTGACCTATGAATGGGGTCAACGTTGAATTTTTTCAAAATATTTTTGTATGCACCAAACTTTGACATGAATACTCTGTTCACATTTGACATGCACTGAAATTTGACATGGATAGTCTATTCCATGTCAAATTTCAAGATAGTTCCAACAACAATTCTATAGAAGGGGATGACAAACATTGACAATGAGATGTGCATGATGAACCTTGATGAAAATGCGGATGATCTCAAATATTATGTGGGGACATCATACATCCTTGAGTCTTGAAACCCTCCCATACTGTCAAGGCATGTGTCTAGTCTAACCATGTCAAATTGTGACGCATACAAGAACATATTGAAGAAATTTCAACATTGGCCCCATTCACTAATCACTATGTGGGGTTAGTGCATGACATTTGTGGTGGGTGAATTGGAAGTTCCATGAAATTTCAAGAGAGTTCCAACAAATATTATACATATGGAAGTGATGAATGATGACAATGAGACATCCATTATGAACATTGATGCAAACATGGATGATCTCAAAGATTATGTGGGGCCATCAGACATCCTTGAATATTGAAACCATATCATAGCATAAAAGTATGTTTCTAGTCTAACCATGATCCAAAAAGGATCTAGAGAAGGCTAAGAAAAACTTAGAGCTCACAGAGGCAACTCAGGATACTCAGAATGGCTTCAGCGAACAGAGAAAGGGAAAAAATTTGAAGTTTTCAAAACTCAGTTAAAATGACATGATCACAAAGAGTGCATCACAATATTTCCAACGGTGCAAATGACTCGTAAAACGAAGTTACAAATTGAAATATATTCACGGTCAAAATTTCGTCAACCTAGCCCAAACAATGGGGGATAAGTCAGCATCCATACTGCTGACGTCAGCATCCGTACGGATGACATCATCATATGTATAGAACACGTGGTAGGAGAAGGAAGGTGACATGTGGAATGCTGACATCAACATGACGTCAGCATGGTGATGTGGCAACACCAAAGGCTGCCACATGTCACCCAGTTCTGGAATTTTTGGGCTGATCCATGGACCAATCAGATCGTGCCATGTGGAATTTCATACAATTTGTATGTTGACATGGCATGACGACATGACATGATGACTTGGCAGAGGATGATTTTCTAGTTTATTTCCTATTCACATTCCCATTCCCATCTAGAATATTCTGGAAGCGTGGCGAGTTCAAGTTTCTTGTTCCTTGAAACCTATGTTACCATAAACGTTACCCAGAGGCTCATTTCTCATTAAATTCATGTTCCCATTCCCATATTGGCACTACATTGGTACATTTACATTAAATTTTATATGTATAACATAAGTTGGAGAGGAGACGTGGGGTTATGGTTTTTATACATTGGAAGCCTCGAGCCCATTTCTATTTTGTGGTAACATAGCTTGGAACTTTCTAGCCCTATGTATTTCTTGTTTACTTGGTTTTCCATTTGTAATAATGTAGGGTTTTGTTTAATTATTTTATGTTTTGGTTTTTTACGCTTTAACAAATTTGGATGAAATCATAATTTTCTTTTTTTTTAAGTTGTATTTCTGAATACATAAATAGATTCGGCCTATTGAAAAACCCTAAAACACTTTAATTATACAAACTTAATCACCCAAATCTATAAATCCAAAATCTTTTTGACCCAAATTTCGAACAAAAATAAACCAAAAAAATATAACAAGAAGAATGTTTAACGTTTAGAATATGACCTGAAGAAACATAATTTGCCTAAATCCCTTCTTGCACAAGTTATTGTTCATCTTTTTTTCATGTCCCCCGTTATGTTCTTTTTTATTTTGGATTCTTCGTCTGTTGTATCACAAGATATGAATATATGTTAATTTTTGTATTAGTCTTATGATTCCATGAACAATTTATTTGGAATCATGTCCTAAGCTATGGTTTTTCAGATTTTTTTCGTTAAAACTCTTCAACATAGTCCTTTGTATTTGGAACCATGCCCTAAGCTATGGCTTCTTCTTCTGTTGTATTGCAAGATATAGAACTCTCACAACAATTTTTCATGTGATCACACGTTGATGTCTATTCAGAACATCAAGATAGGTTGTAGTCCTATATGAACATGTGATTATATGGTATTGATGTTATAACTTCACTGACTGTATTATTTACATTCATAGGTTTGCATCATGATCATTTGAAATTATTAGTATATGTTAAGCTTTGATGTATTTTCCAATGAGGTTTGCATCACGAGCATAGGTTTTCATCACAAGAATAGGTTTGCATCTCTTAATCTATTGCTTGAGTAAAAGTGAAAATTCATTTTTCTTGAATCATTTATATTAATATAGTATATATTAGTTTCTACATCCAACCCATAGGTCCACTCCAACCATCACTTGCTCCCTAGATTCTACCTTCCATATCAACCATATTCCTAGAAGTAGAAATGATTGAACCAATGCCTTTTAGTGAGTGGAAACATTGCTAATGGATTTCCTTTTACTTCTAATCCACTCCACTACTAACCCTTGGCTTGTGTACTTTTAAACTATTATATCTTGCCACAACATTTCTTAAGTGATGACTCTCCATAGGATTTTTGTTAATAGATATTTCCTAAAGTAATGAATATTCTTCACATTCCATCCTCCTTCCTCTTTGACCATATCAACTACCTACCACTTACTAGTGGAATCACTTCAATTGAATTTTCCCCAATCCATAAAAATATAAACACACGTTTCTTATTTTTCTCTAAAATCCCCTTCAGAATATGCTAAAGTGTGCCACAAAATTAGAATTTCTTCGAGCACAAACTTCACTTGAATCAATCTATCCCCACTTGATAACCATATGTTTCACCAATTTTGATTTTTGCCTCATTTTTCAACTATCCATCCCCAATCCTTTTCCCCATAACCATTGGGTTTGAGAGGGAACCCCAAATATTTAAAATCTCATTCAAATCAATGTTTTCTGAATGGAAATC